>CM067337.1:79442500-80042500 GCA_034376525.1 Nicotiana benthamiana | reverse complement strand
TGGGTCAACCTGAATACCATCACTGGACACCACGTGTCCTAGAAAAGCCACAGTACTGATCCAGAACTCACATTTGGAGAACATTGCGTAAAGCTTCTCTTCTCTCAATCTCTGCAATACCACCGGTGAACCCCATGGTGACACACTCGGGCACATGAACCCCTTATCTAGGAGTTCCTGAAGTTGTTCCTTCAACTCCTTTTGCTTCGCTGGTGCCATATGATAGGGAAGGATAGAGATGGGCTGAGTTTTCGGCACTAGATCAATACCGAAATCATTGCCCGACAGGTCCACAGGAAACACATCAGGGAAATCCCTCACAACGAGAACAGAATCAAGACTAGGAGCCCCAGCTCCCACATCTCTCATGAAAGGCAAGTACGACAAACAACCCTTCCTAACCATCCGTTGGGCTTTTAGGAAGAAAATCACCCTACTGGATACATAATTAGTCACGCCCCGCCACTCGATCCTCGGAATACCCGTAATAGCTAATGTAACTGTCTTGGCATGACAGTCCAGGATAGCATGGTACGAAGATAGCTAATCCAAACCCAGAATAAAGTCAAAATTCACCATGCCCAATAATATCAAGTCAACTCGGGTCTCCAGACCCCCAATAGTCACCAGATACGATCGATATACATGATCCACAATAACAGTATCACCTATTGGGGTAGATATATGCACATGCAAGACAAGACAACCACGGGTCGTACCCAAATGATGAGCAAAATATAAAGATACATTGGAATAAGTATATCTGGGATCAAATAAGACAAAAGAATCCATGTGGCAGACTGAGATAATACCTTTGGTGATAGCATCCGATGCAATGATGTCCCTCTTATCTAGAAGAGCATAGAATCGAGCATGACCACCGCCAGTACGGTCCTCACCCTTGGGGTGACCTCTAGCTACCTGACCCACACTCCTAGCTGACTGAGTGGATGCTGAAGAAACAAGAGCAGAAGATGAGGGCTGATCCCTCTGCTGAGACTGTCTACTACGGAGCAGCAGACACTATCTCCTGATATGACCCAGCTCACCGCACTCGTAGAAATGACCTGGAGCTGGAGAAGGGGACAAATGGGAACCCCTCGATGTAGATGAAAATTAAGGTAAAGAAGCAAGAGTAGAGCTCTGAGATGGAAGGGCAATCACTGCAGGTTGGCTCTGCTGATATCCCTGATGACCACGGCCTGATGAGGCCCTATTGGACTTTGTACATCCTGACTGAGGAGGCTTGAAGGAACGACCTCTACCATGCCGGAACTAGCCCCTAGATGGAGCACCGCTAAAATTACCTAAACTTCGAGGCCTCTTGGCCTCCCTCACCATACGCTCCCGAATGAAGCCATTGTAGCACTCTCTCTAGTCATTAATATGCGGATCGGATAGTTGAGGCCATCCACGAACATCCTAATCCTCTCTCGATCTGTTGGGATCATCCAAGTAGCATGTCGAGCTAGCTGTGTAAACCTCAACTCATACTAAGTCACCGTCATATCCCCCTGAGTCAACCAATCGACCTGACAACACATGTCCTCCGTGTCTGTGAGACTGGGTACATATTTTTCAAAAAATACCATGGAGAACTTCTGCCAAGTGAGGGGCGCTGCCCCAATAGGCCTACGCCTCTCAAAATCCTCCCACCAAGTAAATGCATGCCTTGTGAACTGGAAGGTAGCAAAAGCCACCCCATTAGACTCCAGAATACCAGCAGTACGAAGCATATGCTGGCACTTATCCAGAAAACCCTGGGCATTGTCGCCCTCAGCACCACTGAATGTCAGGACGGGAGTCTACCAAACCTCTCCAACCGACGCTGCTCGTCATCTGGCAAAGCTGAAACCACATGAGCTGCAGCTATTGCGACTGGCGCAACCAGAAAAACTGGTGCAACTGGAGCGACTAGTGCAACTGGAGCAACTGGCATCTGCAATCGCTGGACACCCTGCTCGGGTTTGCGAGCAGTGGGGGTCTACTGACCACCCTAGTCTAAGAATTAGCTGCTGCAGTAGTGGCTGATACAGCTTGAGCCAGGCCAGTGCAGACGGATAGGATCTGTGCCAAAGCCTAATGAAGACCAGGAATCACAATAGGTACTGCCGGGACCTGAACATGTGCTGCTGGCGCGTCTACAACTGGAGGTTGGTCCTCGACCTAGGCAGCTGGTGAGTGTGCAGGTACTAGCCCTATTGGTGTACCTCGACCACCACCACGACCGCGTCTACGGCCTCTAGCAGGTGGTACTAGTGGTCGTCCGCCACATCCGATAGCACCGGTTCTAGCCATATGTGAGAGAACAGAGCGCATAAATTTAGTTTTCATATCAACGAATCTGCATGATATGAATTTTAAGAAAGTGGAGTAATTCCTAAAGGTTCTGTAGCCTGCCTACGATAGATACGGACGTATACGTACCGATCCACGAGACTCTACTACACCGCCTCATCACTCGCGAGGCCTAGTAACTTAGGCTCTCATAATAACTTGTCATGACCCAAAACCGATCATGATGGTGCCCAACCCTAAAGCTAGGCAAGCCTAACCAACAGTCGTTCTCAATTCAACAATAATTCTCAAAACCAACTATTTAAGGAAAATGTATTAGTTTTAGAATAATAATCCAATATTTGTAGCAAAATAATACGGGAAGATATAAAATATGATAAAAACACTCCCATAAGATCTGGGGTCACGAGTCTAGTGCCTCTAAAAAAAACTGGATAACCATTATCTGAACGAAAATACAACTGAAATAGAAGGAGAAGTCAGGTCCTGCGAACGTCAAGCAGCTACCTCAAAAACTCTGATAGAGCTCTGGAGACAGCGACTGCTCAGCTAAGCCTCCGGTGCCCCTGAATCTGCACACAAGGTGCAGGGAGTAGCGGTGAGTACTACAACCTCAGTGAGTAATAAGTATATAAAATGTCTAAAGATAAGAATCCACGAAATGACAAAAAGTAAAGCTAAAACTAACAGTTCGACACATTAACTATGAACAAAAAGCAAGGCAACATCAAGTATATCTGTCAAGTATAATGCAAGAATGCAAAGCAATGCACATGACCCACTGCGGCGTACAGCCCGATCCCTTGGGTATCCGCGCTCACTAGGTGTGTACTGACTCCGTAAGGGCTCGAACAGCCCAAGCGCAATATTATCATATCATCATTACGGCGTGCAACCCGATCCATACTCAGTCCACAGTATGCATATGAGTCACATACCATATTCAATTAAATTCTCAGATTCCAATCATTTAGAAAATATAACTTAGTTATTTAACATTGGGAAAAGTGACTTAGCAATTTATAATAGTGATTAATCACTTGAATGAGATCAATTATTATGCAAATCATGTTATCACAGCGATATTCCTCCTCTGAGGATACTACAGATCGACACAAGGCCCCAAACAAGGCAATAAGTCCAGATATATTCAATACATGGTGTGTATCAACCGCCAATATAGTATAATTCTTTTTCAGGATGGACCCAGTCACAATCCCCAGTCATAAAACACCCCGCACCTGCCATGGGGTGCCAGTCATGCCCTAGTATAGCATCACAATGTGATAAATGTTGATTCAAACCCTCAGGCCATCTTCCATATAGATTATTCACCTCTAACCGGCTGTAGACTGTTCCACAATGCCTTTTCCTTTTGTTTCTACCTCCTCACGCATCGAACCTAGTCAAAATAATAATGAATACATTTATTATATGCTAAGGAAACATAACCTAATCGAAATTACCTGAAAAATACTAAACAGCGCGAAGTTGATAAAACCAGAGCCATGCGCCCACTTCTCAAAAAATTATGAAAGTCACATTAACGGATTTTCCGTCTCTCCACGAGTCCGTACATATAATAGAGTTCAAATGGCCTTCCAAATACTAAAAATTCATTATTAAAAACCAAGCCCTAGTTCTTCAGAATTTCGACTGACCTTCATTAATTTGAGTGTTGATTCTTTACAAATATGGTATTTCTAAGTCAAGAGACTTACCTCCAATCAATACCGGTCTAAAAACCTCTTCAGATAGGTCAAAAAGCTCTCTTGGCAGAGTAAAAATGGTGAAAAAATAATGTGGATTGCGGACCACAGGCTTTTAAAAAATTCTGTCCGACTACTGTAGCGACCTCTATGAGATTGCACCAATTCCCTTGAGATTGCATAGGCCAAAAATCCAGGCCCTGAACTTCCTCTTACGCGATCGCAGAAGACTTCTTGCGATCGCAGAGCACTGCGACCTCCTACTAGGCGATCGCATAGTTACCTACGCGACTGCACTGAACAATCCCCCAGATACCACCTCATGTGATCGCATTGAGCAAGTCTGAGCACCCTCTCCAGGCCTTCTACGTGATTGCAGCCAGACCTACACAATCACATAGAGTAACATTTCTCTGTAATTTTCTACTGCATTTTTCTAACTAAAAAATGCCCGTTAGCCATCGAAATCACCCCGAGGCCCTCGGGACCTCAACCAAACGTACATATATGTTCTATTTCTTCATTCAAACTTGCTCGTAGTACAAAAACACTATCATACAGACAAAATTATCAAATTTCCACAGATTCAAGCCTAAGTTAAACTAAAACTTCCGAAACTTGCATTTGATCAAAAACCAACCTAAACACCTCCGAATTGACCTGAAACTTTGCACGCATATCTAAAATCACCAAACGGAGCTAGTGCAACTCTCGAAATTCCTTTCTGACCCTCGGATAAAATCTCGCCTATCAACCGGAATTCGCCAAAATTCAACTTAGCCAATTCAAGCCTAATTCTATATCGTACCTCCAAATTCAATTCCGATTTCACCCCTTAACCTTAAATCATCACCTGAAACTAGTCGAATAATCAAAAATTCATTCTGAGCCCTCTAACTCACTAGTCATCATCCGATTGACTTTTCAAAACTAACGTTCTCCTAAAGAGACAAATTGTCTCATTTCTAACCGAACTCTATCAGAAGTACTTCAGATTCGCCAAACACATATAATGAAACATATAGAAGCATAAAACGGGGAAAACCGGGCGGTAACTCACGTGACGGCGGGTTAGGTTGTGACACCTCATCATACCTGAGTTGATTCTCTTGAAAAACCTTTCTAACACACGTCAATTTAGATAATATGTAACGGTGGATCGAAGTAGGGGAAATTCATATGATGTTCTTGAAAAAGATTGCACCGTACTCTCTTAATATTGCCAAAATCTCATATCTTGAATTGAGTATTGAAGCAACTACGTTGCCAAGATGATAAGCAAATTTTGATTGAATTATTATTATGGATCGCACCCTTAGCCTTAAAATATCACCCAAAACTAGTCTATCCATTCCAAACCCTCTAACTCACAAGTCAACATTCGGTTGACTTTTCAGAACTAACCTTCTCTTAAAGAGACAAATTGTCTCATTTCTAACCGAACTCTATCCGAATTACTTTTGATTGGCCAAACAATATAATGAAACATATTGAAGCATAAAACGGGGAAAACGGGGTGGTAACTCACGTGATGACGGGTCAGGTTGTTACACCTCAACATACCTTAGTTGATTCTCTTGAAAATCCTTCTAACACACGTCAATTTAGATAATTTGTAACGATGGATCGAAGTAGGGGAATATCTATATGGTGTTCTTGAGAAAGATTGCACCGCACTCCCTTAATATTGCAAAAATTTCACATTTCGAATTGAGTATTGAAGAAACTACATTGCCAAGACGATAAGCAAATTTTGATTGAATTCTTATTATGGATCGCTGCCTACCAAACCTATTTCTGCTGTAGAGCATTTAAGAGAAAAATCAACGGGAAGACCTTCTTTCGTCCAAGGAGTGGCGGTGTTTCCATTTAATGATTGTAGGGAGATGTTACATTTTATTTTGACATGTCCTGTGGTGTTTTTGTAATGGAAAGAGTAGGGTCATTTTAAAACTTGAAAGAAAATGAAGCAAAATTGGCAAAATTTCTAAGTGTGTTTGAATGGATGTGTGGGTCTATTTGATGTGGTGACTAAGCCACTTTATCTTACAAGACTGTGACACATTGCAAGACTCACAAGTCATCTAAATGCTAAGGGGGATGCCACGATTTGGGTAAGACTTTATATATTTTTATCCATTTATTAGTTAATCGGGTAATGTTCATTACACGATAATTAATTGATTATCCGCACAATTAAGAGTCGTCTTAAAATACTTAAAATTCTACTTATTAAAATTCTACTTATTTTTAAAGTACTCTATATATCCCACTATTATGATCATATGGTACCTTGTACGACACTAGTCCATAAATACCAGGTGTTTTATCTCGGGGCGTATTTTACCCCGACATGCTAAACTTTGACAAAAATTTATTTTCTTCTATATTACTTAACCTCTTACCTTCACGAATTTACTCATCACTTATAATTCTTATAATCTCCAAATAATCTTTTCCTTGAACTGATATCAATTACCTTTCGATAAATTGAACATACATTACTGCAAAGGGTAACACCATCGTCGTAATATAATACTGCGGGACGTAATATTGACGTAAAATTGCGGGACATAACAGATATGCTATAAAAATGTAATAGCTTCAAGAATAAAAAAATTATATTTCGAGAACTTTGCATACAATTGGTGTTGATGAAGAGTCTGTAGAACTTCCCTGAGGTAGTCGTCATGCTCATCTCGACTTCATGAATATAGAAGGATGTCGTCACTGAATACTATCACACAGGAGTCAAGAAATAGTTTGAATAATTGATTCATAAGATCCATGAAAGATGCTGGTACATTTGTTAGCCCGAAAGACCTTACCATAAATTCGAAGTGTCCATACCAGGTTCTAAAAGCTATTTTCATAATATCCTGCTCCCTTATTTTCAATTGATAATACCCGGACCGGAAATCAAATTTGGATAAGAACTTAGCACCTTTCGAACAAATCATCTATTCTTGGAAATGGGTATTTAATTTTGATTGTGACTTTGTTGAGTTGCCGGTAGTCAAAACACATCCACATAGATCCATCTGTATTTCTGACAAAGAGAACCGGTGCGCCCCAAAACGACACACTCGGTTGGATGAAACCTTTGTCTAGCAAATCCTTTACTTGTTCCTTCAGCTCTTTTAATTTTGCCGGCACCATTATATGAGGTAGAATGGATATAGGCTTGGTGCCTGACATCACGTCTATCCCAAAATCGATCTCCCCTGAGGAGTCATAGGGACCTCATCAGGAGACACATGGGGGAATTCATTCGCAATTCGTATAGATGTAAGGGTAGATACCTTGACAGTGGTATCTGTAACTCGGACCGAATGATAAATGCACCTCTTCCTGATCATCTTCATTGCCCTAAGATAAGAAATAAACCTACCTTTTGGTATAACAATATTCCCTTCCCACTCAAAAACTTGATTGTTAGGAAACTCAAATCTCATTATCCTAGTTTGGCAAAATGAGAATAAAGCCAATAAATTCCAATTATTATATCAAAATGAACCATGCCTAGGTTAAATAAGATTGGCCATGGTATCTCAACCATGCACCGTGACAACACATTTCCTATAAACCCATGTGGCCGTAATAGACTCGCCAACCCGAGTAGATATAGATGAACGACTAATGAAGCTGTTTCGGTTCTATCTGGAAGCTTGTAGCAACAAATGGAGTAACATAGGATAAAGAAGATCTGGGATCAATGAGGGCAAAAATGTCATGGGATTGAACAGTCAATATACCTATAACGACATCCGGAGAAGCCTTTGCACTCTGTCGACCACTCATAGTATAGAACAAACTAGGTCCTCTGAAACTCTATGCACCACCCATAACTGCACCATGCACTGCGGGCGCTAGAGAGACTCGACCTGGAGGGTGTATTGTAAATGTAGCAGTTGTTGCACTGGATGGCTAAGCTATGCCCCTACCTACCCCCTGGTAAGAGGCACGAAACTCCCTCTGAATTTAGTGTCTTATCCCGCATCTATAACATGCTGGTATCTACATGTAGCAGACTCCCAAATGTACCCTCCCACATTTAGGGCATGGGGCCCTATACTGCTGCTGGAATCTTCCTCCCGGTTCTCCCTAATGGTGGAAATCCCTATTGCACTGGCTAGGCCTAAATCGAATCCGCTTATACTGGCTGTGCACTGATGGCGGGGCACTGATTGAAGACTGAGCATAAGACTGGCATGGCCTTAACGATCCTCCCCGAAAAGCTTATATATCCCACCTTGGAATGAGTCCCTAAGGTTGCCCAATGATCATGCTCTACTATTACTTTCTCGTTCCATCATGTGATTTAACATTTGTGCCTCAATAGCTAAGGCAAAGGCCACTATCTTTCAATTGTTCATGTCAGAATTTATGGCAGTTGTCACAACTTCTTTAATGACCAAAGGGCTAAGGCCCTGCACAAATAGACACACCATAGCCTACATAGTCTACATCATGTGAACAACATACTTTGACAGGTGCACGAACTACATGTGACACTCCGACACAATCTTACTACCCTGTTTAAGGACCTCAAACTCTGCAGTACGGACTGCCTTAGTCTCGGCAGGCAAGAAATAGTCTATGAAGGCATCACTATACTCACTCCACCTCATCAGAGGGATCACCTCCTCATGGGAACCCCCCTATATCTCAAACCAGGAATATGCCAACCCTTTCAGATGATAGGAGGCCAACTCCACTCCGTCCATCTCAGTAGCATAGAAAACTCGGAGAGGCTTAAGCATCTCATCAGTGACATCTTGAGGGTCTTCACCGAGATCAGTACATGTGAAAACTAGATGGTCTAGCTGAAGGAAACTTTTTACCCTAGAACCATAAGAATCCCCTTGCAAGCTAAATGAGGTGGGTGAAAAATTTGACCTCTACACCGGAGAAGCTACTAACTGAGTCAACATTTGAATAGATCCCCCAAGATCCCCATTAGAAATATCGGGATCAATAATTTGGGCTAGAGGTGGAGCATGCATATCATCGGGAGGGATGTTGTCACCCTCCGCAGGTGTAGGAAATGGGGTAGTCTGTTCTGCAGTAGAAGAGTCAGGCAGTGTAATAGGAGGGTGATTATCGCTACCCGCAGTATGAAGTAGGGGATCATTAGCCACTCCTATGGTGGTATTGGCTTCTTTGCCAATTCTCGCCATCTTCTTTAATGCCATTTACTGACAGTTAGAACAATGCACGAATTAGAGGAAAAAATCCCCCACATTCCGTTCTAATGCACAATATAGAACAACAATGAATGGTATTATTCCTAAATGTCCAAGTAGCCTCCTAATTATAAATGTGGTCGAAAACATACTGATAGGAAGGACTCTACTAATGATGGCTCCTAGACATCCTTATACACTTTAAAACCTTAGGCTTTGATACCATATTTATCACACCCCAACCTCGGGGAGTACGACCGACGCACGATCGAGTAAACCCAGTTGAGCAAGCCGATTCAGCCTTTCCTACCCGACTCATTCATAATCCGAAAAGGAAGCACATCACCATTTGTTAAACATGGGATAGATCAGTTATATAAATATGTGAATGTTGCTAGTTCATTTTTACTTAAACACCATATGCCATAGTTAAGTTTCCAAAAGTACATATAGTTGACTATCTAGTGGAAAAGTTTAAAAATACAATATGATCCAATGACCACCCATACACGCAAATATGACCTACGTAAATGTCTACGGAGCCATTAAGAATACAAAGTACCAACATGGCAATACCCGCAACAAGGCCCCGACGATACAAAAAAATGTGTAAATTTATGCAAAAGAAGAACTGCATAACCCCTGTGAGAAGTGGGGGCTCACCAAGACTGTTTGAGGAGAGAAAGAGAGTACCACTATCCGCGATCGATGCTATGTGCGATGGAACCACCTATATCTATTCAAAGATGTAGTGACCCCGCCAAGAGGGACGTTAGTACTGTCGAATAGTAGTAGTATGTAAGGCAAACACAAATCATTGTAGAATGATCAGTGATACAAATAAAATGCGGTTATAATAATCAATAAGTACTTCACAAGATTACAATAAAACACCAAATAAGGATCACGTCGTTCCAGTTCAATCATTCCATCTCTTTAGGTTAATAATCTTTAGTGCAGAGTGCCACAACCCATAATGACACCATGTGTTTTTACACGTAGTTTTGTCTCGGCCTAATCGGCTAAGCCATCCCCAGTGAGACATATCTAAATTCACAATGATAATAAGAAATCCATCATAAATTTTGTCATGTGTACAATATGGCGTCCGATATCAGCCCAATCGACCAAGCCATCTCACTTGGGACATAACCTCTTTCAATTATTCATTTAGTTCACATTTCTTTCAATCTTCTATTATATGGCATCAAACAGCCCCACTTGTTAAGTAGTTCGTGGAACTTGGACACATTTTATAATTCAAGTCTTTGCCTTTTTATTTGTTTAAATAACCTTATCATCCATGTCAATAAGTGCTATCATATAAGGCATACACACATAAGGTAAAAAAAAGCTTGAAGAACATAATCACATTTTCAAAAAGTATGATTTCGAGATAAACATTCTGAACAATTAAGGAGCATAAATCTTTCAACCCGACATATTAAGGTAATTAATTGTGTATGAACAAATCGGTACACACTCCAATTATTCGAACACCAAGAGTTCGATTCTAAGAAGAAGAGGGTTAGTCATACATACTATAATTAAGTTGTCATTAATTCCCACAATAAGTTTCGAAAACTTTAGCACATTCGATCTATTTAAGAATGTAGCACAATGGAATCCATTATTAGGAAATTGATCATGGCCCTAGCTCTCTTGAGCTTTATATCAAACATTATGTTTTCGTTAGGGTCTCATGGCCCCTTTTTAGTGGACGATTTTTCCAACCCATTTCCTACTCTTTCCTATCTTTCATTTAGCAATCCCACACATACCTTTGGATCACATGCATGCAAGGTAACGACCCTAATCCCCATGAACTGTACAATTAGGCGATTGCATAATTAGGCCGCATAACTGGCCTCAAAATTAGCCATCTTTCTGTTTCACTATGCGGCAATTATGCGGCCTGCAGTGTGATTATGCGGCCGCATAATGGGCTGCAAAAACTCATTCTTGTGAGAAACATTTTCCTCCAAGTCTGTAAGGTATTGTTCAATACAAAAAGTCTGAAGCGCGGCGAGCAAATTTCAACTATAATAACGCACGAATCTAACTCGGCACCATGAAATTCCGAGTTTTTGTTAAGAATTTTACAGTTCTTTACAAGCAAGTGTATACTTAAAGCAGAGAAATGAAGGATTTACGACATCTAAATTTTTGAAAGTAAAGAGGTAAAGTGATGAGCAGAAGTAAAGATATAGACGACAAAAATCCTGGTATTGATTACTTTGACAACCAACAAAAGTTTTTGTTGAATCGTGGGGCACCCCTGTTCGGGGTATTAAATATGACGACGGATGCTTCTTTTCAAGCGTCATAAACTTTTCAGGATCTTTTCCGCTAAAAAAGGGATCTTCACTAATTTTTTCGGTGACACGAATATTTTACCATTAAGCGGGGCTATTTGTATATGGTATAATTCATTCATAATAAATAAATAAATTATAACATGACATGTGTAACAGAAGACAGACAAAAGGCCAGTCAAGTGACAATCAGTATCAGACACGGCAGCTGTGATTGAAGTCGGGGAGATCCCGAAGGGAACATAGTCAACGGAAGCAGATCGGGTATTTTCTATTGAATATCATTCAGTAAGGGAATATCCTCTCTTATTAAATTAGCGGCCATTGCAAAGAATGTTTGCATTCATGCTCTGTTGTTACATACTCATGAAGGCCCCCTTTATTATCATTTAAGTGAGGCTTGATCATAGGATCTTTTTTTCCTCGAATATACATATATATATATATATATATATATATATAGCTACAAAATAGCAGGCTCTGTAGCCATTGTAAGAGACGAAATTCTTGGGAAAAACATATGCTATATTCCGTTTTTGCTCTCAGTTAAACAACTTTTTTGTTCTTTTACATTACATTCATTTTTTTCCTCGGAGTCAGGCTTGTCGCCTTTATTAATTTTAACTGCTATGTCCTATTTTTAATCTTATTTCATCATTATTATTTGATCAAATTACTTTGTTTGTCTATAAATTACGTAACAAATTTAACTATACTATTTTACGGGTAAACAATAAATGCCCAATTTTTCCATTTAAACGTGATGAGGAAATAAATTTAGGGCATTCAATTAAAGACATAATTAAGCTAACCTTTTATACGTGAATATGTAACAGAAGAAACGATGCCGACCACATAATGAAGAAAGTAACTTACAAGAGCATCATTATATATACAACATAAAACATAACAAGGCCTGAGTGCAGGATCCTCATTTTGTTGTCAAGAACTTCCTGTTTCTCTACTCTCCCGGCGAAGCAAACCTTGACTTTTTTGAGTTAAATTTTTTTGCCAGTCACTAAGGACTGGTAGTCCAGATCAGGTCTTGTCCTTCAAAAACTATATCGGAGATATCGAAATCAAAGAAGGTACTGGAAAATAAGTTGTCAAATCCATTTATCTCTGGAAGTTCTGCATTCATCTGGGTAATGAAAGCTTCATTTGCTGATGTATCATTGACTTGTGCTAGGGATGTGATACCATGATTCACATGGTTATTTCCCATGTTCATGTTATTACATTCTAAGGAGAATTGTAACGTATTAATTGTGTTCATGGGCACCACACCCGCATAGAAGGCCATTTGATTCGCGGTGATTTCAATCTCCTCTACGAGGCTGGCTACCTGCAACAAGGTAAATTTCTTCATATATAATTAAACGACGTGCCACATCAAATATCGCCATATAAAATGAAAAGAAAGTATATGAACCTGCTGCTCGAGTGCAAAAATATGACCAACACAGCCATAAATTGGATCCTGCATCCTAGCCAAGGCTTCATATGACATGGTTACAGCAGCTTCACTCCGGCAGTGCAGCGGGAGGTGCAGAAGCAGCTTGGAGACGTTGCTTGCTCCGAACACCTTGTGAACTGCTGCAAAATGGGTAGTTGCCTGCTCATAACAGAAGTATGGCGCGAAAATGCATTCGTTGGAGCACCTTCTTCTCAAGAACCTGCATGCCCCGCAGGAAGAACTAGCAGGTCCTGCCATTTCCTTTTCTTTTTTTTTTTTCTCTGTGTAATAGCAGCAATATTTTTTCTTTTTCTTCTTTGTGCATATCCAACTAAAAATCCAACTCTCTTTTATAATCATCTTCTAAAAGGCTCAGGTGTTTCTTTAGTTATGAGTGAAAGGACATTCTCCCTTTTGGTGAAAAGTAAATTCCTTTAGGTCTCCATCATGCCTAACAATGTTATTCACAAATTGGGTAAGCTTACCTCATTGGTGTTTTTATAAATGTGCTTTTCTCTAGTAACGTGACACTTGTTTGGAGGATCTAGTTTCCGTTTTTTGCTATAAATAATGAAATATTATTCCCTAAAAGCGGCATAAAATAATGATTTTATCATTTGGACAAAATAAAATGGTCTTATTTCACTGATTTTGACTCCATTAATTAATCTCTTATCTTCCTTTTCGCTAGCATCTAAGCGGCCTTCTCTCTTGACTCAATTTCTATGAGAAAACACTTTTGTTCAAGCATATTTTCTATATGCTCAAGAGGAATGCGTATTTTCTATTCTTTTCTTTCTCCATCTCTCTTTTATTACTATTGTGCATTTTAGCAATGCCAACTGACAGGGTGGAGATTTTTTTATACTATCTGATTCGTGTAATGATTCGATAGGCCATTTTTAAAACTAGCTATCCTTTTTATGATTTGAGATTTTTCATGGCGTAATTTCATGATTTATAACTTGCGTGCATGGTCCGTGTTAAAATATTCTAAATGTGAGTGATTAAAGAAGACATAATTTTTTAACTAGAAAATGGCTAGAGTTGACCACAATCAACATTATTGTTAAAGAAGCTGGGATCGATATTTTGACATTTCCGGTAGTTTCGCATGATGATTTTGAACTTGTACGTGTGTATGATTGGGGTCATGTCACGACCCAACAATTCACTAGTCATGATTAAACCTAACCCAACCTGCTAGGTAAGCCAACTAGTAATCAACATATTCCAAATAAAATTAATAATCTTTTATACAACAACCCAAGGACTGGTAGTATTACAAACTAATAGAAAAATGATACAACATCTGATTCAAATGTACCTAAGTAAAATCTCAAATCCAGAACTACCAAGAACAAGCGGTAGCAATAATTATAATGCATGTACGTTTTTAATGCCAGCTCCCGCCATTTCACAACAATATCAGCTCCGCCATCTGCATGGAAGGTTCAGATGTGTAGTATGAGTACAAATGACCCCATATACTCAATAAGTATTGTAACTAATCTCATCAAGGTAATAGAAGCAAGAATAATAAGTGATACTCGCTATCACTTGTACAATACGTACTTTAAAATATATGGAAAAAATATATGATCAAATCAGGAAAACTCAGATAAAAAATCATCTTGGTGCTCACAATTCTTTGTTTTATAGTGTTCTGCTCGATCAACAATTCAACCTATAAGAAAGATATGCAAGTAAATCAGATAAACAGTCAACGAAATTGCAAGTAAAGATAATATGTATTAACCAAATATCAACCTGTTACGGGGTGCAGTCCTATATAACAAAAAATAAGCCAATAAGGCATGTTGTAGTGTACAACTCAATCTATATAACAATAACCAACTCTCCTAGAGCTTACATCAACCAAAAACCCGCCACTTTCTCACAATTCACGTGTACGCAATCAGGAGAGAAACATGAGAGGCAAAGGTTAGGGGAATGAATCCGTATCCATATATTCACAGACAACTCCCGTGATAATAATATCAACTGCATGGGTACATGCAATAATATCAATATATGGATACGCACGGACAACTCATGTGTCAATAATATCAATCGGTACGGACAACTCATGTGCTGCACGGGCAACTCACCTGCAAATATCACAATTTACCTGGCGTGGTCACATAGAAAATATCATAAATCGCCCACCATGGTCACATGCATAATAATACAATCTTCCTGCATGGTCACATGCTTAACAATATAATATGGTGTCCGTGATCACATGCATAACAATACAATCCATCCGATGTGGTCACAAATATAACAACACAATCTTCCTAAACTGGTCAGAGGCATAACAAAACAATCTGCTCGGCTTGGTCATTGACATACACTCCAAATCATATCACACAGAAGCATGCATACGGTAACACATGTATATAATGAATAAATATCAGAATTGATGCTCCTGGACTAGAATAATAATACACCAAAATGTAGGCATGTGTAAAGTGTGATATCATATTCCAAATCAACAATTTCATCGGAAAATAGCTATTACCAAGTTTATCAAGGAAATTAGTCTATTCGTAACCTCAAACATGACTTAAATTGTTCATAACAATGTTACAAATATGAGAAACATTAATATCTTAAAACCTACAGTTAATTCTTTGCTTATCATAGCATAAGCACTACTTGCGCTTAGATAATTACCGTGGTGCTCGCGTATATATCAAAACCTACAAAATAATTCAAGAACTACTACCTTAATAAAGATTTCATAAGATACTTACCTCAAACAAGCCAAAACACGGACCGAGCAAGCCAAACAACACTCTAGAAAGGCCATCTCGCACGTATATACTTCCGAACCGCGCGAAACTATCCAAAAGTAACTCAAAAACTTGAAATAATGCCACTTGATAGAAACCTATTTGATAAATTTTTAATCTTTAATCAAAACTCAAAGTCAACCCGGGTCACACACCTTGGAATCTAACAAAATTCATAAAATCTGAAAACCCATTCAATTACGAGTCCAACCATACTAAGTTTACTCAAATCTGACTCCTAATAAATATTCAACATCAAACTTCACACTAGGAAAAATTAGACTAAAATCTCCAATTCCTCTATAGAAATTATCAATCAATGCTAAAATAGAAGATCGAATCATAAAATATAATCAAAATAGTGAAGAAAAAACACATACCTCAATCCATATGGTCAAACAATCGTCTCCAAAATCAGCAAAATTAGAGCTCCCCAACTAAAAATGCGATAAAATAACTCAATGTCCGGAACTAGTGCACTTATCAGCACTGAACAACAATATATATCGCGATCGCGAAGAACAAATGCTACTGCCATTAAAATGTCAAGACCCAAAAACCAACCTGGTCGTGGTGATGCCTAACGTAGGACTAGGAAATCCAACACATTTCCAAAACCCATCAATATTTTTATTCTTTAGATGAAATCAAAGCTATTTAAGAATAAACCTTCATTAAGTGTTTAAAATCAAAACAACAGTGCGGGAAGAAAGACTCATATCGGGGTGTCACTAGTCATGAGCATGTACCACAATCGTCTAACAACAACAAGACTAACATAGCCTGGAAATAACCGATTACAATTTAGGGAGGATAACAAGGGAAAAAAGCACGGTTACGATCACTAGATAGCTACCTTTCTAACTTCGATGGACCTGCCACATGGTAATAAACGCCCGCTACCGGGTTCAGAAATACCTGGATCTTCACACTAGGTGCAGGAAGTAATATGAGTATTGCAACTCAATGTGTAATAAAATTAAATAAAGAATAAGTTGAAAGAAATGCATAAAATCTACATCATGAAAACTCAGTAAGTACAATATGCCTTTAAATTAGTATATGAGTCAAATCATCTCGTTAGAAATCAAGTTTCATTAAAATCCTTTTTAAAACATCTTTCAATGGTTTTCGAACATGTGATAAAATAGTGAGTAAAAATGATAAAATCATTAGTAGCCCATCGGGAAAAACATGAATCATAAACCGCCCCTCGGGAAAACCTCTCTGTCACGTGTGACTCAACTCTCATCAATCAACACTCTCGCTCAATATGTACCTTATAATAACCGCTGCGACCTCAAGTTACCATGCTTAAAATCAACAGCCACGCGCAATTTGATGGCTAGTACCAAAAGTTAATCACCATAACTACGGAGCAGCAAATGATGTAATTCCATGCTAGCCCTAAAGATCATACGCAATGCATATTCAATCATGCAATACCAAAATACCTATCTCACTCAAATTCCACTTCAAAGCCCATATAGAACCATTTTGTGCACAAAATCAACGAATCACACTCCCGCGTAGCTCATATGAAAATATGTGATTATGAATAAGCTTATTAAATTTCAGGTCATTCGTACGAGGTTTGGTTAGGTTTTTTATCGAAAGCGTGTTTTGATGAAATTTAATGTTCTTAGGCTTAATTCCTCGATTAATTTGAGTTTTCGACATTGTTTTAGGTGGTTTAAGGATTGGTACTAGTTTAGATTATATTATGGCATATGTATGTAGGTTTCGTTGAGGTACCGGGGACCTCGGGTGTATTTCGGATGCTCAACGCAGCATTGCGGAGTTGTGAAAAGTTGCAGAAACTTTTTCAGTTCTGATGCAGATTTTCCTTCTATGCGATCACATCATCACCTCCACGATCGCATAGAGTATTTTAGAGGGGTTCCGGTTCCTTCTATGCGATCGCATCATCCCCTCCGCGATCACATAGTGTATTCCAGAGGGGTTCCAATTCCTTCTATGTGATCACAAAGCCCTTTTGGTGATCTCATATTATGTTCCCTCCTGTAATGCGACTGCATGACCCCATATGCTTTCGCATAGGCCATTTTTTGAGCCGTTCAATTTTAATCTATATGATCACATTCCTATTCTTGCGTTCGCATAGAAAAAAATGTCTGGGCATATAGATTTAATCCCAAATTTGAGGGTTATACCATTTTCATCACGTTTTGACTTCTAGCGCTCAGTTTTTGGAGAAACTTCCACGGATTTGCATGGGCAATGATTGGGTAATGATTCTATGAACTCTTATGCTTAATACCTACTAATCTAATCATGTTTTCCCTCGTATTTTTGGATTTTTTAATGAAAAATGTGAGAAAATCTTTAAACTAAATTTTTGAGTTTTAAGTGGGCATCTGAAATCAGATTTGAGAGATTTTTATATGGGTACACTCGTGAGAATATGAGGGTTCTATAAGTGTAAAATTATCCTCTGAGACGTGGGCCCGAGGTACATTTTGGTCATTTCATATATTTTTTACATATTATCTTATAATTTAATCGTAGAATCAACACTTGTAGTGTTATTTACGTTATGAAATTCAATTGAATAGATTTTTGCCATTTGGAGTCAAATAATCATGGCAGGAACGTGATTTCGAATTGATTTTGAGCCAGTTCGAGGTAAGTGACTTGTCTAACCTTGTGTGGGGGACTTTGTCCCTTAGGATGTAATATTTTTTAATTGAATGCCTTGTATGTGAGGTGACGAGTGCATACTTGAGTTAATTGTTGATAACCCAATTTTTTAATAAATAATCTGAACTGAGTTCTTTTGTATTTGTTTTATTCTACTTGCCATTATAGCCTTTGCTAGTTTAGAAAGGCATGTTTAGTTGATCCAAATTGCTTATTTGCTTAATTTTCCTTAATTGGACTACGTGAATCATTTTAGGCTAGAATTATCTGTTGCTTTTGTATTGTTGTACATCATTTCTAAATATCCTCTGATTGTGGTTGCGCATTTTACATTGGGACTACCGATGAGGGATTCTGGTAGCTTCCCCCCTCCTGTTTGTTTACTTTGGGACTACAGGTTGTATTCTAACCAAATCCCCCTGCACTTTTACTTTGAGACTACGGGTTAGATTCCTGGTAGATCCCCATGCACATTGGTAGTTGGACTACAGGACGATATCCTGGGAGATCCTTCAGATATACTCATATGGTGGACTACGGCACGATATCTCGGGAGCTCATCGGACAGATTGATAAAATGGACTATAGGATGGTATTCTGGGAGATCCTCATTATTGGCACTGATATTGAGCTGTTTTCCACTATGTTATATTATTTTCGGTGTGTTAATAGTTGTATGTATAATGTTCCATACTTCACTGTTGTATCTCAATATATCTGCTTATTTAATAATGTTGTCATCTTTATTATTATATTTTATCTCCGTAGGGCCCTGACCTTCCTCGTCACTACCTAACCGAGGTAAGACTTGTCACTTATTGAGTACCGTTGTGGTGTACTGATGCCCCTTCTGCGCATGTTTTTCATGTTCAGATCCCGGTACCTCCACCCAGGCGTACTATCCTCGAGGCATAGAGATCTAGCATAGACTTCGAGGTATATATTTTGCATCCATAGACCAGGAGTCTCAATCTTATTCCAGCTTTAGTATATGACTTTCATTTCTTTCGCTTGTTTAGACATTATGAAGTTAGAGAAGTGTATTACATTTCTATTAGCCTGTGTTTCCTGTGAGTTTTCGGATTTTGGGAGTTTTTTGGATTTCTGTGATTGGGTTGTATTATGCCAAGTAGCACTTATATAGAGTTTTCTCTTAGCAGTAAAATTTTAGGTTATTTATTTTCCGCAAGTTAGTTTGTTTCCGCATTGTTTGGCATTCCTAGTCGTTGTGACTAGTGCTGCCGCGACACGTTCACGGAGGGCGAACTGGGGTCGTGACAAATTGTTACACATAAATCTTGAATCCATTAGAACCATTTTGGGGAGTTATCCAATATGCTCAGATCTCAATTAGAATTATCAAATGATCCGTACGACATGTGCTGTATTAGCACTCTAACAACCTAGAAAGTAACCCCACCTTAATGCAACCAAATAAATTCCTACCCCATGCACATTACATTCATCACCAATATTAATTCAAGTCATTATGTGATTCTCATTCACCGATAAAGCATAACACATCCCTTATCCAAGGTTTCCTTTACTTGAGTCATCCTCGATCTCAACCCCTAAAAGCCAAAAGTGATTCACCAGTATACCTCAAACTGAAACTAATTCGGGACTTAGTCGCACAAACAACTTATCAATGGAAGACTCCCGCACTTGGATCAAAGCCATAGGTGAAAACACACAAGAACTCACAATGCCCATACTCTAATACTGACATATTACGATAGTGAGATTAAACTAAATCCTTCATAAGCTCGTGTAACAAAAACCATCTAGTGTTTCAAACCAACTAAGAATCTCACATTCATCATCGCAATAGCCAAGCACACTCTCATATGTGATTTAAATTCAAATTGCAACACATATATTTACTGAAGTCACTTAATAGTATTGAGTCTGAACTCATATCATGACATGATCAACTTCGCTCCCCAACTAGACAACATGAAAAGATCATTCAATTCACCCACAACTGGGGACTATACATCAAATCACGCTTGAAATCAAGCACTAGATAGGTCTTTCTCCCTTAAGTAGACCCTTTCCATCACGTTCAAATCAAGTAAACACATCTCGCAGTCACATCATACTCATCACACAGCCATCCACTCGTCACTTCGACTAATAGGGACACTACCAAACATATAAATCCAAATACACGTGCTCACACAATCAACACCTCCCTGCTCAATCTATAGGAAAGGCCTGATCTCAAGTCCTCCAGACTGGCCCAACATCAATGAATAGAAATCCCATCTGCACCCTCATTCAGGAAATCACAAGCCATCGATGCACAGCTGTTGCCGAGCGCTCATACGCGCAAAAGAACGCGTGGAAGGAAGTCAATGAGTTACATTTAAAGTCTAATCAATATCGCACGATAAGAAGTCAAGAATATGGGATTTCCTAATGGTTAGGTAGCCTATCGAAGATAAGTAGAGACGTTTTTGTACCGGTCCGTGATACTTTACTAAACCTGCTAGTCACTCTTGAGGCCTATGTAACCTAGGCTCTGGTACGAACTTAAGGCTGGAAGTGGCCCGGTTCGGAACAGAGCCGGACCGGAACCGCGGTTCTGGCGGTTCCGGTTCCGTGGTTCCGGGTCTGGCGGTTCCCCGGAACCGTGATGGAGCGGTTCCACCCGCTAGAACCGCGGAACCGCCAGAACCGGAACTGGAACCGGAACCGGACCGGTTCAGGCGGTTCAAACCGGTTCCAAACGGTTCCGCAACGTTTGAAATTTAAAAAAAAATTTTTTTTTTAAAATTCGGACCGTTGCGGAACCGTTTGGAACCGTTTGGACCCGTATGGAACCGGACCGGTTCCATCCGGTTCCAAACGGTTCCAACCAGTTCTCAACGGTCCGGATTTTCAAAATTTTTTTTTTTGTTTTTTAAATTTCAAACGGCTCTTTTTCAAAATTAGCCGTTTGGAATTTTCAAAAATAGCCATTTAACCCCCCAAATTTTAATTTAACCCCAAACTTTATATAATTACACAATTTCTCATTTATCAACTATAAATACCCCCTCATTCTTTCATTTTAATTCACAAATTCATCAATATATCTCAATCTCTCTCAAGCTCTCTTTCAATCTTTCTAGTGCAAGTGCTTAATTTATTGTTGCAATTTCGTGAAACATTGTGAAGTTGTTGAATTGAAGTTTTCAAGTGTTCGATTTCAACGATTTTCAATTTTCAAGAAGTTGTTCGTCAATCCGGTAAACTCGTTTCAACTCTTACGTGATTAGAATATTTTTGTGTGTTGTTATTTTGCTTAATTATAATTAATATGGCATTTTCATTTAAAAATATGTTCGGAAAAGGAAAAAATAAAACCGGTGAAAGTAGTCGCCAAAATACTACCCCTCCCCCGGCTCCCCGACCTAGAAAAGATAAACAAGTAGAAACTAGTAGCCAACCTAGAAATACTAATGAAAACTTCGGAATACTTGATAGTAATCACCCGTGTTTTCAATTTAGCGATGTTGATTTTCTACATGATGTAGCAGTCGATGATAGAATAGATGATGATATTATGAATATGCTTTATCCTAATGCACCAATATTAGAGGGAAATGAGGATGATGATGATAACGAAACCCAAGCTAAGGTAGATTTAGATGATACACCTACTAGTCCTGCTACTAATGAACCGGAACACCCACCCGTACAAACTCCCACTTTTAGTAGACAACCTCCTAAACTTTCAGAAAATTCATTAGTTTGGCAATTTTTTATTCAACTAAGAGAACAAAATAAGGTTAAGTGTGAATCTTGTGGGAAATTACTTGTGCATAGGTATACTGGAGATCGTAGCGGCACAGGTAGTTTAGTTAAACATATAAAATTACACCCTAGCGATAAGGCTAGATATATCCAATTGAAAGCGCAACAAGAGGGGAGGACAAGTCCTGATTCTACTGTTAACCCAAGTACTGGTTCAAATCTAGTTCAACCAGGAATAAACACAGTCACCGGAGGTATATTGTATTACGATCCAAATAAGGATCGTGAAGAACTAGCTAAAATGATTACTGTTATGTGTTTGCCTTATTCTTTTGCTTCTAATCCTGCTGGGATTCATTATATTAGAAGAGTATTTAATCCTACATATAAAGGTTGGCCTCGCGCCACAGTTAAGACCGACATTTATAAATACAAGCATGAATATGAACAATACTTGCGTTATTTATTTACCCATAAAAGTAATCGTATGTCTATTACAACTGATATTGGTAGAAGTGGAAATGATTGTGATTATCTAACCGTAACGAGTCATTGGATAGACGAAGACTGGACAATGCAAAAACGCATTATTGCATATAGAATTATTAATTCAAGGCACACAGGTAAATTTATTGCTAGCACTGTTTCAGATGTATGTAGATATTTTTGTTTTAGTGATAAAATAATGTCAATTTTCATGGATAACGCTAGTAGCAACACTTATGCAATAGGTATTTTTACTAGAACACTTAATCCTGCTTTTACAAATATTTTCCATGTTAGATGTATATGTCATATTTATCATTTAATTGTTGGTGATGGTATGAGAATTTTAAACATAGAAATTGAAAAGGTTAAATTCGATCTTAATTGGCTTTTTTATTCAAACCGTAGAAGTAGACTTAGAGAATATTTTAAAAAATGTGACGAATGTGGCCTTAGAGAAAGAAAGGTACCTAAACCTTGCCCGACTAGGTGGAACTACATGTACGAAAGTTTAGTAGTGGCGTACGAATATAGAAATCCAATTAACGCAACTTATAATTCTCGAGATTGTGGAGAGGAAGATAATGACATGTTAACTAATCAAGATTGGACTAACGTTAAAATTCTGTTAGATTTTTTAGAACATTTTCATGTGGCTACAAATGCTTTATCTGGCCAATACTATCCAACTATTTCTAGGAAGATAATGACATGTTAACTAATCAAGATTGTGCTCATTCCATTGGGGAAAGGAAGACTAAGAAAGATATGTCATTTTGGTAAATAAATATGCTTTTTATCATATCCTTGAATATCTTTGTTTCAATATTTTTTTGTCTTTACTTCTATATCATTCCTTGAATATTTATATAACATATAATATATAACATACAACACATAATACTAATGACAACATTCTTTTATCAATATGTACTACTTATATAAAATTTATACTAATTACTAACTACTACACAATATATACTACTTAAATACAATATATACTACTTATATACAATATATTCACCACTTATACACAATATATACTAATTACCAAACACAATATATATTGTAATTAATAACATAGTACACCATATAAAAATATATTCTACAATATACTAATCACTACTATACAAGATATTGATTTAAAAAAGAAAAAAATAACTCGGAACCGCCGGGAACCGCCTGGAACCGCTAGAACCGCGGTTCCGGAACCGCCAGAACCGGAACCGGGTGGTTCCGGAACCGTATGGTAGCGGTTCTGGCTCCGGAACCGCCAGAACCGGAACCGCCAGAACCGCCAGAACCGCAGAACCGGAACCGCCAGAACCGGAACCGCAGACCCAAATAGACCCAGAACCGGAACCAGATACAGCCTTATACGAACTTGTCACGACTAATAAACTAACCCGGTCATAATGGAGCCTAACATGGTACTAGGCAAGCTGACACATTTCCAAAACCCATCAATATTTTCATTCTTATGATACAATCAATGCTATTTAACAATAAGCCTTCATAATGGGTTTAAATCAACACAATAGTTTGAAAAAAAAAACCCGTCATCGGGGTATCACTAGTCATGAGCGCCTACTACAACTGTCTAACAACAACAAAACTAGCATAGCCTAGAAATAACCAATTACAACTAAGGGAGGATAAGGAGGGAGAAAAGCAAGGCTGCGATTGCTAGCTAACTTGCTATCTCTGATGGACCTGCCACTGAGTAGTCAATAAACCGGATCTACTCACATGTTTCATGGAGTAATGTGTGTATGCCAACTTAGTAAGTAATAAAAGTAAATAAAGACTGAGCAGCAGGAAACACATAAAGTCTACAGCATGAAAACTCTGTAAGTTCAACATGCCTTTAAATCAGTATATGAGTCAAATCATCTCGTTAGAAATCTAGTTTCAGTAAAATACCTTTTAAAACATCTTTTAATT
The DNA here is from genome assembly GCA_034376525.1 of Nicotiana benthamiana. Lineage (NCBI taxonomy): Eukaryota > Viridiplantae > Streptophyta > Magnoliopsida > Solanales > Solanaceae > Nicotiana > Nicotiana benthamiana. Next base: position 80,017,906 of record CM067337.1, on the reverse strand, counting down.
TTTTTGAAAATGAGATAAAACAATGAGTAAAATGATGAAACCATAATCAACCCCTCGCGCAAAACATGAATCATAAATCGCCCCTCGGGCATACCTCTCAGTAACGTGTGACTCAACTCTTGTCAATTAGCACTCACACTCAATAGGTACCTTATAATAACCACTGAGGATATCTTTCAAATCAAAATAGTGTGAGGATAGTAATAAAATACCCCCAAGGGTAAAAACAATACAGGAACAAGGCCCCAAACTTGCAATTCGTCGCAGGTTATGAATTCTTTCTAAAACATATAGCTATTATATAATTTAAATCAAAAAATGCAACTCTATAGTCATTGCAGGATGAACCAAGTCACAATCCCTAACGTTGCACACCCACACAGCTGTCACCTAGCATGTGCGTCACCTTACAATTGTGAAACGATGTGAAATCTTGGGCTTTATACCCCCAAGACAAGATTTACAATTATTACTTACCTCAAACAGATTAAAATCCTGCTCCGCGATGCCATTGCCTCTCTAACCGACCTCCAAATGTCTTGAATGTAGCCATAAACAATTCGATATTATTTATACGAGCTAAAGGGATCAATCCCATAGAAAATGATAAGCTTTGGGCCAAGAGTCAAAAAGTCAACTCAAAATTTGGGCCTCAATCCCACATATCAAAATCCAATAAAAGTCGTAAAATCCGACAATCCATTTGATTACGAGACTAACCTTACTTGTTTCACTAAAATCCGACTCCAAATCGACATTCAAATCTCAACAATTCTTTTAATGAAATTATCACAATTTTCCCTAAATTTGCACCTGAAATTACTTATCAAATGATGAAATTAGTGATATATTCATGTATTCTAACCAAATCCGAGTTAGAATAACATACCCTGATGAATGTTGTAAAAGACCCTTAGAAAAATCATCAAGATCCGAGCTCTCTAGGTCAAAATATGAAATAAAACCCTAAATCTTGTATTTACAGTGCACCTCTCACATTCCCATTTCTACTGACCGCCAAAATTTACCGCCAGCGCTCATTCCTCTGCCGTCGTGAAAACATAGCATGGTCCGCACTTCTGGTGGCTGCACTGACAAGCCTTAGTATTTTGGCCATAACTTTCTCTAAATGTCTAAATGATGATTATTTACCTTTTTTGAAATTAGACACGAAAGGCTACAACTTTCGTTTTTTAATAATCTGAAAGATCTATGTTGAACAAAAGATACAGGCTTTCAAAGTTAGACCAGCGAATCTGTAGATCTATCCTGGGGTGCCTCCACGACCATATTTATGCTTCCGCACCCCCTATTCCACCCACAACAAAAAATTCCTCCGCCCTCAGCGAAAATTAAGCACCAGAACCAACCTGAGTTCCTGTAATGCTCGGACTCGCTCAAAACTCACCCGAAACAAACACGAGGCCTCCAGAACTTTAACCAAATATACCATCATGTCCTAATATACAATTCAAACTCAATCGAGCTCATAAATCACCTCAAAAGATAACAAACACATTTATGACACCCAAATTCAAGCTTAATGATCTAGAAACCTTGAACTTCCAAAATTGACGCCGAAACCTATCAAACAGCTTCTGAATAACCTCCAATTTTGCACCCACGTCACGAATGAGATTATTATCCTAATCCAACTCAAAGAATTCTATTCTGACTCCGATATCAAATATTCCGAGGCCGATTGGAAATTGCCAAATTTTATAATTTTGCCAATTCAACCCTAATTCTACCATGGACCTTCAAATCTGAGGTCAAATACTAAAAAGTTAAAACTTTGTCAACCCTTTCAAATGTAATTCTTCAAGTTGTGTATCATCCTTCCATATATGTTTCGATTAATCTGGAAACCGAAATCAACAATTTACATAAGTCATAATATATCATACGAAGCTAGACATGCCCGAGAACTGACGAGAAAAAATACAAATGCTCAAAACCACTGGTCGAATTGTTACAAAAAATTCTTTACATGATTGCCTTACAGGCTACTCAAAACGATGCCCACAGACACCAAAGTTTCATAAACACGACCAAGCAGACGAAAACGCGATTAAGAATTCTCGATCTCCCAGCTTCTCAGCACTCTAAGACCGCGATGCCACATATGCGGACAGTAAAAAATTCCGAATCTCTGTGAATGCATGCAATATGTCGCATATGTGATATACAAACTGCCATTGCCAAAAATACCTCGCGATCGCGAAGAAATCTAGAGACATCAGATAAACTAACTGCAATGCAATCATCAAGAAAATGGTCTAGTTTCAATATGAAACTCACAAGAGCCTCTCGGGACCTGTATGCATATACAACCAAGTTCTAAAACACAACATGAACCTACCAATGCCTCAAATCACACATACAATATAAATTCCATGAATGTTATCTCAAATAAAACTTAATGAAGTTTTGAACTTTCAACTTCCAAACATTGTGTCGAACTAAACCAAATCATCTTGTAATAAACTAAAAATTTTGAACACAAGTTCCAAATGATATACAGACCAATTCCAGCTCTAGACACAATAGTATGAACCCGATATCACCATATTAAACTCCCGGTCAAACTTATGACCATTCCAAACCTTCAAATTACCAACTTTTTCTAAATAATGCTGAAAACTCCTAGAAACATCCGAATGCAAATTTGGCATAAGCCCAAGCCCCAAATCACTATTCAAACCTAACAGACTTATCAAAACTTGAATCCGATGTCAAATACACAAAGGTCAAATTTGGTAAACTCTTCTAACATAAAGCATCAAATATAAAAATAATTATTCAAATCAAATTCCAAATCACCTGAAAACAGAAAATAATGATACATACAAGTCATAGTACGACATACAGAATGGGTCATACCCTAACCACCGAATTAAATGCAAATGATCAGAGTAACCAATCGAGTAATTTGCTCTTGGGTTACCCGAGGCCGTTAAAATGCTTTATATGAAATAATAAAATTTTGAAGTTTGAACTATGAAATTCATTGAGTTTTGATGCATGATTCTTGATTTTAGATGTTATATTGCTGATTTTAACTTACAAGCGAAGTTGTATAATTTTATTATGCTTGTGTGGATACTTGGATTGGAGGCCAAGGAACTCGGGTGAGTTTCAAATAAGTTTTGGACTATTTTGGTAATGCAGGGATTTGTTGGAGCTGCAGACCTTGCACTTGCGAGTCTGTTAACACTCGCATGGCAGGGTATGGGCAGCTTCGTATTTGCAAAGCTTTTATTGCTTTTGTAATTTGGTCGGATTTTCTATTTGTGACTATATAAGATAGTGCATTGCTTCAGCTTTGCGAAGCTTATTTCACATTTGCAAGGGTCATAATGTTCACATTTGAGCAATGAATATGTTGCATCTATGGAAGCATATAGGCTAAGGAATTGTTCTCATTTGCGATTACTGATTATCTTTTGCGAACATCGCAATTGGCAACAACTCCCAATTACGATACCTACAACTCGGTAAAAGGTTAGGGTTTCGTAACTTAGCTCATTTTTCTCCATCTTTCAGACCAATACTCCACATAGAGGCACTTTTGGAGTGTAGTTTCTTCCCAACTTCATACGTTTGTATGTTATATTATTTTTGATCAGTGTCCATTAATTTTTGAGGATTTTTACTATAAAACTATTATTTCAGAGTAGATACAAGGGTTTTGGGTCGAAGTTTAGGTTTTTGTAATTTTTAGTTAGAACTTAAATTCTGGTCGGTTATCGAAAGATATAACATATTTTTACACGGGTGAATGACTAATTGGGGTTTGATATTAATTTCAAATTTCGAACACGTCGGCCCGGGTAGGTTTTTTGTTCGATTTTATAAATATGATAATGATCAAACCTTTCTTATACTAGGATAACTCCTACTGCTTATTTTGCCTTATTTGGTAATACTTGACTAGATTCGGGTTGTTTGGAGCCTTGTTTAAAGGGAAAGCCGTGTTGGATTGTTAATATTTCTCCTAAAGTAGGTAAGTGTCATGGTTAAGCTTGGCTTGAGAGAATTAGTGTTTAAGTGAGTCTATTTACTCCATGATCTATATGTTAGAGGCAAAGAATATGTAGGGTGATGTATGTGTGTGTATATATATGTGTGGGGGGGGGGGGAGGGGGAGCACGTGATAAGCATGTGGGTAGCGTTAGATTTATATGTACCATGTTACATTATGTATTATGTCTTAGATTCTCTACATATGCTATGAAAAAATAAATTACATGAAAGGTGTTTCTGTGCTCGTGAGGGAGAGTGATTTTGCATGAAGGATATTTATTTGCTTTCGTCATATAACAATATCATTGCATGAAGGATGTTACCGTGATGGAGAGAAAGAGAGGATATACAAGAATGGTGTTTCCATTCTAGATATTATATTCTATTCTGAGGATGAGAGTAAATGCATGAAGGGTGATGTAGTGACACTTGTTGATATTGGTTATCTTTATTTTCCTACTTAGATGGAGGACTTGGTGGCTATGTTGCTTTGAAATTTTCTTTAAAAGGTTTGTTCGGAGTTGTTTGTTGAAGCATAAGTTGTGGTCTGCATTAGTAGTACATTCCTTTACTTCCTAGTTCTATATCTTTATCCACACATACTTGTTGATTCAGACACATATTGTTATCTTGTCATATCACTTTATATTTTACTTGTCATCTGGTGATTTCTTGTTACGAAAATGCACAAGTTCAAAGGTAGGTTTCCCGTCTTAACCTTATTACTATCTTGTTGGGGTTAGGCTCTATTGTTTAAGGAGTACACTACATCGGTTGTACTCATACTACACTTCTGCGTTTCTTGTGCAGATTCGGACATTGATGCCAACAGAGCCCCGAGAAGTTCTTAGAAGATACCACATTTGCGACTAAGGTAGCACTGCATACTGTTTACAAGTATTTTCATTTCCTCTATACTATTTGTATTTACCAGATAGTATTGTATTTCTTCCAAGAAAATATATTTAGTTAACTCTAGTAACTCATGAACTCGTGACTCCACGTCTTGGGATGGTTGAATCGTCAATATTGATACTTAGACTTATTATATATGTTGTTGAGTTATTGTTACCCTATATTATCATTTAGTAGTAACTAATTTAATTCCTTTTGTATTTATCATTATGTGTTTTCTTTCCTACCAAGCAGTATTAAGTGCCACCATAACCCAAGGTTTCACATGTCTCATGGGTCATGCTACAGTCATACCCAAGATTTTCCTTCCCTTAAACCTTCTGAAAAAGGGTATAAGCCATGCTCCAAAAATTCTCAAGAAAAACATAGCGCTACGTACAGGAGAAAACCCCCCAACAAGTGACATCAAAGAAACAATGACCTGGCAGTCAGAAAATTTCATATGCCTAAACAAAGTGATACACAACATTTGTAACACCATAAAGAACGTAGAACATAAACAAAACAAAGTGATGAGAAAAATGGAAACAATTGAGAAAAAGGTGGAGCAGACATCGTCTCACCATGCAGAGCTAATATGTAAAACCCTGTGAAATGAGTTCTCAAGCCCTAGCAACTCATTAGTTAGGTACACCTATGTGTTGGAACCCTTTTTTATTAATTTTATACTTAAAAATCTATGGTCAAATTTTTCCGGAAAAATATGATTTCTACGGTAAGGAATGCGGTCGCACATAAGGTATGCAGACCACATATCGACTGCAGAGTTAATCAGAGAGTAGCCAAATTGAATTTTTAAAATGCGGTCCATTATGCAATCGCATAACCAATATATACGGACCGCATAGTCGTCGCGTAAATTTCTCGAGAATTTGTAGAGGTCAATTTTGTGGTGCAATATGCGACTGTAGAATAGGTATGTGGACAGCATTCTCACCGCATACCCAAAAAGAGAGGTCAGCAATTCGGGACAATTATGCAATCCAATATGCGGACTGCGTGTCAACTATGCGATTGCAAAGTTGACCACAAATCCTACACGAACATCAGTTTTCTAAAATTTTTAAACCCGACCCTTTTCTAATAAAACACCCCAACCCCTCATTTTATACATTTTCTAAACAAAACAAGAGAGATTGAAGGGAGAGTTCTTGAGAGAGAATGGATTCTTCATCAAGCTGATCCTCCACAACTATCCGGGCTGGGAAATTTTTTATTTACTGTCTTTATCTCCACTCTTACAGGTAAAATCCCTAACCCTTTTCTCCAATTTTTCTGATATAAGCTAAGGGAAGGGAGTCTTATGCCTTAATTTTGAACAAACAATTGAAAACCCTCATGCATGTCACTCAAAACCTAGAATCTAGTGAAGGAAAATTGGATAGAAGTACAGAACTGCGCTAGATAGCTTGGTGACTGAGAATGGGAACTTAAAGAGGGAATTCGACTCCAAGTATGTATGGCTAATATTGATCCTTGTGAAATCGCCTTGCTTGGTATTTGAATTGTTTGGTAGTTAATATATATGTTGGTTAATTGTGAGCTTCTTGTGACTTGTTTGATTATAAATGCACCTCGTGGTATAAGTTGAATAACAAGTGATTGAAGGAATCCGTAAAAGGTGAAACAAGGTTATCTGGGGTAACTATGTACTTGAAATGTTGTGGGCAATTGGGTAAGTTGAATTGAGTACGAGCGAATGAAAGAAATGAAATTAGTAATAATAGTTATGGAAACACCTGTAACATTGTTATGGTGATGTCTTGAAATGTATTTGTTGTTTATCTTATGACTTGCCGTTTGGTTGTGTTTGTTGTGAATTGAACTGTACGGCAGGATCGGCTTGCACCCTACAACAATGTGTAATAAAGTGTGGGTTAGTGTGATAAGGGTGGCCGAGATAATAAGGGTGGCCGAGGTAATAAGGGTGGAAAAGTTATCGAAATCACTATTGAAATATACATTTGAACAAACTTGTGAAATCATTGATGTGGAATTGTGAAAGGAGACAACAAGAGAGTTTTTAACCTCTGGGGCACTGATTACCCCTTTGTTTGACTAATTGTACCTTCTATGTGTGATTGATTGCTATTTCCATTGCTGTTTTAAACTTCCGTATGGCTTGAGTTTACTTGGGACAAGTTTTTATCACACATACCAGTACAATTCAAATGTGCAAACGTCCTTTTTGCCGATGATGCTACATTCGTGTATTGATTGTAGGTTGATCTTCAGCAGGTACTCAAGTCCACTGTCCATATCTCTTCCTCATTTCCCGTCAGCTGTATTGGTAAGCCCCTTTTCTTCCAGGGCGCTGCATGGCTCATGCCACTTTGTTCTTGTACTTTGGGATCTTATTTGGTGTATGTAAAAAGGTATAGCCGGAGCCTTGTTACTAGCAAGTATTGTATTGTAATGTTTTATTCTTAGAGGCTCCTAAGACATTAAATGTGGGTCTTGAACCACGTAGTAAGTCATTCGTATTTTTGGCATTGTATATTGTAAACCATGCTAATGTTATCTATGTTATGTATGTTTTGTAAAAAGGGAATCTCAATTATAAATAGTTGTTTCCACTCGATTAGTAATTAATGGAAAATGTGGGACAACTCGTGGGTCAGGAAAGGCACCTAAGTCCACTCGACTGGGGATACCCGGTTGAGTTCCGGTCATGTCCCTTGGATTTGGAGCGTGAAAAACCTGTACCAGAGCCTAAGGTTTTAAATAGAGTCCTAGGGCGTCTCGAAACCGTGCCTAGTAGAGCCTTTCTTATCGGTGTGTTGTCGACATCATCTATACGTAGGGGGCTACACGGGCAATTACGAAACTACTCTCTTCTTTTTAATTCCATTTCATGCGGTAAAGTGAAAAGTGAAAGTACTTGTGTCTACCTCGTGCCTTGTTCTTGTATTTTCAGACATGGCACCTAAGAAGAAGGTTAAACTCGTCCTTCAGGCCAACGCCACCCCAAGTGTGATCGTGGGCCATGTACCTTACGTCATGGGCGAGAGTGACTCTCCGGATTTGAATATGCTTGGCTCGTCTCTTCCAGATCCAACCACTCCTATTCAAGCAGCTGTAGAGGGCGTCACCATCCCTCCTACTAATATTCCTAATCCTGGCATTGCTTCAACTCCTGGTCCCGAGGCTTCTGATGGGGACCTTAGGGGATCCATCCGTATGTTGACCCAGTTAGTGGCTACTCAGGCTCAGAGATCTCACGATGCTCCTATGTCCTCCAGCGGACAGGGAGATTCTGCCACCTCTAGAGTCCACTAGTTTCTGCGATTGGCCCCTCCAATGTTTTCAGGCATAGACCAAGAGGCCGATCCACATGACTTTCTTGATGATATGTACAAGACCCTTTGTATTATGAAGTCCACAAAATTAGTGGGGGTTGAGTTGGATTCCTACAGGTTGAAGGGAGCGGCACGCTCATGGTTTGAGATGTGGGGGGGTTCCAGCGAGGAGGGGAGCCCTCCGGCTAGATTTGAGGAATTTGTGGATCACTTATTGCCTTCGAAGACAATGGCATCCCGTGCCACAGAGTTTGAGGTTCTCAATAAGGGCATCATGTGTGTTTAGGAGTACTATATGGAGTTCGTGAGATTGTCCAAGTATGCTCCTCTTTTAGTGTCAACCATGAGTGCTCTAGTTCGGCAATTTGTTTAGATTCTTAGTCTATTGGTGGTGAAACAGGACGCTACAGCGGCCTTGCACTCAGATATGAACTATGGGAAGATTGTGGGTTTCGCTTAGGCCACAGAGGCTAGGAAACTGAAGATACGGGAAGATAGAGAAAGTAGCAGTAGGGCCCGGTCAATGGGTCACTCGGGGTTGTCAGCTCTGGGGAGAGGGCCATCACGGCCATCCCGGTCAAATCTTCAGTCTTCAGCAAGCGCACCGCTATGTGTGCACAACCATCAGCAGGGTAGTTCATCGTGACAAGGTTCTGACAGCAGGAGGTTCCACTAATCTAGTCATCCGGGGGTGAGGCCCCAACAACAGGGGAAAGCTACATGTCCCAAGTGTGGGAGGTTCCAACTGGAGACTTGCGATTTGGACATCCCAGTATGTTATAATTGCGGGGTGAGATGTCATGTCCAGCGGAACTATCGTGCACCCAGATAGGGCATGAGTAGGGGATTCGCCCACCCATCCGGTTCTTCAGTTGCTACATCATCTGTGCATCCTCCAGCTTCAGCAGGGCATGGTGCAGATAGGGGTGGGGCTCGTGGTAGAGGTGGACCAAGCCGGTTCTATGCTTTGAGTGGTCGCCAGAATACCGAGTCTTCTCCACATGTGGTCCAAGTATCTTGTCTGTTCAGGCCATTGATTGTTACGCTTTTATTGACCCTGGGTCTTTGTTGTCCTATGTCACTCCATTCACTGTTTCGAGTTTTGGGAGAGAGCCCGAACATCTTCTTGAGCCGTTCTCTCTATCAACTCAAATTAGTGATTCTATTACAATCGCGCGAGTTTATAGGAATTTTGTCGTCACGGTGTGTTTTTGTGTTACCACGGCCGATCTTAATTAAATTGGAACGATAGATTTTGATGTGATTATGGGAATGGACTGGCTTTATTCGTGTTTTGCTAAGCTTGACTGCCGGATGAGAGTCATGAGACTCGAGTTTCCCAACAAGTCGGTTATTGAGTGGAGAGGTACTGATGTTGTGCCAAATGGTAGGTTTATTTCTTACCTTTAGGCTTCGAAGATGATTAAGAAGGGATGTATCTATCATTTGGTCCGGGTGGCGGACACCGCTTCAGAGGTACCCGCCCTCAAGTCTGTGCAAGTTGTAAATAAATTTCCGAAGGTTTTTCCAGATGAGCTTCCAGGGATTCTTCCAGATAGGGAGATTGACTTCGAGATTGATGTGTTCCCAGATACTCAGCCAATATCTATGCCACCATAAAAGATGGCGCCAATAGAATTACGAGAGTTAAAGGACCAGCTGAAGGACTTATTAGAGAAGGGGTTCATTCGACCGAGTGTGTCGCCATTGGGTGCTCCACTTCTTTTTGTCAAGAAAGAGGACGGGTCACTTTGGATGTGTATCAATTATCGGCAGCTTAACAAAGTCACCATCAAGAATAAATACCCTTTTCCCCGGATAGATGATTTGTTCGACCATTTGCAAGGTGCGAAGTTCTTATCCAAAATTGATTTGCGATCCGGGTATCACCAATTGAAGATTAGAGAGCGGGATATTCCTAAGACCGTCTTTAGAACCCGCTATGGTCACTTGGAATTCTTGGTCATGTCTTTTGGGCTAACCAATGCCCGTCAGCTTTCATGGATCTTATGAATCAGGTCTTCAAGCCATTTCTAGACTCTTTTGTGGTTGTTTTTATTGACGACATCCTTTGTTTATTCGCATAGCAGGGAGGATCATGCTGTTCACCTCAGGGCAGTTTTGCAAACTCTTCATCAGCACCAGTTGTATGCTAAATTCTCAAAATGTGAATTTTGGTTGGAGTCCGTCGCTTTTCTGGGACATGTTATTTCCAGTAGGGGGATTGAAGTGGACCCCCATAAGATTTTAGCGGTGAAGGATTGGCTTAGACCCACGGCCCCGACAAAGATTCGTAGCTTTTTGGGGTTAGCAGGTTAGTATGAGATATTTGTGGAGGGGTTCTCTACCCTCGCCACCCCATTAACTAAATTGACGCAGAAATCAATTAAGTTCCAATGGTCTAATGCTTGTGAGAAAAGCTTTTCGGAATTGAAGTCAAGGTTGACCTTGGCACTAGTGTTTGCTTTTCCGGAAGGTGCAGAAGGATTTGTGGTGTATTGTGATGCCTCAAGGGTTTGTTTAGGGTGTGTGCTCATGCATCATAGGAAGTTTATTGTGTGTGCCTAAAGGCAACTCAAGAATCCCGAGAAGAATTACCCGATGCATGATTTGGAGATTGCAGCAGTTGTGTTTGCCTTAAAAATATGGCGGCATTACCTTTATGGGGTCCATGTGGATGTGTTCTCGGACCACAAGAGTCTCCAATATTTGTTCAAGAAAAAGGAACTAAACTTGAGGCAGCGGCGGTGGTGGAATTGCTCAAAGATAATGATATGAACATCTACCATCGAGGGAAGGCGAACGTGGTGGCCGACGCCCTTTGTCGGAAATCCATGGATAGTTTGGCTCACTTGGGAGCGAATCGGAGGTTCCTAGCTAGAGAGGTTTATCAATTGGCCAGTCTTGGGGTTTGTATCTCGACCCCATATGAGGAGGAGATTATGGTGCACAACGTAGTAGAGTCGTTGCTTGTAGCGGAAGTCAAGGAAAAACAGCTCATTCATCTAGCATTGGCACAAATAAGGGAGGGGATTCAGAGTAGCAGGATTTCGGCATTCTCACTCGGTGGCAATGATAGTGTGCTGTGATTTCATGGTAGTCTATGTGTTACAGATATAGATAATCTTCGAGAGAGGGTAATGGCGGAGTCACATCATTCCAAATATTCGGTGCACCCAGGGTTTACAAAAATGTATCACGATCTCAAGGAAATTATTGGTGGAGCATTATGAAGAGGGATGCGGCAAACTTCGTATCCAAATGCTCGAACTGTCAGCAAGTAAAGGCTGAGCACCAGCGGCCTTGTGGGCTAACCCAGCTTATGGAGATACAAATGGGGAAGTGGGAAATGATCAACATGGATTTCTTGGCAAGACTACCTCGCACTCAGCGCAAGTTGACTCAATTTGGGTGATAGTGGATCGACTTACCAAATCAGCTCACCTCTTGCCAGCCAAGTTTACTGATTCTGCAGAACAATATGCTCGATTGTATATCAAGGAAATAGTGAGACTTCATGGTACTCCACTTTATATTAATTCGAATCGAGGGGCTCAATTCACAACTAAATTTTGGAAGAAATTTCAGCAAGGGTTGGGTGCACAGGTGAACCTCAGCACGGCTTTTCACCCAAAGATTGATGGTCAAGTAGAGCAGACCATTACGACGCTCGAAGATATGTTGCGGGCTTGTGTCTTGGATTTCAAGGGTAAATGGGATGATTAATCGCCCGATATAGAATTTCCTTACAACAACAGATTCCATGCTAGCATCCAAATGGCCCCGTTGAGGCATTGTACGGGAGGAGGTGTATGTCCCCAATAGGGTGGTTCGATGTAGATGAGGCAGAATTGATAGGGCCGGATCTCGTGCACCAGGCGATGGAAAAAGTTAAAGTCATCCAAGAAAGGACGAAGACTGCTCAGAGTCACCAGGAATCCTATGCGGACGTGCGTCGAAAGGAATTGGAGTTTCAAGAAGCTGATTGGGTATTCTTGCGAGTATCGCCCATGAAGGGAGTCATGCGATTTGGGAAGAAATGGAAGCTAAGTACTACATATGTCGCGCCTTATCAGATTATTCAAAGGATCGGACAAGTTGCTTATAGGGTGGAGCTGCCCCCTGAAATGTCCTTAGTGCACCCGGTGTTCTATGTGTCCATGTTTAGGAAAGTGGTTGGGAATCCTTCCACCATCGTGCCAGTTAAAGACATCAATGTTACTGAAGAGCTATCCTATGAAGAGATCCTGGTTGTTATTCTTGATAGACAAGTCCGTAGGTTGCAAAATAAGGAGATCGCTTCGGTTAAGGTATTATGGCGATACCAACACGTCGAAGAGGCCACGTGGGAAGCGGAAGATAAGATGAAAGTGAAATACCCCCATTTGTTCGAAGAAGTCTAGGGGTGGTCATGTAAGTCCTTGTCTCCAAGCAAACTAGCATTGTATTCCCTTTGGTGTAAAAGTTTCTAAATACTTCACTATTATAATTCTTCAAGTTGTGCCAAAATTTTGTGTGTTTTTGTGGTTGATAATCGGTCCATGGTAGAGCTAGTGTAATTAAATAATGGTTATTTTTGCATGGAGGGATTGTATTGAAATGATTTACTGTGTTGCACTCCCTAAAGTAATCAACTATGTTCAAAAAAGGTGTCAAACAATTGAATATGTGCAGGTATGAAGGTAATGAATTTAACCATAGGCAACCCTTCTTGTTAAATGGAGGTATCATACTCTTGTGATTGTAATAAATGCATGGCATTGATTGTACAGGCGAGTAATGCTTAACTTAATTGCATGTGGTGTACCAAAAAGGGTTAAAAGTGTGTCGAGAGGTTGAATATGTATAAGTGTGAAGGTCGTGCATTGTATAACTGTTATAGGGGTAGCATGATTAGTATAATGGTGCTTAGAAATATGTTTGGAAACTCATTAACATGTGGATATGTCCATATCACAAAGGAGACTCGGGCAAAATTTTCCTAAATCATAAGAGTTAGTGAAAAACATAGGACCTTGCATATCATGCTTTCCAGCCATTTTATTTCCGAAAATCTCATTCGAGGATGAATGATTTTAAGTAGGGGAGGATGTATGACCCCGTGAAAATGAGTGCTCAAGTCCTAGCAACTCACAGAGTCAGGTACACCTATTTGTTGGAACCCTTTTCTACTAATTTTATACTTATAAATCTAGAGTCAAATGTTTCAAGAAAAATGCCATTTCTGTGGTCAGGAATGTGATCGCAGATCAGGTATACGGACCGCATATCGATCGTAGAGTTAATCAGAGAGTAGACAAATTAGATGTTGATAATGCGGTCCATTATCCAATCGCATAACCAATATGCGGACCACATAGTTGTCGCATAAATTTTTCGAGGATTTTTTTAGGTCAATTCTGCGGTGCAATATGCGACCGCAGAATAAGTATGCGGACCGCATTCTCACCGCATACCCAAACAGGGAGGTCAGCAATTTGGGACGATTATGCAGTCCAATATGCGGACTGCATGTCAACTATGGGATCACATAGTTGACCGCAGATCCTGCACGAACATCAGATTTCTAAAATTTTTAAACCCGGCCCTTTTCTAATAAAACGATCGACCCCCAATTTATATACATTTTCTGAGCAAAAAAAGAGAGAGGGAAGGGAGATTTCTTAGAGAGAGAGGATTCTTCATCAAATTGATCCTCCAAAACTATCCGGGCCGGGAAAATTTGAGTTATTGTCTTCATCTCCACTCTTACATGTAAAATCCCTAACCCTTTACCCCAAGTTTTCTGATTTATGGTAAGAGAAGGTATTCATATGCCTTGATTTTCAACTAATAATTGAAAACCCTCATGCATGTCACTCAAAACCTAGAAACTAGGGAAGATAAATTGGATAGAAATAGAGAACTGTGCTAGATAGCTTGGTGACTGAGAATTGGAACTTAAAGAGGGAATTCATCTTCACGTATGTATGGCTAATATTGATACTTGTAAAATCGCCTTGCTTGGTATGTGAATTGTTTAGTAATTGATATATATGTTGGTTAATTGTGAGCTTCTTGTGACTTGTTTGATTTTGAATGCAACTCGTGGTATAAGTTGAATAACAAGTGGTTGAAGGAATCCGTAAAAGGTGAAACAAGGCTATATGTGATAACTCTGTCTTGAGATGTTGTGGGCAATTGTGGTAACTTTAATTGAGTACAAACTGTTAAAAGGAATGAAATTGGTACTAATAGTTATGGAAACACTTGTAACATTATTATGGTGATGTCTTGAAATGTATTTTTTTGATTATCTTATGACTTGCTGTTTTGTTGTTAATTGAACTGTACGGCGGGGTCGAGTTGCGTGCCTCAACACACTGTAACAAGGTGTGGGTTGGATTGAAAAGGGTGGCCGAGGTAATAAGGGTGGAAAAGTGATCGAAATCACTGTTGAAATATACATTTGAACAAACATGTGAAATCATTGATGTGCAATTGTGAAAGGAGACAACTTGAGAGTTTGTAATCTGTGGGGCACTGATTGTCCCTTTGTTTGACTAATTGTACCTTCTATGTGTGATTGATTTCTACTTCCATTGTTGTGTTCTACTTGTGTGTGGCTTGAGTTTACTTGGGAGAAGTTTTGATCATACAAACCAGTACAAATTAAATGTTCCGACGTCTCTTTTACCGAAGGCGCGACATTCGTGTTTTGATTGTAGGTGGATCTTCAACAGGTACTCTAGTCCACAATCCGCAGCTCTTCCTCACCGCGTAAGCTCTATTTGTGAGCCTCTTTCCTTCCGGGGTTGTCCGTGGCTCATGCCACTAATGTTCTTGTACTTTGGGATCTTATTTTGGTGTATGTAAAAAGGTATAGCCGGAGCCTTGTTGCCGGCAAGTACAGTACTGTCATCTTTTATTCTTAGAGGGCCCGGGACCAGATCAATGCTATCACAGTCATCCCTGAAGTGGAACTCAAGGTTTATTCATCCAAATGGGATAAACCAACTCGAGTCACTGCTTTTATAGACACTAGAGCTTCTTTTTCACTCATTAATCCTACTGTTTTTCCATAAGATAAATGGGTGCCACACTTCAAGGATTTCAACACATCATCAAATGAAATCTTGCCTACTATCGTATGCACAAAGCACCCTGTAACAATTGAGTTCTTTCTATGATTGAAGTACAGAACCATGTTGATAGGGTTCGATATACCAGTGAAAGATCTTATTGTTGGATTCTACATTTTCATACAACTAAGAGATCAACTCTAGATTAAGGCTAACAAGACAATCTCAAGAATAAGTTCAAACCTTATTATGAAATTCCAAGGTTATTCAAATGCCAACAACGAACAAATCAAGGAGATTGAGCAAAATCTCATTGAGCATTCTTGTGCTGCATCCCATTATAATTTTGTGATGAAATGGAAAAGCCGTTCATGGTAGAACAAAGAACTTACTATGATTCCCTTTTTTCCACCAATTTTAATGGAAAGAAGAACTTACTAAGAGTTCCAAGTTTTCAGACAACATGAAGGATCCATTCTTAAGCCTTATGGAGTTAATCAAGAATATACATTATGCCAAATATTCATAGCACAAGCCAAGGATTTTCCACAAGAACTATTATGGTTTTTATAGTACCTATGCTATCAGTATTATATTTTCATTGAATTCAAAGGCAACATCTTCAAGTATTTTGATAAAATTGAACCAGTACTTAAAGTATCTTTACTATAGTTCAAGATAGAAGAAGTTGGATAAAATATTTCAACTATTCCTACATAATAAATGTATTCATGTTCCATATGCCAGTGAATATTATTAATGGAAAATTCCAGGCACTAGTAGATGCATCATTCTAGTGGAAATTTCCTATATCCATTTTATCCATGGAGGAAGATATAACGAGTCACAATGAATTATCTTCCAGTATAACAAGTGTATCCCGAGAGATATAGCCAAAAGATTGGGCGAGCTGGAATTATACCATCACTCATCCACATTGGGAAAGAGTCCGGGAAGCAGCAAAGGAATATCAAACCCCATACGAAGTTATCCGAAAAAATATCACTCACGACATCATGAGATTAAGGTTTCAGATTACATCTCTCAATCCAAAGGATAAAGAACACAAAGAAGAAAGACTGTCAAGTTCTAGGCGTTACTACACAAGGTCTTTGAAAAGATGCCTAGAAGATAAACCAGAGAATGGATGAAAGATCATTATCTAAATCCATGCTAATCCCACCATGATCCCACATTAGCTACCAAGACAAATCCTAAAAAATGATCTTCCCATGCCAATTCCAATATCCACATCTTTCAATACTATCCAAACCCCAGTTCCACTTACTTTCACATGCTTCCACATGCTTCATCACGTGCATCACCTAACATTCAAATGCCATCACATTCTCCCGTATACTTTCGCATACTATACCATGTATATTTCCCCTCTTTCATATTGGTTTGCCTAAGGTACTTTACATGCCAAAAGGTACCCACTTGTAGATAGGTTTGCCATGTGAGATAGGTTTATTTTATAATGAAAGTTTATCTTGTAATAACCACCTATTCATATATAAAGGAGACCATTTAGTAGCTATCATATTACCTTGTAACCTTTGTAAATCTCGTGTGTTAAATTACATATGAGTTCTTTCTAAATTTTCCTATTGGTCTTTCTTTCGAAGGCATTATACATGCTTGCTTGACTGGACTATATCGGCTGAGTGCTTGCCGTGCTCCCCAATGTCAAGGAGTGACAAAAACAACCATTAGAGGATCATTTATCTTTGTCAAAATCATTATTAAACATTTCTTGATTGTTATCTCACTCCCTTCCCTTGGTCGACACCGATGGGGTCAAGCATTCTAAACTCCATTTGGAATGTCTTTTTGGGACGCTTCCCATGGGAACGAATTTTGTACAAACTTCTTTGAATCTACTCTTATTAAAATTGGGGGTGCGCCCGGAATTTGATCGACCCTGGAGTTGTAGGTCTCTACCTTCTTATCTATGGCTTCTATCTTTGTTCTCCAGAATCGATCCTCTTTGTGAGGTCCTCAAGCATCTTTATAAAGGTGGGTTTGGCTAATGACTCATTATTACTTGATCTTTTCGGTACCTTTTCACCTGGGGGAGCCATTCCTGGTGCTATCATGCTGGGAGTTTTATAGTGACTTGTAGTTGAGTAGTCACAAACTATTGTGCCTGTAGTATTTGTAAAATAACATGAAGGCTAACCTCCTATTCTTCCCTAACTTGGGATTTCTAAGACTCTTGTTGGTCTCCTTGGCGCACGCTACTATCTGTACGTGAGCTTATATCGACGTGTTGGGCATCACGTGCGACCACATCTGTGGGGATTGGCTTTGGTGCATCCCTAGGGTTTAGTGGTGGTGCACCAATACCTAGAACAACTACATTATTCTCTGCGTGGTCCTCAAGATCGTTGTTTTCATATGTATTCATTGAGCTAGACATTTGACGTAAAATCAAAGATCGTGGACAAGAAAAACTGTCAGTGATAACATGCGTTATGGAGTGAACCAGCAAGAAAATAATGACTATTGCTTTTATCTCTACGGTGCGCGCCAAATTTTTTCTCTTTAAATTGGTAATTACAGTTTAATTTGATTTGTGGTGCTAAAAATACGTGATCTATTTTTATGCTAGTTTTTAGCCAATTAATGCTAAGATAAAGACATGGAAAAAAGATAAAAGCATGAGAATAGTTATATCGAGGCCTCGAGCTTTCTTATTCGGAACCTCGAGGTCGAGTCTGATGTCCCCATAAGGGTAGTCGATGGATGACTAACAGTAATAATAAAGTTAATGACGACTCATTATGACAAATAATAAGAAATAAATAAAGATCAATAAATAGAACACAATGAACATAAACAATAAATGAAAGTAATTAGATCGAGGGAATATGTTAGAAAGCAGAGAGAAGGTTCTTGTGTATTCTATATTAAGAATTAGATGTTTACAAAATTCAAAGGATCCCCTTTTTATATGAGGGGGAATCCGAACATTGTACAAACACAATTATTACAAAGATATGGTGCTGGTACAACCATTTAAAACCTTGATCTGTGTTTGGACTAGCCAATTAGGTTTTGAAGCTCTAGATATGCGCGTTGGGAACTTTTCATCTTTTCGCCATAACCATCAATCTGTATTTCTCCAAGGCCAGGACTCGATGTTCCTTCGAGTGAGAATCTCGATCGTAGCCTCGAGCCTTCGACAAGCTTACTAGGCATCATAATGATAAAAAATTGGATCCTCCAATTTCATCGTATACATTGGTGTTGAGTGTATATGTGTTGTTATGTTAATTGCTTTTATGTTTTCTTAACTTCATAGTATATCTTGTTACATGCCATAATTTCTACATGCTTATTTGTCATCCATGCCATAATTGATACTTGTTATTCAGCTATCCTTGAATTAAACTGTCCGTACCTTTCATGATTCAATGCTTTTTTGCTACTTGTCTCTATTTACTTTACTTGCATGTCTAAATTGTCCTATGTATTACTTGTCTTATCATATTTTAATATTTGTTGACTTCTATAATTTAGTTTTACTTGTATGAGTTGTTAATTGGTAGATATCGCTGATTCGGTAAAGGTAAGTCATTCAAGTAGTTAGAGATTCTTTAATTATTATGTGATTCTTCATTCTTGTACATTTACTCGCTTAATGCAGAATATTGCGTAAATCTTAGTTGTTCGATTTCTATTGGTTATTGAAATTATTTTGGGGAGCGGGTTGCACTGCACAGAGGAAATGGAAGAATAAGAAAGAATTATGATATTGACAGATGATGATATGGTAGGATCGTGTTGTGCACCGCAGCAGATTGTACATGTTATCTTTGTTTGTGACTGTTTTATTTGCCTTAGTATTTTGAGATGAATTTATAAGACTTGTTATTCGGGGCTCTCTGGTAGTTGCATATTGAGTTCGTTTTCATAAGTTAATCACTTTATTTCAATTTCAAATCCTGTAATTTATTATTGTAATTATTATTATTTGTTTACCGTGAAAATTGTAGCCACAATAAATTTGTAAATAAAATTCTAAAAATACGTGATCTATTTTTGTTCTAGTTGTTAGAGAATAGGATACTGGGAGTATGAAGTTTAATGATGAAATGTAAGCTAAAACAAGGCAGTAATGAAACTGAGAGGTTTGCTGCCAGGGTGTAGGACCGGTCCACGGGGTCCACGGGATAGACGTCTGGGTCGAGCTCGAGCTATCCGGAATAGTCGGGAATGGGATATTAGTTAAGATGTGATCAAACAAGGCTCCTTATGGACAAGATTACACAATATATGAAGAACAAGTAAGAAAGTAACAAATACTAAAGTGACCACAAAAGAGAATGAGCAATCTAGAAAGAAGAGAGAGAGAGAGAGTAGAATAGTTGGAGCTCTGCTTTACAAGGTGTTAGCGACTCCCCTTCTATAAACGGGGGAGGGGGAAAACTTAGTACAAGATACGTTGTATGATAAAGGAAATGGGATGGGACAACTTGCTAGCTTTATAACATATACATGGGTCAATGTTGAGCTGCTCAAAAAAACCTGATTTACCATTGTTGCATTCTTCACAAGATTCCTGAATTCATCAAGACATCGGTCAGTATTATCTTTGGATAAGCATCGACGGATCTTGAGGGAAGTGTCCGGCTCGAGATGTCGGACCTCTCTGATCACCGTTTGAATCATTTTGTCAAAGAGAAATTTCCCTCCCTGATTTCACCGCACATAGATAGTCTCCAAGTTTCTTAGAGGGAAGTGATTAGAAATGATTTTTACACCCCACATCTTTGTCTCCCATAACAATGTCGTGATTATGGTGTAGCCCCCTTTTACAAGTGCCGAGGCGTTTCGCCTTTCCACTTCTCTAGGATAATCACAAATGTTGCGACTTTTCATTCTTTAGGGGTTGGGTTGTTGCTGTCGACTCAACTTCCATAAACGCATAAATTCCGCCTGTTATTACGCTTTTTTAGGGCAGTAATGGCGCTGTTAGTTACTTTGCCCTTCCTTATAAATGGGACTTCCTGTGGTTGGCTTCATATTCAAACATCCTTCGACACCCATCTTTTCCTCCTTTCCTTCTATCATTAGTCTCTGATATTTCATTATGTTTGATGCCCATGGCCTCAAGATCTTACGTCATGTGTTCCATGGTCCAACTCTCGATCTCTTTTTGGTTGGACGAAGTTGCGCCACTGTGATGCTATGTCATTGTTGTTGTTGTTGCACAGTCCGTTGACTTGGGGTGTTGTGGTAAAGGGCCTATTTCCTCAATCACAATGAGATAATTTGGATTGTGAACCACTGCTCAAGAGGGGGATTGGATTATACACTGTTGCTCATGTTCCTCCATTGGCTTAGCGTGTTAGACCCCTTTTAGATTCCTGGGGGTATGGCGACAGCCTCTGCTGGCTATTGCTTCCCGGGCTGAGGCAACGTCTCAAGACATGGATTCAAAATGCTAGTACCGGTGGAGTTCGTATTAGCCAAAATTTTCTCCCAGCCACTTTTTGTCTTCTTTCGCCTCTCTTTCATCATTTTTCTATTCTCCCCTTCCTTCTTCTTCTATATCCTTCCTTTTGAAGATGACATTCTGGGAGAATTAAGATGAGGTCCCGGGAATTAGACTTGGAAGATATTGTTTTGGGGTCATACGCTTGAGGGGATGATGACGGAGATACCACATTTAGGGAATAGACTAGCTTCTTAGTCTCTTATTGTATGTATATCCTATGAAATTCTTTATTTTTACGTAAAGATCCACTTGTGAACTTTTGTAATCATATGTAAGGACCATCCAAGGTCATTGTAAGAGAACATTTTTATAAATGCAAAGATATTTCCTTGATTCCTTCCTTCGATACTTGCTATATTTTTTTATGTTTTTGGCAGCTCTGAATGCATGATCTTGATTTTACGTATGTGAAGCTGACCTCGGATGAGAGTATTCTTCTTGGCCTTTGAATGATAAAAATAATTCCCACGGGGTCCTTCATGATTTCTCAAACTCAACCCGAATAAGGTTATTAACCTTGAGCTGCCCGGACCCTATCTTTGCGTAAAGGGGTGGATAATGTTGTTGGGACTCATAATAACCCTCAAGAAGAAACTTTCTCGACGACTCGCGGACCGGGGACACCGGAAAGTTGCTCTCTAATTTGAGGCCTGCCCATTTTTGGACCATCCTGGACAGCACCTGGAACCCGTTTGGTATGGGTGTTTGTTGAAAAACACCTATTTATTCGCAAACTAGTTCCCCTTAGTGGAAGCCTTTGATGCTTTGTTACAACATTGTGTTGGTGAAGGTGTTTTTGTCCTTCTAGAATGTTGTCTTATTATGATGGAGGTGTTTGGGGTTGAACATTGCATCGAGACTGCAAATAGTGTTAATCGTTACTATCTTTGGTTTGCTTTGAATCTTTTCCGCTCTTCCCATATGTAATATGAGGCTGCTTCTGCCTTCTCAAGGGTCATTGGGGTCCACTTACTCCATGGTGCAGGTGGATCATGCCCTTAATAACTACTATTTGAGGGACGACAGAGACCGGGCACAGACAAGTCGCTCTGCTTGGGTTTTGTTCACTGATACCGTACCTTTAGAACCCTTATTATTTATTTGAAAAATGTAGCAATACTCTTTAGGCGGTGCGCCCTACTCTTTGCCAGCTCTATTTGCGGCGATTGGGAATTTAGTAGTCGTATCTTCCTTCCTTTGTTGCATTTGTACTGTCGTTATTGGTATTGGAGGGAACCTCAGGGGCAAGGTTGTCCTTGTCCGGAGAGGGAGGAGTTGTATTCTTACGAGCTAGGGAAAAATGGCGATAAATGTGATATGCCCTCATAATGTGATGGAGCTTTAACGGGGCAAGACAGGTTTGTGCTTCTAAAAGGAGTACGTCATCCGAAACTACTATTGCTGGGGCCCTTGGAGTAGTAGTTCTTTAGAGTAATTATGAACCGACCGGTGTTGGTTCTTCCAGGCCATAAATGGCTGGGCTAACAGGATTGTGCTCGGCCTTCACAAAGGTCCGCCGACTTCACTTTTGTGGTGCTTTCAAGCATGATTCTTTTGGAACTCGGATCATTCATTTTTTATTAGGTTTTCTATTTGTAAAAAATTGATTGGTTCGGCCTTGACGTGCTCTACTATTGGGCTAGACTTCGGGGGGCCTTGGATAAGAGTAACTCCGTTAGGCATAGCGAGGAAGAGGTGTTGAGTCGGTTCACTGGCGGTTTGGGACGTATCAGTGTCGCATTTTAGAAGCCTATTGATAAGTCAAGAGCTTTCTCGTGGTAAGAGTTTTTTCCTTTTCAAACTTTGAGATTCGAATTTTGCTTCTTTTTTAGTTGCAGAAAAAGGCGAAAGTCAGGATTACGTTAGTGGTGAAGGCGACCGAGCCAGAAAAGTTTGTGGTGAACTAATGGTTCAAAAGTAGGCTCGAGCTTTGATTTGAGTGTACGTGATCGCGAAACTGTAGTTTGAATATTTAAATTTCTGGGTTAAGTTGGAGCGGGCCCTCAATCGTGAGAAGTAAAATGAGGGATACGTTAGTCGTATATCTTGGGAGAGGGGCTTGAAGAGACCCGCTCTAGGGGTTCCATCCTTCTGGAAGGGTTTGCTTGAGTGAAGGTGGTCGAGCATGATGCATGGTTGCTTCTTGCCGATTCCACAGAGAGCGAGGTTGGGGCCAATATGCCATAACCTTTTGGGGTGGAGCATAGATTTTACCATGTTGTATTTGCTATTTGTAGAGATTGTTTGTAGATGGAGAGCGAGCGTTTCGCGCATTTATAAAATAAGATATAACCTAAAGCCTTATCTCTTCTGTATCCCTTACTACATTGTTTTTGCCTAGGTGGGCTGGGTTCGGTTATTCGCGGAGCCTTTGGCTCTATAGCTAACTAAGCAGGCCTAAAGTCCTTTAACTTTGACTTTTGCCGCGAGTAGGCAATGGGGACTCTGTGCTTTGCCCAGTTGTTTAGGCTCAATCTTTGAGCCCGACCTTGAATTCGAGCTTACTGCACCTCCAATCTCCTGTGCCTACATCAGCAGATCATAATTCTTTTTATTTCTCGCTCTTGGTCATTTGTTGTTTATACTATTTTGGGTCTAGTCTCTGAGTCGCGTTGCGACTTGAGCTTCCATTGACCCTCAAGTTTTTTAATTCTTGCATGGAAGAATGACAATGATTTTTATTTCTTGCCCTTGGGAATTTGTTGTTTCAACTATTTTGGGTCTAGTCTCCGAGCACGTTGCAACTCGAGCTTCAATTGACCCTCAAGTTCTTTCGATTTTCAAGCTGGCGATAGTGGCTCTTACGTTGTTGGGTATTTGAGACCTATTAATATGTGGGCCGAAGGATTTTATAGTTAACTATTTTTGACTCGATCTCCAAATCGGGTTATGACTCAAGCTCAATTTAATCCTCAAGTTGTCAATTTTCAAGTTGGCTTTAATAGCTTTTATGTTGTTTGGTCATTGAGACCTTTTAATGCGCGTCCAGGAGGTTTATTTGGCTGGGGATAATGGCTCTTACGCATTTTCTTGTAGGCATTTTTTAGGCTTTGTATTACTCTCATTAAGATCTTTTTTATGTAATTTTTTCCTGACCCATCGTCAATTCGGGAAGAACCTCGATTTCAAGTTGTTAGCGGGCATGTTCGAGCACATCAGAATCTTTTTGCTCGTAGGCTCAGTGGCTCGAAGCCTAGAGATATAGAGCTGACATTGTCGAAGATCATTTTCCAGTTTAGGGAATCATATTTTAATCGGTTTTTTTCAATGTATATCCGAATTTATGGCCTGCAATTTGTTTACCGACGGTTGGGCATCCCCGAGGTGCGTTAATTTGGCTGGATCAGTCGTTTCGACCTTATTCATATGTGTTTATCCGGAGCCATTTTGATCCCGAGTAATAGATTAGGCATCTACATCGAGGGTATGCCCTTTTAGGATTCTTACAAACGCGACGTATAGCCTAAACTTTGAGATTTTGAGTTTTATGCTTGTAGTACGGTCTTACAAAAATTTTTTTGTCTGTTGTGGTCTTACAGTTTGTCATTCCTGTTGAAGTCTTACCGTTTTGTCATGCTTGTTGAGGTCTTACGATTTGTGCTGCAATATAGAATAGATCTGGTTAAACCGAGTATGCTCACTAGAGGTCTTACGGCCTCGGGTTTCCCAGTGTGAGGCGATTGGCTACAACCTTTGAATGATCGAGTTTGCTTAGGATTGAAAGCCATCATTTGTGAGTCCGGAGTTACCTTACCGGGGCTTTATAAGCCCGGAGTTTCGACTTGGGGTTGTGCGGGTGCCAAGTTGTTGACGCTATGTTCTCCGAGTACTTCGTGATGCATTCTGTGGAGGTATCCGTGTTGTGAGCAGGCCGAACCTTATTTGTTTGGAGTACGAGGTGCTCTAGGTCGCAGATACCCATTGATTCATTTACCTTAATATTTATTGTTTTGTTGGATCGGTATATATTAGACCATATTTGATCGCTCAGAGAATTCTGTGCTGCCTTGCCTAATGGTTTTATGGTATTATAGTTTGGACCCGGAGGCCGTCTGAGCATTTCAACTGCTGGCATCCATTCCTGAATTTTGGTGATGTTTATGGTGAAAGGATTTTGTTACCTTACTCATAGAAGGAGTCTTTTTTCTTTAGAAAAGAGGCATTCTTTGATTGCTCGATACAATAATACATGTGTCTGGCGACGAGGGCCTAACTATATGGACATGGATCGTTCGACCGCTCAGTCCAAAAATTATTCTCCTACAGGAACCTTATTTGATGTTTCATAAATGACTTCGAGCGAGTAGCTTTTTGGGAATGCACCTGGCTATCCAAAATCCAGCCGCAAGGGAAGTTTTAAGCATTTTGCAGAGTTCCCTTTAGGCAGATCACAGACGTTGCCTTGTTAAAAACTTTGCTGGTATAAACCGTTCTTTTTGAAGAAAAATAACTCGATCATAGGAAGAGTACAACGGGTGCATTTTTAGAGCCTTGAGGTCTTCCAACAACGCTAACATTCCGGCAACTCCAGTCTGGTTCCTGCACAAGGGTTAGTTCAAAAGATTAAAATAAAAAAGGGGGATGTTCGTACCTTGAAGTGTGATATGCTAGCGATTCCTCGGGATGGGATCATTATAACTTCCTAGGGCGGAGCTGCAGTGTCGATTTCCACTTCATTTTGTCATGCTCGATCGGGGGCGAGACCCAATTTGCCCATTGGTTTATTTGGGGGCAGAGGTATGAGCGTTGGTACTACGCCGTGTATGATGAAAATTTCGCTCGCCGAGTGTTGTTCCCCGTATATGGTTTTGATCCCTTCCCTTGGTGGTAATTTTATCATTTGGTGAAGGGTGGATAGTACTGCTGTCACACGGTTTGTCCACGGTTGCAAAAATATGGTGTTATGCCTCATATCTCCCTAACGATATGGAATTTTGTGTCTTGGGTCGTGCCAGACATGGTAACAGGAAGGAAAATTTCTCCTTTTGTCGTTTCATTTACAGTGTTGAATTCACTGAGAACCCGAGTGGAAGGCACAATTCGCTCGAGCAGCCCGAGTTGTTCTATCACCCTCGACCTGATAATATCGGACGAGCTACCTGGATCCACGAGTACACATTTTATCTAATAAGAATTTACAAGGAAGAAAATTACCAAGGCATTATTGTGGGGTTGAGACAGGGCCTCAGCATCCTTTTCGTTGAGCGTGAGGGTGTATTCAGGGATATATCTCGAGTCCATTTTTCTCAGGTGATGGATATTTTTGTTCTTCTCATCACAGGTTCCTGTAAGGCATCACCACCGCCCATGATCATGTGAATGACATGTTGCGGTTCATTTGCCTCCTTTTTCTTGGTTGCCTCCCTTTCTCGGAACTAGTTTTTGCTAGATTGCTAAGAAATTCCATGAGGTTTCCATTGTTGAGCAGTCGAGCCACCTCCTCTTATAGTTGATTGCAATCCTCGCTCCAGTGGTTGTGTGTGTTGTGGAATTCTCATACTAAGTAGTAATTCCCCAGCGAAGGATCCGACTGTATCAGTCTGGGCTACTTGGCATCTCTTATCTTACTGATAGTGAACATGATGTCTGATACATTGATGCTGACATTGTATTTCGGTAGGTGGGGCACATTCGTCAGTACTCTTTTTCGATCGAAACTAATTCTGTTGGTGAGCCCTCGGGAATCCTGTCCTCGATCCATCCTCCGGTAATTGCGAGGGAGGTTGTACCTTGGGACATTAATCCAATCTTTGAGGTACGACTGGTATTTTTCTTAATTTGGTTTTGATTCCTTTTGCCAGGAGTCTGTTTGGATATAATATGCCCGAAAGGGCTCCCAACTGGTCATTCTCGGCTCTAATTTTTGACTGATACCGGTTGTGGAAGTCTTATCAAGTCACGGCCGGATAGTCTATTAGGTTCAACTTCAGTTGTTTGAAGTCATCGAGATTCGTTCGTTCAGGACTTGTGTGTAGGCTTGTTCTATCCAGTCGTCACAGACTAGTTGTAGCTTCATCCATTCCATCTAAAAGCGGGACACAAATTCCTGCAACATCTCATTATGTTGTGGCTTTATTTTGAAAATTTCACACTTTCTCGTTGCTACCTTGATGGCTCCATCATGTTCATTTATTATGGAGTCTTCTAACATCACAAATGAATCTATTGAATTGGGAGCAAAGTTGTTATACCACATCATGGCCCACTTCGAAAATGTTTCTTCGAATTTTTTCGGCAATATAGATTTGATCTCATCCTTTTTCATAGCGTTGCCTTTTATTTTGCAGGTGTAGGCAGTAATGTGTTCATTAAGGTTGGTGGTACTGTTGTTCTTACGAAGTTCCAACATTCAAAGCTTCATTGAAATGGCTTTGTGGCCACTTCCTCGGGGAACGTCCTTTATATGAACTTATTCGAATCCAACCCCATGAGGATTTGGGGCCCCGAGATCTGATCAACCCTAGAGTTGTAGGTCTCGATCTTTTTATCATTGGGTGAAATCACTTTCTCAACAAATTAAATCCTTGTGGTGAGGTCCTCGAGCATCTTTACTATGGCAGGGCCAGCTATTGACTCGTTATTGCTTGATCTGTCAAGTACTTGCTGCACAGGGGAAACTTTTTGCGGTGCCATTGTGCATGGAGTCTTTGGATGGCTTTGTAACTGAGCAATGGCCAACTGTTTTGCCTGGAATATTTAAGAATAACATGAAGACTAACTTTCTATTCTTCCCAAGCTGGGGTCTTATTGTCTTCCGATAGGTCGTCTTGCCGTATACTCATGTCGGTATTAGCCGTTTCTTTGACTTGTTGTTCATCCTGTGAATCCGCATCCACTAGAATTTGTCCGGTAGCATTATCAGTGGTATGTGGTGGTGGTCCAATAGTCGTGATAGACACACTTTGTTCCTTGTGGTTTTCGAGGCTATTGGTCTCGAGTTTGTTTACTGAGCCATACATTTTGACCTGAAATCAAGAGACCATAGACAAGAAAAAGTGTGAAAGATAGAGCTATTGCTGGCTTCCCTAGAAAGTGAAACGTTAGGCGCCATTATGATCCTGAGGGAGAAATTTACAGGTCGTGATAAATTGGTATTAGAGCACTGAGTTGCATAGGTCTCATGAGTCATAAGCAAGCTTGGTAGAGTCGGGAGGATCTATATGTAGACATCCGTACTAAGCTTGCATAGGCTATAATGCTTTAGGAGAATTTGACTTTTTTCTTTTTCTATCATGTGATTTATTTCCATTATTGATGTTTGAACAATTATTTTCTTATTCTTTTGCAGGTAGCGAGTACTCATAAAACATCTATACCCGCACATAATCCAGATCCCCTTATTACAGGTACTACCAGGTGAAGGGGCCGAGGCCAAGGCTGGGGCAGAGGCAGAGGCACAAAAAAGGCAGAGCATAGACTAAGGCATGACCAACGACAACACCCATGGTGGAGCCTCAACCAGATCATGAGGAGGACATGTCATATCGCCACACTTAGATGACATGTCAATATCGATTAAGTTTTATAAAAATCAATTGTAATTGATATCTATTTGAAATCTTGCCAATAGGATACTATTACACATCTTAGACATCATGTCGATAAATCAAACGACGTTAGCTCTGCGCTTTCGAACAATCTTACTGCCTCATTGCACGAAAAATTAATTTTCATGCCTATAGGTTTGTAATACCTTAACATCTGCAAATTTGTTAGCCTAGAGCTGCTATGCTGCCTGTACAATGCTAGAAATCATAATCATATAGAAACCATGCCTATGAGACTTAATGACTCTAATGCATCTTAAATTGTCCACTACCTAATATTCCTGGATGCATTTGTTGTTTATGTGTGGAGGCTAATTTGATCCCCTCATTGTCTTTATGTAAAGTCCTATATGTTTTGAATGTGCGCTTAGTTCTATAATTTTTGAGCATCCAAAGTGGAGTCTAGAATCACCAAAAAGTAGGTCAAAGCCTCGTGTACTATAGGCATGAGACGGGTAGTGCACGCATAGAATAAGACAAAATTGAATTAGAGTGCCATCAGGTAAACAAATGTAATATAGTATTCGTGCAGCAGGAGATGATACTATGTTGCACAAGGTGATCCTTGATGGTTAAAAAACATAAGATCCCCTCCCCCTCTTTTATATGTTTATTGTTTACACTTAGTCATCCAAATATAGACTAATTAAGTTATACATGTTAAACTTGAGAGACTATTATTTATTACCTATGTAGACTAACTGTTGCCCAATTTTCAATGCACGTGTTCATAGTAGAACCATCAAATTCCTTGTATTCCCTTGCTTATGTGGTCATTTATGATAATTATAACCTAATAATCCCACACAGTGTAAACATCGTCTGGGAACCACACTTATGGACCTTGAAGAGTGACTAACACCTTCTTTTTGAGGTAATTTGAACCCTTACCCGATCTTGGGTGGCATTGACTAGTTAAAATAGAGTTATTTACAAATAGGTCTCCTAACACACACTTAAGAAATTGTTATGTGGATACTCTCCTCTATTAATCCCCATTTAAAACAGTTTTCACATGTCGAAATCCGCCTTTAAGATAATAAAGGACACAACAAAATGGCGACTCTACTGGGAATTCACACTTAGGCTCGCACTATTATGAAGTTGACGTATGTGGATTATGAGGACATGTACATCCCTTCCCTTATTTCCCTTTATTTTTTAGATCGATATGACATTTAAATCCTTTCCTTGCTTTCTTTAACTGGCTATGACATGCATATCCCATGCCCTTAATTCCTTTTATTTTCTATGACATGCACATCTTTCCCTCTTTTTCTTTCATCTTGCTTGTGACTGATATATCATGTGTATCTCATCCCTATCTCCCGCTTTGCTCCATTTCATTATGTTCTCGCGTAATTTCATGAGTTAAACCTTTCTTTTTTATTTCGTTTTTATATTCTCATGTTCATCTTTACCATATACTTACTATTGTTTACATACTTTCATCATGAAAATACCTAGCAACCTGTTACTATTTTTGCATAAAGCATGCTTTTTACATCATACTCAACTCGTGTTTTTTATCAACATAGAGGCGCTTGATAAGTGTCCACGCTTTCATATTGGAAAAGGTTTATTTGCAGTAAAGTAGTCGATCAGCGGTGTTGTCGATGGTCTCGTGCCTTTCCCTCTCAGCTTATCCACTTGAGTGTACCAGTCTAGACCTTTCTAGAAACCAAACTCTGATTGGAAATATACATGCATCATGCTAAGCCTTGTAGGGATTGAGACATCACTGACATATCACCCCACTCAGACAAACCTTGTCGAATTTCCAATGAGGATTCCATAATTTCAAAGGACA
Organism: Nicotiana benthamiana; assembly: GCA_034376525.1. Classification (NCBI taxonomy): domain Eukaryota; kingdom Viridiplantae; phylum Streptophyta; class Magnoliopsida; order Solanales; family Solanaceae; genus Nicotiana; species Nicotiana benthamiana. The sequence goes on along the minus strand of CM067337.1, from coordinate 79,987,742 downwards.
TTATCATATTATGTGCATTAGTTTGAGAAAATGTGCCAAACTATTGATCATTATTGCATGAAAGTCGAATTTGGAGGGGGAAAGGGCTAACTTTTATTTGTTTGCAGAAAAGTAAGCACGAAACTCCCAGGTTAAGTATGGTCAAGAATATCCCGCATTTGCAATTTGACTAATGGAATGAACTTCGCACCTGATGACGGAAACCATATGATGAAGAACGATGAACTGGTATTGTCTAAAAAATCATACATCCCCTTGTATTCTTATACGAGAGTTATGGGCATAGCAAATTATATCACCTTCATCATGAGGAACTAGCCAATACCGCATTGGGATGGGTTCATTGCCAATATATGCATTCATATTCTATTTCTTAGGACTGTTGGTCCTTCCGATGTAAAAGGAAAGTATTCTTAGCCACTTAGCCATTGTCACCAAGACCTTAATGGAAGGTATTGAAGGGAAAAATTACACTAGAGTGCCAATAATCTTAGCTAAGATGTACCGCATTCTTGATCTTTGCAAGCATAGGTCCGTACACTTCTAGGATTTCAATCTCTTCCTTTATGTTTGGTTTCCGGAACATTTTCAAAGCAGTAATAATTATCGGGAGATTCAGTGAAGGACACTGAATGAATACATAGCGAGTCATCATCCAAAGAATATGACATTCATTCCAGAAAGTTATTCAAATCTTGGAAATGTTGTATTCTGGGTGTGTTTCTTCGGCAATTTGAAAGTGGAGCAAGTGCATTAAATGTTTGAATGGTTTACAAAGAGTGAGTTCATCATCAGATCCAGGGGACCCACTCAATTAGTACTGATCAGTCTGTAAGGCATCTACCTTTACGCTTCTTATGTAATGAGGCAAGCAGGGAGGACAAAATTCATACCTCGGGTTCCCAACACAGTTCAGTATAAAGAAGATTTTAAAGAATATGTTATCCTATTTAAGTTTGAAGTCCTACACATGTCGAACCAAAAGATAATCGTGGATGATGAGGCTATTGAGTCAGACAGGTATCACGTATGTGACATGTACTACTATCTCTTATGTTTGGAGGATGCCATTTCTGAGGACGTCAAATAGGGGTTCAATGAGAAATATAAGATCATAGATGAGGTGGTTGAGGCACATGTGAAGCAAAAGACGCTACGTAAATGTGTATTCAAATCTGAAGCTAAATATCTTGAACAACATGAGGTGTTTATGAAGGCGATTAGAGAATGGAAGAAAATTGCAAATAAGTTGATAGAGAGCTGGAACATCTAGAGTAAGGACAGATGGAGCTGGAGGGGAAAATGAGAAAGAGGCTTTGGGATTGTCATGGCATGGGTTCTGATGAAGGAGGGAAGTTGACAATGGCATACTTGATACTCGACATGCGCGATCTGGAAAATGTGATTGATGGAGTCAAGAGAGCCAAGCATGGAGAAGGTCCTTTATGACCAAGTAGGCGAGGAAATAATGTTTTTTTCTACTTTTTGGAGTAGCTTAGATTTTGATGTAATAAGGCTTAATGCCATCAGTGACTCTATAATTATATTTTTCGATGTAGTTATAAATGATTTGACTTGTTTTTGCATTAATAGAATGAGGCAAACATTGGTATGAATTTTTCTCCAAGTCAATGTCTCACTTAGGCCTACCTCGGGCACAATGAGGTGCCCAAATTAGGATGCAGATTATCACATGACCTTATGTGATACGCGCTTAAATATTGCAAATACTCTTTTACTTCGTCTTGCAAACTTGGTTACCTTTTGCTTTTTTTCTTTTGATTACTCATATCGCCAATGGTTGGTTTGTGCATTCTGGCATCATTAACTTACCACACTAAATCTAGAGGTCCTCCACCTTGCTACACAAAAAGTAAAAGCAAAGGTAAATTGAAGATGGATTATCTAAGTGGTAACCGCACATGCAAGGCTACCATGACAGAGAATATTGACAACTTAGACGAATGAAGCACGCCATGAGTGAACGAGTTGGTTCTATGTTTGGAGCAGAAAATTTTGGAGCTTCATAGAGAGCTGCATCCGAAATCTTGCAAACCTATCCCTGAAACTAAATGTTCCTAACATCAACTACAAAAATACAACCACTTAGAACAAAACAACACCGCAGAATACCCAAAACCAAAATCCACCACCCGTTGCTCCACATCCACCCGCAACACACAAATATCACAATCTCACACCTCCTAAAAACCTTAACCTGCCAATAGTACAAACCTCTCAACAACAATACCATTACCTCAGCTAGTATATGCAAACTGCAACTTATCATGCCCTTCATAACGCACCATAACTTACCCCTAATCCCCCTTAATCATCGATATCCAAGTTCTAGGAACACATCAAGGTAACCCGATATACATGGAAACCTTAACCTATACCCCACAACATACACTATACATATGTAGTCGATTGAAAAGGACCTGATCATTTGAAACATGGTACAGGAACTAACGAAAATAGCAAGGAAAGTCCAAATTTTTGAAGGCGGGAAGGGTGTTGAAGGTTTGAATTACAAAGACTTGTGTATCCAACTTGATGTAGAATCGCTAGAGGAATATAAACCTCCCAAGTTTGAGATGTTTGATGGCACGAGTATTCCAAATGTACATATAAGAATCTACTTTGCCAAGCTTTGGGAGTGGGTTAGAATGAACAAATCCACATGATATTATTCATGTGAAGTTTTACAAGAGACACATTATCTTGGTACATCAGCTAAAATTCACAAGATGTGGGCGAATTGGTTGAGCATGGAATCAAATTTCATGGGAAAATTCAGGTTCAATAGACAAAAAAGGTGACTGATTCGGAAACTGGATCCAAATTAGTTATCTAATAAATGTCTAGGGGCGAAGCATAGCAACCATTGTTTCTTGCTTCGTGAGCCTTAAGGGCCACACGTATACAAGGTCGCTTCGACCGAAAGCGTAAGAGCCATTGTTGCCGACCCATTCGGATACTAAGCTTGAGGGTTGATTATGCTCGAGTCGAAGCCTGACTCGGAGACTGAACCCAAAAGCGTTGAGAAAAAGCATAAGAGCTCTAAGTTCAGCTTACACTAAAAGCCACACCGACCGAACACATATAAACAACCAGGCCTTCTCGATGAGCCCCAGAGCCATATCATTAATCTAAGGATACTCATGAATTCTGAAACCGATCCACCTGGACATAAGATAAGAAGAAAGGGGAATATATAAAATAAAGGCTTCAAGTATTCTTGTATATACATAAACAAAAAAAGTACACTATTCATCTAGAAACACGCTATGAAAAATCACATGCAAGATGATATATTCTATGCCCCGCCCCTGAGGCCTACAGCCTGCCAGCCTCATCTTCATTCTCCTCAACATCAGACAGAAATGACTGAGCATCACGCCTCTTCACCCTTGATCGCGCTAACTCTTCTAAGTGAACAAAAACCCTTTCGCCGATCTCATCGAGAACCTTTCTTTAATTTTCGCAACAAGCGTATTCTTTGAACCTCTCTTCACGATCAAGGACCGTCTTTAACTTGGCTCAGGCATCGGTAGCATTATTCAAATGAATCGCCATCTCATGATAAACCTTAGTCCGGCTTAGTGCTACTTCAACTCGAGCATCAATGATCTTAGCCCTAACTTTCAAAAATTTGGACTTGAGTTCATGATCATATCCGCTTGAACTAAAGCGTTGTCACTATCTAAGCTTATTTGGGCCTCAAAATCAGGAACTTTAGACAAGGAACCCTTCTCTTCCAAAGCTTTAGCTCGTGCCTAAGCTCTTTGCTCGCCACATTCATCCCTTACTCGGTCTACTTCACCTCTAAGGTGTTCTAGAACCTCCGTCGTTTTCTGCAACTAGGATAGGAAAAATGTTAACCCAAAGTTTCCCAAGCAAAATGCATACCCACTCAGGATGAGGAATTACCAGCTCCGTCAAATAGCTCTCAAAGTTTGAGCTACGGTACGCCTCATATCAACAGTGTCTCAACTCAACATCCATCATCTAGAAAAGGAGCCTGAGGGACCTACCCTCATCTAGAGCTTTGCGGAGCCTAGCTCCAAAGCAAAGTAGTCCGGACTCAAGCTTGTCGGATGCCTACAGAAAAAAACTCAGTATGAAGTGTAAGGTGATATCAATGAAGGAATAGTGCAACACTCACCATTATATTTAGCGTCCAATCTGTCCTGTTAAAAAGATTGCCACTTACATACCTCGTAATTCAAGTGGGCCACCAAATCCTCAGACCATGTATGACATGTAAAGAACATCGTCTGATGCCTTAGTACTACTATAGAAGAAGGGAGCAAGACAGAACTACTAAACCAGATCTCGCCATAGGCAGGACGGGTAAAGCATAGGGCGCACCACCTATGAATATTGCCCCATTATTCATTAAATAATACAAGCTCCTAGGGCATAATGCTATTAGTCCGCACCCAGGAAATACAAACCATCCATACAAGATATTTATTGTCCTCGACAATAATAACGAATGGACTAATCGAGAGCTCTCCCTTCCCTATCCGATAAACCATGACATAGACGTCATGGTGATCACAAAGTTAGATAACTAAGTGGTAAAAAAATATACAGGTGTGTTAATACCAGAATACTGAAAACATGGTGCATAATGAAAATGACAACTGCTTAAAATGGGGTAACCCACGAGAAGGAATAAACAACATCATATTATATGTGGGAAAGACATCAATGATTCGCATACCTCCAAGCTGGTTGGGAATTCTAGCTAATAACATCCTCTCCACTCCCGAGGCGGTACCGGCCTTGAGGACCTAGGGCAAGGTAAGTTTATGCTCTACGGAGATGATGACGCTTTTGCCAACATAAGAGTGGCACCTGACCTCGAGGATCTCCGTTGAAGGGATTTAGGCTCTGATGAAATGAGCGTTTTTGAATATCACCCGTATGGTCCTCGCTCCAGGCACTGTCCAAGGTTGTTCAAACCCTCTTTCAAAATCTATCTACAGCACCATAAGGCTATTCACACTAAATCGCACTTCCGGTGGTCTGAGTGCCAGCAAGTCTTCGCTTGTAGACTGCTCTCAAGCGATCAAAAGTAGTTGTCCGCCACAGTCTCTGAGCATATTCCTTATCAAAGGTTGTCATGGAACTCAATTGGTAAGTCATGACTCTGAGAACTAAAAACATTATTATCATTTTGTGCAAAGTCAAGGTCCAGATGACACGGGTCTATCGGCCTTATTCATGTTCAATCCGAGGAATCGCAAAAGACCCTGCGTGAACCATTTTTCATCAAACGAAGGCTGGAAGGACTCACATTTGGGTTCAATATTAGCATCTATAAATAGGACCATGCATTCGGAGTCTCCACAAAAATAAAGGAATACGACAAGTATCAAAAGCAGAAGTCAGGAAAATACGTTTATATTCATAAATATTTGCATAAAACGACCCTCGAGGGTTATTACATATGATTACTAAAGCCCACAAGGGATCCTTAAAAAGGAAAAAAGAGGCAGAAGGGTGTACATACAAAAAAAATCTAAGAAACTAGCCTATTCCCAAAACTGTGTCCTCAATGGCGACATCTTCGGTATCTTCTACGTTTGATCATATTTTAATGATGCAATTAATATGCATGTGCAAGAGTTCAAAGGAGTAAAAGAATAACTATATATATGGCTGTGTCGACCAAGGAAGGAAATCACTCACAAGAGAAGCTACCTTAATAGCGCACGACGTTCAGAGAAAGCTATAAATCTACATCAGCAAATAAGGAATAGCTTTGTGAATTTGGGAAATCGAATCAGCCATGACAAAGTAAAGATTCGAAGTGATTTGTGATCGGTAAAATCACGGGCAAATACAAAGGATAGAAGATCCAGTCAGTGTTCAAGTTTGGAAGGTCCAACAATCAAGGAGCAATCGCGTTGAATTCATTATCTGCATTTCAAAAGAAGCAACGACTAGATCCTATTCTTGGAATGAATCAATTATTTTCAAGGATAAAATCCTTTGCATTTACAAGCCTTCTCCATTCTCCTTTGTATATACATGCCATGTTACTCTATCCCTAGGATATACTTTGATCAAACCAAAATAACTCTCTTCATTCTACTGCAAAGAAGCATAGTAGCCTACATAGATCTAATGTGCAATAAGTTAGGGATAGAAATAATGCATACAACTGGTGAGTCATTATATCAAATGAGTGCTAATGAATCTAAGAGATATACTTCGCATATGTACACGAAAGAAAACTCATTTGGTTGAAGAGAAATCTCTTGCAACCCAAGTGGACTGGATTAGGATTCACATTGAATCAGAACTAGTATAAAATTTCTGGTGTCTTTAATTTGTGCGTTTACTTTCTGCATATTACCTAGATTATTATATCTTCAAGATTGCCATATTTAGTCGAATACTAATGTTATAAGTCAACTCATTAACGATTAATTTTAATTATTGACAATTTACCCCTCCCCCTTGTACTTTCAATTGGTATTAGAGAAAGGCTCCCACTTTTGTTTTCTGCTTAACAGTTTGTGAGAAAAAGATCATGGCAAATCAGGTTATCATAGGAGCTCTCTTTCAGGAAGGAACTTCACAAGTATGGCAACCTTAATTCAATGGAGAACATTTCTCCCACTGGAAAATCCGAAGGGAAATCTACACCAAGGCATATGACGTCAAGGTATGGAGAGTTATGAAGAAGGGAAACTACCCACTGCCAGCCAGGACTCCACCACTCCCTGACCCGGATATCATAGACTCGTACACAAAAGAACAACTGGAAGCTACCCAAATAAATCACAAGGCAAGAAATCTGCTTCAGAATACGACAAATTGAAAATACTATGAGAAAATATCTAGTTATGATACAATTAAAGAGATGTGGGACAAACATGAGGTTACCTGTGAAGGTAGCAGCAAGGTAAAGGAAACTCACATCAATATGCTAGTTCACGACTATGACCGTTCTTAATGAAGGAAGGAGAATTCATCGAAGAAATATTTGCCAGGTTCAGTAAGATAATCAACGACTTGAATGCTTTTGGCAAACCATACACCAGTGACGATCAGGTTAGGAAAATTCTTAGAAGTCTACCAACCACTTGGCAGACTAAAGTTGTCACCCTTGAATCCCAAGATCTTAACAAGTTATCATATGATGATCTAAGAGGAGACCTCATTGCTTTCTAAAGAACACGCCTGAAGAAGACAAATCAAGAGGAGAAAAATAATATTGTTGCATTTAAAACCACTACGGAAGTGGCTGAAAATTAAATTGATGATCCTGAAGCCCTACAAGAAAAAATTTCTATGATGTCTAGAAACATGGACGGACTGATGAGAAGATATAGAAATACAAAGAAAGGAAGATTTCAACCAAGAAGATCTAGGCAATACAATGAACAAGATAAGAATGAGGGAAAATTCTACGAATGTGGAAAAAATGGAAACATCCAAGCAGAGTGTCCAGAATTGAAATGGAAGATCTCTAGAGGATTCAACAAGGACAAATCATTTGGAAGCTGGAGCGATGAGGATGACTCTAACCATGAAGAAATAGCAAATCTCTGCTTCATGAAAATCATAGAAAATGAGATCAATAAAACTTCAGGATGTTGGACAGATGCAGATGATTCAGACAATGAAAACTATTTTATGACAAGAGGAGAAACTAGCGAGGTACGATCTTAAGACTGTGGAAGATGTAATGCATTGCAGGACATTCTTGATTCCACGTTAAAAGGGTCTCAAAAAATGATGAATGAGATTAAGAGACTCACTATGGAAATGAAAGACTGGAAACTCAAACATGACGTATGTGAATTTAAAAAAGGTGCACATCTAAAGGAGTTTGAATTATTGCAAATGCAGGTTAACAGCTTGCGCAAATCCACCAGTCACAGTTCTACTTTATCAAACCAGATAACTTACATGTCAACTAGAACGGAATCAGCTAATCTCATGATAGCTAGTTCCAAACCTTTTTAAATACCTGAAAATAGGTCTTTGTCTAAATGTCACTACTGTAACAGAAGTGGGAGTAAATATTCTGGTTGTCTAATTCTAAAACATCATATGTCTGGATGGTTTTTGAAACCTAAAAATTCTGAACCCAGTAACACTATCTCACTTGGACCCAAGAAAGCTTGGGTACCGAAAAGAAAGTAATAATTCTGTATTGCATGAACACTACTGAATAAGTCAAAAAGGAAAATAGTACCTAGATAGTGTGTGTTCCACTCACATGACATATGACAAAATCTTTTCAAGGAGGTTACAAAGATTGATAGAGGAAGCATCAACTTTTGGAGATGATTCAAGAAGCAAAATTGTTGCAAGTGGAACTATTTCTTGTAACAACAATTGTGACATTAGTGAGGTATATCTTAATGATGGGCTAAACTACAACCTCCTCGGTATAAGTCAACTCTGTGCCTCAGGATATGAGGTAAAATTTAAAAGAATGGGTTGTGCCATAAGAACAAATTAGGTAAAATAAATCTTCCTTGAAAAAGGTAAAGAAATGTTTACATACTTGATGGATTTGAAAATATATATGGTCAAATTTGACTAACTTCTATATCTGATGATCCTTCGTTGTGGCATAAAAGACTAGGACATGCCAGCATGCATTTGATTGAAAAATTATCCAGGCACACTTTAGTTATTGGATTACCAAAACTGAATTGCTCTAGAACTTGTATTTGTGATAGATGTCAGATGGGTAAGCAAACTAGAAACTCTTTCAAAAATAAAGACATGGTGTCTACTTCAAAACTGTTGCAATTACTTCATATGGACTAATATGGACCTACTAGAACTGCTAGCATAGGAGGCAAGAAATATACTTTTGTGACTTTCTACGTTTTACTTGGGTGATTTTCATATCTCATAAAGATGAAGCCTTACGAAATTTTGAAGTTTTGTACAAAATAATTGAAAGAGAAAGGGTTATCTGATCTCAAAAATCCAATCTGATCATGGAGGCGAGTTTGAAAGTAAAGCATTTGAAGACTTTTGTAACGATCAAGGTTACATTCACAATTTCTCTGCACCCTGATCACCACAGCAAAATGGAGTTGTGGAAAGAAAGAACATAACACTTCATGACATGGCAAGAACCATGTTGTCAGAACATTCACTCCCAAATCATTTCTAGGCTGAAGGTATGAGTATTGCATGTCACATTATCAACCGTTGTCTCATAAGGCCTATTCTGAAAAAGACTCCCTATGAACTCTAGAAAGGTAAACGTCCAAATATCAGTTATTTCATCCATTTGGAAGCAAGTTCTTCATTCATAACAATGGTGGATAATCTTGTAAAATTTGATCCAAGAAGTGAAGAATGTATTTTTCTTGGTTATTCATTAAACATCAGATCATTAAGAGTTTTTAATGAGCGTACTTTATGAGTAGAAGAGTCTGTTCATGTTATATTCGATGAAAATAATCCCTTGGTCAAGAAAGCAACTAATGCGTGTGATGAAGGTCAAACTCAAGAAGCTTAGGATAATGGAATATCACAGGAGTTGACTAATACTGCAAATGTAAATGAGTCGGCTCAACAAGTCAGCAACAACTATTCTGAACAACGTACGGAGTCGACTACAAGCATTATCCGACTAAATGAATGGAGAAGCGAACCTGAATATCCACAGAAATATATCATATGAGATCCAAACGAAAGAATGAAAACCAGGTCTACCATGAAAAAGAAAGCAAATATTGCTTTCACCTCTCAAATAGAGCCTAAAACGGTAGAGGAAGCATTAAAAGATTCGAGCTGAGTGAAAGCCATGCAAGATGAACTAAATCAACTCAGCAAGAATCATGTACGGAAGTTAATACCCAGACCCGATAATGTGTTTTTTATGGGAACAAAATGGATATTTATAAACAAATTGAACAAAGAGGGACAAGTCATAAGGAACAAGACTGGATTAGTTGCTCAAGGCTATTCACAACAAGAATGAGTCGACTATGATGAATCCTTTGCCTAGTAGCTTGATTGGAGTCTATATGTATCTTGCTAGCTTACGCATCATTCAAAGGATTCAGGTTGTTTCAAAAGGATGTCAAAAGCATATTTCTAAATTGATTCATCGAAGAGGAAGTTTTTGTAAAACAACCTCCAGGCTTTGAAGACTCAAAATTCCCATATCATGTGTACAAGCATACTAAGGCTCTATATGGACTGACACAGGCTCCACATGCATGCTATGACTGGCAAAGTACTTTTCTTGTTGATCATGGGTTTACCAAGGGTAAAATTGATACTACTGTATTCATTAAACGATCAACAGAAGGTAATCTTATCATTCAAATTTAGGTTGATGAAATAATCTTTGGTAGTGCTAACTCTCTTATGTGCAAGGAATTTGCAATCCTCATGCAAAGGGAGTTTGAAATGAGCATGATAGGTGCACTCACATTATTCCTTGGGCATCATCAAACATAAGAAGGAACCTTCATTTGTTAGACTAACTATACAAAGGAGCTAATCCAAAAATTTGGAATAAGCAATGCAAAATCCATCGACACTCCGATAAGTCTGGCTACAAATGTGGATAAGGATGAACAGGGTACTCAAGTTGATGAAACCAAATAAAGAGGAATGATCGGATCACTACTGTATCTGATCGCAAGTCAACCGGATATTATGTTCAGCATTTGTAAATGTACCGAGTTCCAGTCAACTCCCAACGAGTCACATATTACTGCAGTAAAAAGAATTATTCGATACCTTATTAGTGCTGTATCTCATGGATTATGGTATCCTCGCTCGAACTCCTTTAAATTAGAAGGTTTCTCAAGTGCAGATTTAGCAGGTGATAAGGAAGACAGGAAGAGCACGAGTGTCACTTGTCAACTACTAGGAAAGGCTTTTATATCCTGAAGCAGTAAAAAGCAAGCATCAGGTCCACCACTGAAGCTGACTATATTGCCATTGGTCAATGTTGTGCATAACTCCTATGGATGTCTCATCAATTAGGTGACTATGAACTTTTTTTTAAACCTATACAATTTTTTTGTGAAAATTTTAGTGCAACTTGTCTTTCAAAAAATCATGTACATCACTCTAGAGCAAAGCATGTAGACATTAAGCATCATTTTATTAGAGATCATGTTCTTAAAGGTGACATGGAATTAGCTTTTGTTGGCACATATGCCCAATTAGATGATACTATTACCAAGCCTTTGTTGGAAGAAAGATTTTGCTCTTTGTGAAAATTACTTGGTATAATCTGTTTTTCAAAAAACTCGTAGGACCAAATTGCTCTTTTTCAAAAACTTGTCATAACTGCTTTTCTTCAGTGCATTAATTATGTTTTCAGTTCATTACCTCTCTTTTTATTCAGTTTCACATCAGTTCTCAGTCAAAAATGGAAAATCAATCATCACATCATTTCATCTGACACCCTTTCCTTTTTTGTACTCAACCGTCAAATCTTTTTACTTTATGTTGAGCCTTTTCAGGTCACTCTCATCTCCACCCTGTTTCTCTTAAATATGTGAATACTCTCTCATCTCCCATGTTGAAAATCCCTAAAAACCCCTCTGCTTCCACCAGAAAAAGTACTCACTCTAAGGCGATACTCTCTTCAGCACCTCCGGAGCATGTAGACCTAAGGTCTGATCATTCTGAGGGATTTGCCTCTTCTCATGGGGAGTTATCTAAACACTCTCAACTCCTAGGACAAAACGCATCTAGTAAGAATCCCATGGAGGATCCTCCCATCTTTTCTACTCTAAAGAAATCGAAATTTGACTTCTCTGCTTCCCTTGATTCCGACCTAAATTTCTGGGATACCCTAAATAGGGATCTTTTTATCTCTCTCAAGGATAAACCCATCGCCCATTGAATAATTGTGGATCTTAATGATATGGAGGTTCTCAACAATAAGGTAAAAGATCTTTTTGCGTACTAAGGGAGGGAAAAATTTCTCTCTATTTCCCTGCCTAAAGTGTTTGAGCCTTTCATCCACTGGTTTGTGCCCTGTTCGATTCTATTTTTCTCTATCGTTGCACTGGTTTCCCCACTCTATTTAAAAATGTTTGGCCTGAGAACTTTTAAATTTCATTTTAACCAGGCCAAATAGTGCATTTCTGAAAATCCCTTTCAAACCCTCCCCAACCAATTAGGGCCTAGTGATGTAAGTTTTGAAACTTGGGTTCTCACCCAAGTTGTTGCAACCACTCTTCTTCCAAGAACTGGTTCCTTCTCCACCTTGTCTCCAAGGGACACCTTCTTTGTTTATTGTCTGATCACTAAACTCAAACTCAAGTTGTCCCCCTGGGTCATAAATTTCATTATTGAGAGTGCTGAAGATCCTAACAGTTTACCGTTTGGCATGGCCATCACCCACATTCTAGAAGCTCATAAAATTTTTCTTTTTGGCTATACCTTTGTTCCGATTTCCAAGTCCTACAACTCTAGAGTATCTATTGTATGAGCTATGTAAGTTTCAAGGATGCTTGGGTTAAGAAGGGTGAGAGTGAAGAAAAATAGACCCCCATCGAATCCAAACCTTCAGTTGTTGTTCTGCCCCCCTCTTATTTCTTTTGACCTAAGTGACAAGCTAAGCTCCATTAACTCCCAACTCTTAGACATCAAGACTCTCCTTTCCGTTACTTAGTCGACTGTGGGTGCTATTTATGTTATATCTAAGGAAACTGGGTCTGATGTGTCTAAAATTAGGGTTGTTATGCAAAGGGTAAGGGAGAATGTGGTTAAAGCATTCAAGGAGATCCACGATAGGCTTGATGGAATGAGCGTTGCTACAAACACCAGCTTTGAATAGTTGAAGGAGTCGATATGCAACACTGTTACTTACTTCCTACGTCGCTAGTGTGGATGTATTTTACAGATAATTTTTTTGTTAAATACTTTTTTTGGCTTTGTTTTGGGTTGTGCCCGTTGGATTTTTTTGCCTCTGTGGATAGTACTATGTTTTGCTTGCTATTTCCTTTTTGCTGATGTCAAAAAGGGGGAGAATATATATCTTTATGGCTCTATTACGAAAATACGTTCAATGTCAAGTTGACTATGTTGCATGCATATGGTTCTATTATGTTAATATGTGCAGGTTCAGGTCGAATATGCTGAATGCATAGATAGTACTCTTTATTCTTTGAACAGGTTAAGTCGATTATGCTACATGCATAGGTAATACTCTTTATTGTTTAAACAGGTTAAGTCAACTATGCTACATCCCTAGAAGTACTATACAGTTGTAAGTCAGCTGAACACATTGAAGGGGAAATTAAGTCCAGTTGACTCACACATAGAGGGGGAGCCAAGTTGGCCAGTAATAAGCAGGGAAGTCAACTATTATTTACCTCTTTTACATCTATCGTATATAATTTTTCCATCATAAAAAAGGGAGAGATCGTTAGATCATATTTTAAGGATGCAATTAATATGTTTGTGCAGGAGTTCAAAGAAGTAAAAGAAGACCTATTTAAATGGTTGTGTCGAACAAGGAAGGAAATCACCTACAAATAAAGCTACCTGAATAGCGCACGACGTGCAAGGAAAGCTACAAATATACATCATCAAATCAAGAATAGCTTCGTGAATCTAGGAAATCAAATAATCCATAACAAAGTGAAGATTCGAAGTGATTCGTGATTGGAAAAATCACAGCAAATAATAAAGGATAGGATATCCAATCAGCGGTCAAGTTTGGAAGGTCCAACAATCAAGGAGTAATAGTGTTGAATTCATATCTGCCGAAGGAAAAGATTTCAAGAGAAACAACGGCTAGAACCTTATTCTTGGAAAGAATGATCAAAACCCTTGGGTTGACAATCCTTCACAACTCTTTTGTGTATATATTTTTTTTGTAACACTATCCTTAGCATATACTTTGATCGAACCAAATAACTCTCTTCATTCTACTGCAAGCAAGCATAGTAGCCTACATAGATCTGCTGTGTAATAAGTCAGCGATAGAAAGAGGGCATACAACTATTGAGGCATTGTATCAAACGAGTGCTAGAGAATCTGAGAGATATATTTCACATCTGTACTCGAAAGAAAACTTATTTGCTTGAAGAGAAATCCCTTGCAACACAGTGAGACTGGATTTGGATTCACATTGAACCCAAACCAGTAAAAAAATCCTGGTGTCTTTAATTTCTGCATTTACTTTCTGCATATTACCTCAAATTATTATATCTTGAAGATTTCCATATTTAGTCGACTACTAAATTTTTAACTCAACTCATTAACGATTAATTTTAATTATTGACAATTCACCCCTCCTCCCCTTTTGTACTTTCATTGTACTCAAGCGAGCGGCCTCAGAGAAAATATATTCCAAGCCCAATCCCCTCAGAAGTATCATCTCGACTCTCCCATAATGGCCTCTTCAAAAGGGAAGATATAGAAGAGGAAAGTAATGGAGAAGAGAAAAGTGACGAAGGAGAAGTCGAAAGGAGACAAGAAGTGGCTCGGTGAAAATTTGGTTAGTTTGAACTCTGCTAATATTACTATTATAAAGCTACTTCTTGAGACGTTTCCTCGGAATGGGAGGTGTCAGTTAGTAGGTAGTGCCTCTATACCCCAAGGAATCTAAAGGGGGTGTAATGTGCCAAGCCGAGGAAGGAGGGTGAGCAGTCGTGTATAATCTATGCCCCCTCTTTAGCAGCGTTGTGTAATCACAATACTTCATCGGGTCGGAGGAGATTGGTCCCCTGCTTTATCTCCCCGAGCTAGCGGAGACAACAACAACAACTACTACTACTACAACAATAACATAAAGGCAGAATACCTTCATTCGACCAGAGAAGGTCCGGGAGATTTGTTAGAATATACGCTTAACGCTAGAGGGGGGGCGAATAGCGTTATAATAAAAAAATAGCGTAAACTTGCGGAATTTAAAAATTGCAGGAATGAAATAAGTGCGATAAGTAAATAATAAAGAACGAACGCACCGATGTATCCTGGTTCACCACAACCCGTGGCTAGTCCAGTCCCCGAGAGACTCTCTCGAGATTTCCACTAACACTGTTAAGCTTACGGGTGCTCAACAAACCGTTACACACTGAGAACTTGAGTCACACAAGTATCAAAAACCTTTGCTCAAAGATACAACACTTCAAGACTTCAACCAAAGGAATCACAACGTTCCTTTTTACAATACAAGGGATTAGCACTTCCCTTCAAGTGTATAAAAACACTTCGCACTCAAAACAAGACTCTCCTTAAGAGTAGATATGAGTAAAATAAATACCCTCAAGAACGCAACAACTTTCATCAAGAATTTGGCTCTCAAAAACATATGTAATGAATAGAAAATGATGAATAAGAGAGTATGCAAGCTTTAGCAATAATATGATCAGTTGTTGTGTTTAAAGACTGATTTGAAGATGTATTTATAGTGTCAAAAGCATGCATAACCATTGCCTAATTGCCAATTAAGAATTGCTGATTTTGTGCTACGACAATCGATTGTCTAATTGGCACAATTGATTGTTTTCCAATCGTTCCAAAAATCATTCCCAGATTTTACGCAGCATAATCGATTATCTAAGACATATAATCGATTACTGGCAACGTTCAAAAAAAAATTTCCAGATTTTACGTAAAACACTCGATTATCAGAAGTATACAATCGATTACTTGGCAACGTTCAAAAAATCTTTTTCAGATTTTACTTCACACAATCGATTATCAGAAATATACAATCGATTACTTGGCAACGTTCAAAAAATCTTTTCCAGATTTTACAGAAAACAATCGATTATTAAAAACATACAATCGATTACTTGACGATGTTTGAAAATATTTTGACAACGGTCAGTTACATAATCGATTATACTATATGGACAATCGATTATTTATCAGTCTTTGAAAAATCAAATAGACACTGCCTCAATACAATCGATTGTCATAGGTTCACAATCGATTATTTTGTAGCTTTGAAAATATGTTTGGACACTGCGTCAACACAATCGATTGTCATAAGGTTCACAATCGATTGTCATGCAAATTTGAAAAATCTGATGCACACTGCCTTAACACAATCGATTGTCGTAAGGTACACAATCGATTGTCTTGCAGATTTCAAAAATCTGATGGACACTGCCTCAACACAATCGATTGTCATAAGGTACACAATCGATTGTCTTGCAGCTGCCTTCACATAATCGATTATCATAAGTACATAATCGATTATCTTTGTCCAGATTTTAGAGGCATGTTTAAAAATCATTTTGACTAAACTAAATATGCATGATTTAATATCATTTTGCCTTAAATTAAATATGCATGAAAAAATGTTTTTACGAGAGAAGCCAAGTCTTGAGTTAAGTCGTCGGATCAAGATCACAATTAAAGAGCGACTAATGTATAACTTTGTTTAGTCTTGATCTTGTTTGTCTTGTGCTTGAACTTCTTTGCGTCACATTTACGCGCTTGTGCTTGGACTTCGTCATATGTCAATTTCGCATCGATTGTCATTTATCAAAACCTACAAATATGAACACACGTTTAGTTTTGTGCGTTGAGAACGTGTTTCAACAATTTTCACCTTTTTGATAATGGCAAACTTAATCGGGATATGCATATTAGATAATTCATAATGACGATCCAAGACAAGTAAAGATATGCACCACGTATATAGATATGCAATTAGTTCCCCCTCAACATATGAATTCCCCCTCAATTTATGCCAATAAATATTAAGTGCATAGCCCTTATTCTTCCCCTTTTTTACATTAGCAAAAAAAACAAAATAAGTAATAACATGTTTATTGATTAATCAAAAAATTTCAACTTTATAAAAGGGATAATAAAGCAAATAATGTCAGCATAATCGATTATTGATACTTGATAATAGATTATATACTAAAGAGAAATCGATTATTCTAAAGAGGAATTGATTATTCTGCACCAGTCTTTATAATTCCCCCTGCTTTTAGGGCGATACCTGCAAAAATACGTTAGACACCTCCGACGCTCAAGTTAGTAATCATGTGAAAGGGAAAATGCAATGCATGACTTAGATCAACGTGGAGTCAAGAATCCCAAGTTCACTACGAATTCGGAAGAAGGACTCTTTCTCTAAAGGCTTTGTAAAGATGTCGGCCAATTGATGTTTGGTTTCAACAAATTCAATTTCGACATCACCTTTGAGAACGTGATCTCTTATAAAATGATGCCTAATTTCAATGTGTTTTGTTCTTGAATGAAGAACGGGGTTCTTCGTCAAGCATATGGCACTAGTATTATCACATCTAAGAGGGATATGATCGATACTTAGGCCATAGTCCAAGAGTTGCTGTTTCATCCAAAGGATTTGAGCGCAACAACTCCCCGCGGCTACATATTCAGCCTCAGTTGTTGACAACGCAACACTTACTTGTTTCTTGCTAAACCAAGAAACTAGAGAGCTACCGAGCAAATGGCAAGTGCCACTAGTGCTCTTGCGGTCCAATTTGCATTCAGCGAAATCGGAATCGGAATAGCCAACAAGTTGTCATGAAGAACCTTTGGGGTACCATAGACCCACATTTACAGTACCAACTAGATACTTCAATATCCGTTTCACCACAGTTAGGTGAGACTCCTTAGGACATGATTGATAACGAGCGCATAAGCACACGCTAAACATGATGTCCAGTCTACTAGCAGTAAGATAAAGGAGAGATCCAATCATACCTCGATACTTCTTGGTGTCGACTTCCTTACCTTTCTCGTCTTTGTCTAGATGGTCGGATGTGCTCATGGGAGTGGCCATTGCTTTTTCGTTGATCATTTCAAATCGTTTTAGAAATTCTTTGCAATATTTAGCTTGACAAATGAAGGTTCCTTCTTTCATTTGCTTTACTTGCAGCCCCAAAAAGAAGGTTAGCTCACCCATCATAGACATTTCAAATTCGCTTGTCATTAAATCAGAAAATTCCTTGCACAAAGCATTGTTAGTGGCACCAAAAATAATATCATCCACATAGATTTAAACTAATAAAATATCATTGTTTTTATGCTTAACAAATAAAGTGGTGTCAACTTTCCCCCTAATGAATTCATTTTCCAAAAGAAATCTGCTCAATCGTTCATACCAAGCT
Organism: Nicotiana benthamiana; assembly: GCA_034376525.1. NCBI lineage: Eukaryota > Viridiplantae > Streptophyta > Magnoliopsida > Solanales > Solanaceae > Nicotiana > Nicotiana benthamiana. The sequence continues at coordinate 79,969,662 of CM067337.1, read as the reverse complement.
CGGGGAGCTTGTTTGAGACCATAAAGCGCCTTTTTAAGTTTGAAAACATGATTGGGAGATTTAAAATCTTCAAAGCCCGGGGTTGTTCTACATAAACTTCTTCTTGAATAACACCATTTAGAAAAGCACTTTTTACATCCATTTGATATAAATTGAAATTCATAGAAGAGGAAAAAGCAAGCAATAAACGAATAGCTTCTAACATTGCTACGGGTGCATATGTTTCTTCATAGTCAATTCCCTCTTCTTGATTATAGCCTTTTGCTACAAGCCTAGCTTTGTTTCTATTGATTACACCATTTTCATCTAGTTTGTTTCGAAAAACCCATTTCGTACCAATTATGGTATGATTTTCGGGTCATGGCACCAAATCCCAAACGTCATTTCGTTTGAATTGGTTAAGCTCCTCTTGCATTGCCAAGGTCCAAATTTCATCCCCAATTGCTTCGGAGATGGTTGAAGGTTCAATTTGAGAGACGAAAGCAGTATGTCCTAAGGTGTTCTTTAGAGTGTTACGAGTACTTACCTGTTGTTAGTCGCCAATTACCTGTTCGAGAGGATGGTCTTTGATTGTCCTCCACGCGTTAGGCAGTTCGTTTCTTTTTGCAGTTGTGGCGCTTCCTCCGATAATTGTTCCAAGATTTCATCTTGAATTTCCTCAGGAGTTTCCTCTTGTACTTTGTCTTGAGGACTCATTGATTTTAAACAACCTGCAAGTTCAAAACCAGAATCCTTTCTCGCCAAGCGAGCATTATTTTCGGAAAACACAATATTAGGGGATTCCTCCACAGTTTCGGTTCTATTATTGAATACTCTATATGCTTGCTACGTGAAGAATAACCAATAAAAATTCCTTCATCGAATTTGGCATCAAACTTTTCCAAATTATCTTTACCATTGCTATTAATAAAACATTTACAACCGAATACTCTAAGATGGGAGATATTTGGTTTCCTTCCCTTGTAGAGTTCATAGGGAGTTTTCATGAGTATTGGCCTTATGGCTACTCTGTTTAAAACGTAGCATGCGGTATTCACGGCATCCGCCCAAAAATGTTTGGGAATCTTAGCCTCATCGAGCATGGTTCTAGCCATCTCTTCGAGACACCTATTTTTCCTTTCCACTACTCTATTTTGCTGTGGTGTGCATGGAGCAGAGAAGGTGTGCTCGATACCGAGTTCGTCACAAAAATCCGCGAAGAGATTGTGATCGAACTCTCCCCCATGATCACTTCTTATTGAAGTGACGGTTGTGTCCTTTTCATTTTGAACACGTTTAAGAAAAGCTTCACTTTTATGAGCAAGAAATAGTGTCCATGTAAATCTAGAATAATCATCAACAATAACAAAAGCATAACGATTCCTACCAAGACTTTCAATGCGAGATGGTCCAAAAAGGTCCATATGAAGAAGTTGCAATGGTCTAGTAGTTGAAACAATATTTTTCGATTTAAAAGATGCTTTTGTTTGCTTCCCTTTTTGACAAGAATCGCAAATGGAGTCTTTTTCAAATTTCAAATTTGGAAGACCAAAAACTAAATCTTGTGAAACCAATTTGTTTAAAAGATGCATGTTAATGTGAGCTACTCTACGATGCCATAACCACATATCATCTTCTTTGCTCATAAGACAATTCACATACTCAGATGAAGAATTTTTGAGATCAACCATATAGATGTTATCCATTCTAAAACCACGATGGATAATTATAAAATCGCTACGGCGAAAAACTAAGCATTCATCCGAATCAAATAAAATAAGATTTCTCTTGTCACATAATTGACTTATGCTCAAGAGATTATGTTTTAGACCCTTAACTAGCAATATATGCTTAATGGAAGAAGGTTCATCCTTACCGACCGATCCAATGCCGATAATTTTTTCCTTGTTGTTATCTCCAAAGATAACGCTTCCTCCTTATTTGTGTTCTAGTTGAAGGAACTTGGATTCATCTCCGGTCATGTGTTTGGAGCATCCACTATCAAGGTACCAAAGTACACTTGATCCCTTCAAACATACCTACAAGACAAATTAATGAGTCTTTGGTACCCAAGCTGCTTTGGGTCCTTGAGAGTTAGGTGTAACATGCTGTTGTGCTTGACATGCATTTAAGTGTCTATGTCTAGTGAAACAAGAAGGAGCAATATGTCCAATTCGATTGCAATAATGACAAATGACATTAGGATTATGCATTCGTCTAGGTTGATAGTAGTTGGACGGACGAAAATTGTTTACTCTATTTTCGACAATATGACTATTGCGCATTTCATGAAAATCATTTCTCCTACTATTTGTTCTAGGATATGCAGCATTTCTAGAATAGTTATTTCTAGGTTGAAAGCCATATCTAGGTGTCCTAAAATGTTCAACTTTTCTTCTAGTGTTTGGTCTAGGATATGCATCATTTCTAGAATAGTTATTTCTAGGTTGAGGGCCATTTCTAGGTGTCCTAAAATGTTCAAAGTTTCTTCTAGTGTTTGGTCTAGCATGCATATTGATTCTAGGATTGTTATCACTAGGATGAACATTTGTTTTATTTGTCCTGGGTTGAGCCTTAGGTGGTTGGGGTTTGGCTTCAACTTTTTCTTTAGGCTCGTTTTTAAAACCTATCCCATGTTTGGTCGATTTCAAATTAACAAGAACTTCATTCAAATTTTTATGAGAAGAATTGAACTTATCTAAGGTGCCCTTAAGTCTTTCTACCTCATCTTTTAGATGCATGCAAGAAGTACAATTTTTACTAGAACTCTCGGGTTTGTCGGCGCTTCTTTTGCCAAAAAAATTGTTTTCTTCTTTCAACTTCTCATTTTCCAAAATCAGTTTTTCCAAATCCTCTTCTTTCAAAGAGAGTTGTTTTTCAAAATCTTTTTCTTTCAAAGAGGCATTCTCCTTAATGCTTTTAACAGTTTTGGAAGCTTTAATGAATTCACTATACAACTCATCAAAGGCATTTTGCATTTCCTCAAGAGAATAGAAGTTTTTGGAAGAAATTTGACATACCTCTTCTTGATTGTTTTCGTGAGCCATGAGACAAAGATTTGCGGCTTCGTCTTCTTCTTCCTCACTTGACTCGTCTCCGGAGTCGCCTCCCCAAGATATGTATGCTCGTTGTTTCTTGAAGGGTTTCTTCTCCTTTTTGGCATTTGGGCAATTTGATTTAATATGCCCGAATTCTCCGCACAGATAGCACTTTACTTGATCTCCTTGTTGTTTGCCTTTTCGTTCATACTTTTCTCGCATGAACTTTTGAAATCTCTTAATAATGAGTCCGAACTCGTTATCTCCATCCTCGTTATTTTGAGGTTGGCTTGTGCTTGCCTTGAGGGCGATTCTTTGTTTCCTTTGACCATTAACAAGAGGGTTAAGTATAGTAGATTCATAAGTTTTATGATTACCTCTTATTCCGTCGATGGTGACATTTGAAATGCCAACAGACTCTTGAATCGCGTCGGCCTTGGAGCGCCATTTCGAAGTGAGACTTCGGAGGATTTTTCAGACAAGTTCCTTATCCGTGAAGGTCTTCTTAAGAGCATGTAAGTCATTAACGATTTTTGAAAATCGTTCGAACATGTCATCGACCCTTTCGCCTTCCTTTATGTGAAACAGTTCATATGCATGGGGTTAGAAAATCAACTTTAGCCTCTCTTACCTGGTCTGTACCTTCGTACGTGATTTCCAGCTTATCCCACTTTTGCTTCGCCGTTGTGCAACATGATATTTTTCTGTAATCATCAGCATTTACAGCACAATATAATAAGTTGATGGTTTAGCATTGTTCTGCACTTTTCGGATAACATCCGCATCGTACTCATCTTCGGATTTTGGAACCCATTCATTTTCAACCTTTTTGGTTGGAATTTGTTCTCCCTTCATTATGACCTGTTAGAAAATACGCTTAACGCTAGAGGGGGGGTGAATAGCGTTATAATAAAATTTAGCGTAACCTTGCGGAAATTAAAATTTGCAGGAAGTAAATAAGTGTGATAAATAATAACTTACACACAGATATATCCTGGTTTACCACAAAGTGTGGCTAGTCCAGTCCCCGAGAGACTCTCTCGAGATTTTCCACTAACTTGTCAAGCTTCCGGGTGCTTAACAAACCTTTACAACTTGAGGACGCAAGCCTCAACACCTTTGCTCGGAGTTACAACACTCCAAGACTTCAACCAAGCAAACACAAGTTCCTTACAACAAGAGAATCACAATTCTCTTCCAAGTGTACAAACACTAAAACACTCAAACAATATACTCCTTTATGAGTAGGTATGAGTAAAAAGAAATAAGCTCTAGATCACAACAACTTTGGACAAGAATATGGCTCTCAAAAGCTTTATGAAATTGAATATAAAATGATAAACAAAAGTATGCAAGCTTATAGCAATGTAATGATCAGTTGCAGTATGTTGTTGTGTTTAAAACACTGAAATGAAGTTGTATTTATAGTTGAAAAACTTTGCATTACCGTTGCCTATTTGCCAATTAAGAGTTGCTGATTTTACTCACTGACAATCGATTGTCAAACCCCAACAATCGATTGTCTGCCAGTCAGACCAAAATTCAATCCCAGATTTTACGCTTGATAATCGATTACTTACAATTCATAATCGATTACTGGTAACGTTCAAAAAATCCTTTCCAGATTTTACCACAAACAATCGATTGTCCAGAATCAACAATCGATTACTCAGAAACGTTCAAAAAATCTTTTCCGGATTTTAATCAAAACAATCGATTATACAGAATCAATAATCGATTACCCAATAACGTTCAAAAAATCTTTTCCGGATTTTAATCAAAACAATCGATTATACAGAATCAATAACCGATTACCTGACGGTATTTGAAAACTTTACGACAACGGTCAGCTTCACAATCGATAGCACAAAGTCAACAATCGATTACTTATCAGTTTTTGAAAAAACATTTTAGGCACTGTCTCTTTGACAATCGATTGTCCAATGTAACAATCGATTATTTAATAAATTTGAAAATCACTGGAAGACACTGTCTCAACATAATCGATTACCATTAGTTCATAATCGATTATTCTGAGTTTTGAAAAACCTTGATAGACACTGCCTCAGTCACAATCGATTGTCATTAGTTCACAATCGATTGTCATGCAGGTTTGAAAAACCTGATGCTCACTGTCTTACTCACAATCGATTGTCATTGGTTCACAATCGATTGTCATGCAGTCTTGGCTTAAAATAATCGATTATCATAAGTACATAATCGATTATCTTAGTCCAGATTTTTAAGGCATGTCTAAAAATTATTTTGACTACTGTAAATATGCATGATTTAAAATCATTTGACATTGAATTAAATATGCATGATTTTGGAAAATAGTTTTATGAGAGAAGCCATGTTACGAGTCAAGTTGTAGGATCAAGATCACAATTAAGAATGACTCAATTAAACTATAAAACTTTGTCTTGAGCTTGAATCTCGTTGTATATCAATTGTGCGCTTGTTTCTTGAACTTCGTCATATATCAATTTTCGCTTCATTTGTCATTCATCAAAACCTATACAAAAGAACACACGTTTTAGTATATTGCATTGAGAACGTGTTTCCAACAATTTCCCCCTTTTTGATAATGGCAAACATTAAGCGGGATATGCAAGACAAGCAATTTATATTGACGATTCAAGACAAGTATGTACATGCAACAAGTATGTAATTTGTTCCCCCTCAATTTGAGAATTCCCCCTCAATTTAAGCTTATAATTTGAGAGGGCATCATACCCGTTATCTTCCCCCTTTTTCCATTAGCAAAAATAATAATAAGATGCCAAAGATGAAATAAACCCTGTTTATTTATTAAAAGAAATTACAGCAACAGGGAAGACAATACAACATATAAAAACAAACTTAAAAAAAACAATTTTTCATTCATCATCTTCCGCCTCATCATCCGGCGCTGCTTCATATGGAACAAGACCCGCATATGGATAATGAACGTGGTCAAAATATCCATGGATCTCGTGAGTTAATTGACCGAATGAAGAGGTCAATGAAGCAATTTGGTCGGAAATGAATTGGAGGGAAGGCTCTTGAGGCGGAGGAGCACGACGGGTTGGAGGAGGAGCAGGCGCTACATGATCACTGTCGTGATGAAAGGAGGATTCCGAAGTTTCCCACTTTTTGGTACTCTTTTTGAGAAGACCATTTCCAGTGACGAATCCGGTGGCTTCAAGTAAGTTCATGATAAGGAGAGCATAAGGAAGAGGCCTATCATCTCCGATAGCGTCACGCATGTGAATTTTGATAAGCCGACACCAGTTGATGTTAGCTCCGGCAACTATGGCATGCATGAGCTTGGTGTCCTCTTGGGAAATGGTGGTATGGTTGTGCTTACGAGGCTTGAGGACTCGGGTGACGAAATAGAAAATTAACCGGTAATTTGGATCCATTCTCGTAATTGTAGGACGACGGGAGGAGATATTTGGATCATAAGAAGTAAGACCGATTTGGTGTAAGAGGGCTGTTTCATCAAAAAGGGCTCCGGCCTCTCCGGTGTACCGAAAAATGTCTTCACCATTATGAGGAAGACGGGCAATGGTAGGAAGATTTTCATCGGAAAGAAGAATTTGAACACCATTAATGTTGGTGATAAGCTCACCATCATCCTCCTCATGGAGCTTGGAATAAAATACTTGAACCAATGTAGTATTGATGTAAGGATGGGTAAGGAGTAAAAAGTCAAGAAGTTGAGAATTTTTGAGCATATTTGCAGCAGGCCCAAATGATTCAAGATACTTGTGGGTTGAAAAGCGGGGTGGAAGAATGCCGCGCTTTTCAAATTTGGTTAAGAATCGAGTAAGCTCGATGTCGGAATTAAAATATAGAACGAAACCATCTTGATAGGGTTAGTTCGGACGAGGAGGGGCAGCAGAGGCGGATGCGCCGTGCCTAGCAAAACGGGAACGTTTTGAGTGACGGCCCGACATTTTTAATGAAAGCTGCTGGATTTTGCAAAGGATTAGAGAGAATTTGATATTTTGAATGCTAAAATTGATGCTTGATTGAATGAATATGAACATATATGAAGCCTATTTATAGAGGGGAGAGTGGCTTATCATTTATGGAAGAAATCTGCTGAGAATTTAAAGCCAAATCAGTCAGAAATGGTAAAATAAATTCACTGACCGTTAGACAATCGATTGTTGATATGCAATAATCGATTGTTGAAGAGTTATGACCTGACTTGTAACTGACACACGATTGAGGAGAACAAGAGTTTAAATTTCTGACATGAAATAATCGATTGTCAAATGTGGAATAATCGATTGTTTTGGAAAAGCATTGCTAAATGGCTGAAACAGAAATCGATTATGCAATTTAAGGAATCAGTTATTAAACAAACTGCATAATGAACATAAACCATAAACAATCGATTAGTGATACTGCTAATCGATTTTCAGCACAGTAAAATAATCGATTATTTGCTTGGAACAATTGATTGTTCTGTGCCAAAACTTTATAATTCACCCTATCTTTTAGGGCGATACCTGCAAAATTGAATTAAACGTCTCCGACGCTCAAGTAATTAATTTGTATAGAAGTAATGACTTAAACTAGTGTTGCCAAGTGAGAACGTGAGCTCTTAAGAAGTGTGTCCTAAAGTGTTCTTAAGAGAGTTTCGGGTACTTACCTTTCCTCCGACGTCTCCAATTACCTGTTCAAGAGGGTAATCTTTGATCGTCCTCCACTCATTTGGCACTTTTGTTTCTTTTTCCAATTGTGGCGCTTCTTCCGTTGGTTGTTCCTCAGTTTCATCTTTATTTTCCTTGGGTGGTTCCTCTTGTATTTTGTCTTTCAAGCTATCTAAGATACCTGCAAGATCAAAACCGGAATCCTTTCTCGCCAAGCGAGCATTATTTTCGGAAAATAAAACATGAGGGGATTCCTCCACAATTTGGGTTCTTTTATTAAAGACCCTATATGCTTTACTACGTGAGGAATATCTAATGAAAATACCTTCATCCGACTTAGCATCAAATTTACCCAATTGGTCTTTGCCATTGTTATGAACAAAACATTTGCAACCAAAAACTCTAAAATGGGAAATATTTGGTTTTCTACCCTTATAAAGTTCGTAGGGGGTTTTCATGAGTATCGGCCGAATTACTACTCTATTTAGAACATAGCAAGCGGTACTCACGGCGTCCGCCAAAAAATGTTTGGGTATCTTAGCTTCGTCGAGCATGGTTCTAGCCATCTCTTCGAGACACCTATTTTTCCTTTCCACCACCCCATTTTGTTGTGGTGTACGTGGAGCGGAAAAGGTATGCTCGATTCCGTGTTCGTCACAAAAGTCTGCAAAGAGATTGTGATCAAACTCTCTCCCATGATCACTTCTAATTGAAGTGACGGTTGTTTCTTTCTCATTTTGAACACGCTTAAGAAAATATTTAAAATTTTGAAAAGCATCATTTTTATTGGCAAGAAATAAAGTCCAAGTAAATCTCGAGTAATCATCAACAATCACAAAAGCATATCTATTTCTTCCTAGACTTTCAATGCGAGAAGGACCAAATAAATCCATATGAAGCAATTGCAATGGTCTAGAAGTTGATATAATGTTTTTAGATTTGAAAGATACTTTTGTTTGCTTCCCCTTTTGACACGAGTCACAAATAGAGTCATTTTCAAATTTTAAAATGGGAAGACCAACAACTAAGTTTTGAGAAATCAATTTGTTAAAAAGATGCATATTGATATGTGCTACTCTATGATGCCATAGCCAAGTATCATCCTCTTTACCATTAGACAATCAACATAATCGGGTGAGGATTTAGCAAGATCAACCATGTAAATGTTATCCACTCTAAAACCACGGAAGATAATTTTGAAATCACTACGTCTGAATACTAAGCATTCATCCGAATCAAATAAAGCAAGATTTCCCTTGTTACACAATTGGCTTATGCTCAAGAGATTATGCTTTAGTCCTTTAACAAGTAATATATGCTTAATAGAGGATTTTTCATCCTTACCGACCGAGCCGATGCCTATGATCTTTCCTTTATTGTTATCACCGAAGATAACACTTCCTCCTTCTTTGTGCTCTAAAAGGAATTTGGATTTATCTCCCGTCATATGCTTGGAGCATCCACTATCAAGGTACCATAGTACACTTGATCCCTTCAAGCACACCTACAAAACAAATTAATGTTCTTTAGGTACCCATGCCATCTTGGGTCCTTGGGGGTTAGGCATATTATAATGATGCGATTGAGTAATATGTCTATGACGTGTAAAGCATGCCGGAGCAATATGACCAATACGTCTACAATAATGACAAGTCACATTTGGGTTATGCATCCTTCTAGGTTCATAGTAACTAGACTGATGAAAATTTCTTACTATATTTTGAACACTATGACTATTTCGCATTTCATGAGAGTTATTTCTCCTACTATGAGCTCTAGGATGGGCAGCCTTTCTAGAGTGATTGTTTCTCGGTTGAGGGCCATTGCTAGGTCTTCTAAGGGGTTCAAAATTTGGCCTAAAGTATGCATCATTTCTAGGGTGACTATTTCTAGGTGGTAGTTCATTCCTAGGTCTTCTAAAATGTTCAGCATTTTGTCTAGCGTGCATATTGGCTCTAGAGTTGTTGTTTCTAGGATAAGCATTTCTATTGTTAATCCTAGGTTGAGCTTTAGGTTGTTGGGGTTTAGCTTCAACCATTTCTTCATTTTTAAAGCCTATTCCATGCTTGGTTGATTTCAAGTTAACAAGAACATCATTCAAGTTTTTGTGCGAAGAATTAAACTTATCTAATGTGCCTTTAAGCCTACTTACTTCATTCTTAAGATGCAAACAAGAAGTGCAATTTCTAGTAGAGCTTTCGGGCTTATCGGAACTTCTTTTTCCAAAAAACGTGTTTTCCTCTTTCAGCTTCTCATTTTCTAAAACCAGTTTTTCTAAATCCTTTTCTTTTAAAGAAAGCCGTTTTTGAAAATCTTTTTCTTTTAGAGAAGCATTTTCTTTTACGCTTTTGACTGTTTTTGAAGCTTTAATAAATTCAGTATATAATTCATCAAAAGCAGTTCGTATTTCATCAAGAGTAAAGAAGTTTTGAGACGAAATTTGACATACCTCGTCTTTGTTATCTTCTTGTGCCATGAAGCAAAGATTTGCTGCTTCGCCTTCTTCTCATTCGCTTGACTCATCTCCGGAGTCACCTCCCCAAGAAATATATGCGCGTTGCTTTTTATAAGGATTCTTTTCCTTTTGAGGTTTGGGCAATTTGACTTGATGTGCCCGGTTTCTCCGCATTTGTAGCATTTTATTTCCCCTTGCTTTTTCCCTTTGCGTTCATACTCCTTGCGCATGAACTTTTGAAATCTTTTGATAACGAGTCCAAACTCGTTGTCTCCTTCCTCATCAATTTGCGGTTGACTTGTGCTCGCCTTTAGAGCTATTCTTTGCCTCCTTTGATCATCAACAAGAGGGTTAAGAATAGTAGATTCATAGGTCTTGAGATTACCTCTTAATGCGTCAATTGTGACATTTGAGACGCCGATGGATTCTTGGACTGCGTCGGCCTTTGATCGCCATGCCGGAGTGAGACTTCTAAGGATCTTCCGTACAAGTTCTCTATCCGTGAATGTCTTTTTGAGGGCATGTAGATCATTTACGATTATTGAAAATCGTTCAATCATTTCGTCCACCTTTTCTCCTTCCTTCATGTGAAATAATTCATAAGCATGGGTTAGGAAATCAATTTTTGCTTCCCTTACCTGATCCGTTCCTTCGTATGTAACTTCTAGCTTGTCCCACATCTCCATTGCTGTTGTGCAACACGATATTTTCCTGTAATCGTCAGCATTAACAGCACAATATAATAAGTTTATTGCATTAGCATTATTTTGGACCTTTCGGATGTCATCCGCGTCATACTCATCCTCGGACTTGGGAACCCATTCATTTTCCACCTTCTTGGTTGGCATTTGATTTCCCTTTGTAAACACCTTCCAAAGGTGAAAACTGTTGGATTGAACGAAGATCATCATCCTCTCCTTCCAGTACGTGTAATTTGTACCATTGAATAGAGGTGGTCGTGTGGAGCACTGTCCTTCATCAATTCCTGCAAAAGAGTCACGCGTAGAAGCCATGGGTGGTTCACTCAAACTGTTAAGTCTTCAGAGAGTATGGCTCTGATACCAATTGTTAGAAAATACGCTTAACGCTAGAGGGGGGGTGAATAGCATTATAATAAAATTTAGCGTAAGCTTGCGGAAATTAAAATTTGCAGGAAGTAAATAAGTGCGATAAATAATAACTTACACACAGATATATCCTAGTTTACCACAACGTGTGGCTAGTCCAGTCCCCGAGAGACTCTCTCGAGATTTTCCACTAACTTTTCAAGCTTCCGGGTGCTTAACAAACCTTTACAACTTGAGGACGCAAGCCTCAACACCTTTGCTCGGAGTTACAACACTCCAAGACTTCAACCAAGGAAACACAAGTTCCTTACAACAAGAGAATCACAATTCTCTTCCAAGTGTACAAACACTAAAACAGTCAAACAATATACTCCTTTATGAGTAGGTATGAGTAAAAAGAAATAAGCTCTAGATCACAACAACTTTGGACAAGAATATGGCTCTCAAAAGCTTTATGAAATTGAATATAAAATGATAAACAAAAGTATGCAAGCTTATAGCAATGTAATGATCAGTTGTAGTATGTTCTTGTGTTTAAAACACTGAAATGAAGCTGTATTTATAGTTGAAAAACTTGGCATTACCGTTGCCTAATTGCCAATTAAGAGTTGCTGATTTTACTCACTGACAATCGATTGTCAAACCCCAACAATCGATTGTCTGCCAGTCAGACCAAAATTCAATCCCAGATTTTACGCTTGATAATCGATTACTTACAATCCATAATCGATTACTGGCAACGTTCAAAAAATCCTTTCCAGATTTTACCACAAACAATCGATTGTCCAGAATCAACAATCGATTACTCAGCAACGTTCAAAAAATCTTTTCCGGATTTTAATCAAGACAATCGATTATACAGAATCAATAATCGATTACCCAATAACGTTCAGAAAATCTTTTCCGCATTTTAATCAAAACAATCGATTATACAGAATCAATAATCGATTACCTGACGGTATTTGAAAACTTTACAACAACGGTCAGCTTCACAATCGATTGCACAAAGTCAACAATCGATTACTTATCAGTTTTTGAAAAACATTTTAGACACTGTCTCTTTGACAATCGATTGTCCAATGTAACAATCGATTATTTAATAAATTTGAAAATCACTGGAAGACACTGTCTCAAAATAATCGATTACCATTAGTTCATAATTGATTATTCTGAGTTTTGAAAAACTTTGATGGACACTGCCTCAGTCACAATCGATTGTCATTAGTTCACAATCGATTGTCATGCAGGTTTGATAAACCTGATGCTCACTGTCTTACTCACAATCGATTGTCATTGGTTCACAATCGATTGTCATGCAGTCTTGGCTTAAAACAATCGATTATCATAAGTACATAATCGATTATCTTAGTCCAGATTTTTAAGGCATGTCTAAAAATTATTTTGACTACTGTAAATATGCATGATTTAAAATCATTTGACATTGAATTAAATATGCATGATTTTGGAAAATAGTTTTATGAGAGGAGCCATGTTACGAGTCAAGTTGTAGGATCAAGATCACAATTAAGAATGACTCAATTAAACTGTAAAACTTTGTCTTGAGCTTGAATCTCGTTGTATATCAATTGTGCGCTTGTTTCTTGAACTTCGTCATATATCAATTTTCGCTTCGTTTGTCATTCATCAAAACCTATCCAAAAGAACACACGTTTTAGTATATTGCATTGAGAACGTGTTTCCAACATGACCTTCCACAAATGAAAGCTATTTGATTGAACGAATATTCTCATCCTCTCCTTCCAGTACGTATAGTTTGTGCCATTGAATAGTGGTGGTCGGGTGAAGCATTGTCCTTCACCTATTCCTGCAAAAGAATCACGAGTAGAAGCCATGGATTGTTTCTCTCAAACGGTTAAGTTTTTCAGAGAGTTGGGCTCAGATACCAATTGTTAGAATATACGCTTAACGCTAGAGGGGGGGTGAATAGCGTTATAATAAAAAAACAGCGTAAACTTGCGGAATTTAAAAATTGCAGGAATGAAATAAGTGCGATAAGTAAATAACAAAGAACGAACGCACCGATGTATCCTGGTTCACCACAACCCGTGGCTAGTCCAGTCCCCGAGAGACTCTCTCGAGATTTCGACTAACACTGTTAAGCTTACTGGTGCTCAACAAACCGCTACACACTGAGAACTTGAGTCACACAAGTCTCAACAACCTTTTCTCAAAGTTACAACACTTCAAGACTTCAACCAAAGGAATCACAACGTTCCTTTTTACAATACAAGGGATTAACACTTCCCTTCAAGTGTATAAAAAAACTTCGCACTCAAAACAAGACTCTCCTTAAGAGTAGATATGAGTAAAATAAATACGCTCAAGAACGCAACAACTTTCGTCAAGAATTTGGCTCTCAAAAACTTATGTAATGAATAGAAAATGATGAATAAGAGAGTATGCAAGCTTTAGCAATAATATGATCAGTTGTTGTGTTTAAAGTTTGATTTGAAGATGTATTTATAGTGTCAAAAGCATGCATAACCGTTGCCTAATTGCCAATTGAGAATTGCTGATTTTGTGCTACGACAATCGATTGTCTAATTGGCACAATCGATTGTTTTCCAATCGTTCCAAAAATCATTCCCAGATTTTACGCAGCATAATCGATTATCTAAGACATATAATCGATTACTGGCAACGTTCAAAAAATCATTTCCATATTTTACGTAAAACAATCGATTATCAGAAGTATACAATCGATTACTTGGCAACGTTCAAAAAATCTTTTTCAGATTTTACTTCACACAATCGACTATCAGAAATATACAATCGATTACTTGGCAACGTTCAAAAAATCTTTTCCAGATTTTACTTAAAACAATCGATTGTTAAAAACATACAATCGATTACTTGACGGTGTTCGAAAATATTTTGACAACGGTCAGTTACATAATCGATTATACTATATGGACAATCGATTATTTATCAGTCTTTGAAAAATCAAATAGACACTGCCTCAATACAATCGATTGTCATAGGTTCAGAATCGATTATTTTGTAGCTTTGAAAAATATGTTTGGACACTGCTTCAACACAATCGATTGTCATAAGGTTCACAATCGATTGTCATTCAAATTTGAAAAATCTGATGCACACTGCCTTAACACAATCGATTGTCATAAGGTACACAATCGATTGTCTTGCAGATTTCAGAAATCTGATGGACACTGCCTCAACACAATCGATTGTCATAAGGTACACAATCGATTGTCTTGCAGCTGCCTTCACATAATCGATTATCATAAGTACATAATCGATTATCTTTGTCCAGATTTTAGAGGCATGTTTAAAAATCATTTTGACTAAAATAACTATGCATGACTTAAAATCATTTTGCCTTAAATTAAATATGCATGAAAAAATGTTTTTACGAGAGAAGCCAAGTCTTGAGTTAAGTCGTCGGATCAAGATCACAATTAAAGAGCGACTCATGTATAACTTTGTTTAGTCTTGATCTTGTTTGTCTTGTGCTTGAACTTCTTTACGTGATATTTACGCGCTTGTGCTTGGACCTCGTCATATGTCAATTCGCATCGTTTGTCATTTATCAAAACCTACAAATATGAACACACGTTTAGTTTAGTGCCTTAAGAACGTGTTTCAACAAGATTGGCTGTAGCACGCCTGATGTCACCATAAAATCTTAAGACAGCAAAGAGTAAAGATATCAATTAAGGAGGAATGGATAGATATCGGAGAATGGTTAGATGAAAACTTATCACAAGAGGCCTATTTATATATGAGAAGGGCAAAGTAACTGATAACGCAATCGCCTCGAAAAACATAATGATAGGAAGATTCAACGCATTCATGGGAGGTGACTCAACGATGTCATTATTACCCCAAAGAATGAGAAATCACAAGTCGTCAGATGACCCAGAAAAAGCGAAACGATGAAACATTTCAGTAATAATAGGGGCTTATGTCATCAGGGCAATGTAATTATGGGATCCCTTAGAGTGGGATTTAAAAATCATTTCTTATCGGAATATCTGTGTAAGGAAAAATTAAGGGGACAAATTTCTCGTTGATAACATAATTCAGGAGATCGCCTCGGGCGCTCGAAACCTTGGACCATGTGCCTCCCTCATGATTTATGGAAACCCAGCCTGGGGAGGCTTCAAAAGAATGCATCAGGGGCCGATTAAGTCTACTAGGCGAGACAAATACCGGTCAACGTCTACATCATGAAACTAGTCAGTTGTCCCATCCTGCTTCCTTTGTCATTTAATATATCTTGTACTATGTTTGGATTCACCCTATTATAAAAGAGGTATCATTGGAACTTTGTAAGCAGGTCGCTCCAACTATTCTAAACAAGATCAATATCAACTCTCTCTCTTTTTTCTATGATTCATTTGCTCAAGGCTACCTCTTTCATTTATTGCTTTCATACTTGTGCTTGATTTATTTCTTGATATCGATATACAGAGCCTCTTTTAATTATATTCTATGTGTTACTCCCTTCCTGGTTTTCAGCGATAGCTCAGGCTCGAGACCAGGCATTGACCTCAAGGACCCTCATCGGTCAGTTCGAGGCCCGAACAACAAGCCCCTCGATTTAATCAGAACCATGTTTTTGTTCATATCTCGTCGTTAAGCTTTACATATCTAGCATCAACAGCCCTAGTAATTGGCATAAAAATAGATCACATATTTTTAGAGTCACATTAACAAATTTAATTGTTATTATCATATTCACGGTAAACAGGTATTGCGACTACTTGAAGAAGAACAAATGAACAAGTTATTGTAAGAGCCCAGCATCCGCAGTATTATGAAATGTTGATGGTTGTCGTGAATCACAAGTTCTCAAACATCATAAAGTTAGGGGAAAAGATACAAAAAAGAATTAAGAGCGGGTTGTTGACCAATTTCGAGGCACTGGTAACCACAAACAACGCCTTGAAATTAGGAGGCATATCGAAAAAGATAGAAATGGATGTCGTGATGGTAGCCTAGGGACCTAAGTTTACTCTTACATACCAAACACTTCAACCAATATATCAAATATTACCTCAAAAATACCAATACCTTGCTACAATCTAGCATACATATAAACCCAAACCGCATACTACTATTCACCTCCGGCCCGCCAGTCAAAACAAACAAATGCCAAGACCAAACTTTGAACGTTGAACTCCCAGACAATACAACCCAATCGCTAAACTCATATCCCAAATGTATGAGAGCTCAATGGTTGTTGGATACGTCACCCTCATTCCTTATATTATTGTTGAGAACTCTTTTTAGAGGGTAACCCCAATTAAACTTGTGCCTATCATTAAGGCATGAACGGTCATACCATTGAAGAATGCGACACGTTGAAGGTAAGATTCAGACAATGATTGACACAAACGTTGTACAAGATAAGGAAGCCGCACGTAATATTCATGATAACCCTCTCTCGGATCATAGGGAAGAAGGAGTGAACATGATAGAAACTCATGAGGAATGGGATCAGTAGGGATCCATCAGACTTATTCGAGAGAGGTATGCTCCTAAAACATCTCATGTCATCCTCTCAGAGATTTTGGTGCGAACCAGTTAGCATTTAATGTCGAGGTAGCTATGGCTTTCACTATAATGGTAGATCCTATACTGTCTCTTAATTCTGATGTTGTCCCCTAGGATTATCTGACTATGACAAGAACAACAGGAAATTCCAATATGGAAGAGACAGGTACTGTGCAAGAAATGACCAGAACTAGTAGATTTTATTCACATGATAATCTTGGAGGAACAAGAAAAGAAACCATATCTAAGACACCTATCATGGAGACATCCACTGATAATATTTGGATAAAGGTGCAGACAAGGGAGTATTCTATTTTTTATAACTGGAACAAGGCTCCCTAACACATACAGGCATCTTGTAACTCTTGAAAAACGCAGACGCGCATAAGAATGCCTTGATAAATGTACTAAGTGAAGCATATGTTCGTGCCGATATCACGTGTGTTAAGATGGCCAATATTTTATATCACTGTGCAATTTGAAGACAAGTTCATTCATAGGGTCCTCATAGATGGAGGTTTAAGCCTGAACCTATGCACGCTAACTATATTGAAAAGACTAGGTAAAGGCATGTATAGATATAAATGGGAAGCATGAATGTGAAAGCATTCTATGGATCTAAGAGATACACTATTAGAGAAATTAACCTTGATCTGCAGATGGGCCTGACGTAGTTTGACGTTGAATTCCAAGTGCAAAACATATCCGCCATACAACATGTTATTGGAACGACCATGGATACACGCAGCTGGGGCAGTCTCTTCTATTCTGCACCACATTGTGATGTTCGAATGGAATCATCAAGATGTGATTATTGACGGAAATGGAAGCAAGCCTATCTACGCCAACAAAACTATGCCAATTATCAAGAATAGGAGAAATTGGGAGGAGAAAAATACAACTGCATTGAGCGAGTAAATTCAATTGAGAAAGAAAGTGGAGCAAAAAGATAGAAAGCATACTATTTGGTTAAAGTATGAACCAGGCAAGGGTCTTGGACGAAATCTTCAGGGGATCATAGAACTTATACGACAAAAATATCATGGAACCTTGTGTATGAATATATTATGCAAGAATACCATGATTGGACACTTCTGGGGCGTACTGGTTACTACCTGTTGCAACAACCCATACAACCACTTCTCTAGACATTCTACCATACTGGTGTACTTTAGGAATCTTAGGAATATGAGGTTTTAGCCGGCATAAGGAAGTTATTCGTAGAAGAGGGAAATATGGATTGTAGTGAAATTATAGAGGAAGAGGAGGAGAAGTAAGACTTACTATTGAGATAGTGGGGGAAAGAGCCGTCCTCAAGAACTGGACTGTTGCACCATCCCCCGCTCACTGAGTAACTATGTATCTTTTGCAGAATTAGTATGATTTATATTAAAATAGTATTGGGCATTAATAATTTTTACTATTTTGTTTTAAAATAATTTGAGCCATCGAGTCGTACTTCTTGACAACATTAAACATTATTAATGTATTATTGCTTTTCGTTCATTTATTATTATGTTTCTTCATTCTTTTCAGCATGATTATTACATATCCTGATGAACTTACGACTATGACATGTAATAAAACAATACAAAAAGAGGAAAGTGATTTGGATGATTTCGAAAATAATATAATACATGATGAAATTGTAAAAGAAGTAGAAATTTTGATTACAAACCAAACTCTAGTTTGAAAGAAAGTAAGGCAATTAACTTAAGAGATCCTGAAACAGTCAAGGAAACTCGCATAATCATTCATCTATCATCGTTAGAGAAGGAAGACTACAGATGGTTAATAAAATAATATGAGGATATTTTTGCATGGTCCTGCGATGACATGATTGGGTTAAGAACATATATAGTAGCTTACAAGCTGCCAACCAACTCCAGTCCTGCGGTAAAGCACAAACTCAGAAAATTCAACCCACCTATGAGTCTGAAGATAAAGGAGGAGGTTACCAAGAAAATCAAAGCCAAGGTAATTAGGGTGGTTGAGTACCTAACCTGGGAAGCCAACATTGAGTCGGTTACGAAGAATGATGGGTAAGTCAAAGTGTGCATTGACTATCGAGATCCGAATAGAGCAATTCCTAAGGTTGATATCCATTTTCCCAACATACACATACTAATCGAAAACTGTGCCAAGCATGAACACAACCCTTTATGGATTGTTTTGCATGATACCACCAAATCTGGATGAATGAAGAGGATGCCGAAAAGACAATCCTTATCACGCCATGGAGGATATATTGCCACAAAATGATATCATTTGGTTTGGCAAATGCTAAAGCTACCTACATGAGGGCCATGATGATGATTTTCCATGAGATGATAGAGGTGTACGTTGATGTATTATCATCAATCTAAATCTTGTTTTAGATCATATAGCATACCTAAAGAAGATTTACGACATGCTTTGAATATACAATTTGAAATTGAATCTGGCAAAATGTTTTTTCGGAATCCTTACTGGGAAGCTTCTAGGCTTTATCGTCAGTCGACATGGTATAGGGATAGACCTATTAAAAAGTCAAAGATATTCAAGAATTTCCACCGCCAAGTACAAGAAGGATGTGGTGAGCCTTATGGGATGTCTCAATAATATCAAGACATTTTATTGCACAGTTAATGGTTATATATGAGTCGATCAAAAATATGATGAGGAAAGATTATGAGACTAGCTAGATAAAAGAATGTCAAAAAGCTTTGGAACAAATCAAGGAGTACTTATCAAAGCCTCCCGTGTTGGTCCGTTTAGAGACATGAAGACCTTCGCTGCTGTATCTATCCGTGTTGGACGGAGCTTTCGATTATGTCATGGGGAAACATGATGAAACCAGGAGGAAAGAGCAGGCAATATATTATTTGAGTAAGAAGTTCACACCATACGATGCCCAATACTCTTTGCTGGAGCGCACCTATTGTGCTTTGACATGGAAGCCCAGAAATTGAGACATTATTTCCATGGGTACACCACATCTCTCATATCAAGGATAGATCCAATTAAATACAACTTTCATAAACCCAAGAATACAGGTAATTTAGCAAAGTGGAAGATATTTCGAACTGAGTTCGACATCATCTATATGTCTTAGAAGGAGGTCAAGGGGCAAGCATAGGTCGATCACTTGGAACAAAACCCCATAGACGGAGAATGTGAAACATTGAAGACCTATTTTCCCGACGAGGAAGTGTCATTTGTAAGTGAAAATATTGATGAAACACATGATGGTTGGAGGAGGTTTTTAAAATGAACAACCAAGTTCAAAGGAGTGTGCATTTGAGACATTTTTGTATCAGAAATCGAGAAAAATTATCCAATATTTGTAAAGCTCATGTTCCCATACAAAAACAATATGGCTGAATATTAGGCTTGCATTTAAGAATCAAGTTGGCCATCGACATGAATATTCAGAAGTTGTTGGTGATCAGAGATTTAGATCTACCGGTTCATCAAGTACTTGGAAAATGGGCTACCAAGAACAATAAAATATTTTCATACTTGCATCGTGTATAAGATTTGATCAAGAGAAACACAAAGATAGAATTCAAAAATGTTCCAATGATACAGAACATATTCGCAGATGCATTGGTTACTTTGTCTTCCGTGATACAATGTCCAGATGTGAATTTCATCGATCCTATCGCCATTGAGATTCGTAATGTCAGCTTATTTTTCTAATGTTGAAGAATAGTTTGACGAAAATCCATGCTTCCACGATATCAAGGTGTATTTGGAGAAAAGAGAATATCCAGCGAATGTTACACGCATATAGAAGCGCATACTATGAAGATTGGACAACCACTTCTTTCAGAGCGGAGGAATCTACATAAAAGGACTCCTGACTTACTGTTGTACGATGTGTCGATGCCAAGGAGGGACTATATTTCATGAATAAATACATGGTAGAGCCTGGGGACCTCACATAAATAGGTTCGTTCTAGCAAAGAAGATGTTAAGGGCAGGATATTTCTAGATGATTATGGAGACGGATTGTATCAAGTATGTACAGAAGGGCCACCAATGTCAGGTACATGCTGATATGATATAACTGCCACCCAACAAACTCAATGCAATACATTCACCCTAGCCTTTCTCTACTTGGGGCATGGATATCATCGGACCAATTGAACATGCTTCATCAAATGGACACAGCTTCATTTTTGTGGCTATAGATTTTCTCACAAAATGGTTTCTCATTTTGGAGTACTTGAGCCAACCATCACTACCAATGCCGCCAATCTCAACAGTGATCTAATGAATGTCATGTGTAAAACGTTCAAGATCAAGCACCGAAATACTACTCCATACATGTTGCAGATAAATGTATCTGTAGAGGCCGCCAACAAGAACCTCAAGAATATAAAAAACTTTCCTTTAGGATTTAATTGCTTTGTTTGTTATTCGTATTACATGCTTCTATTCTACACACTCATGGAAATCATGCCAATAGGGATCACACATGCTTCATTTGTAAATAATTCAAAGAATTTTCAGTACTTTCTATACTTGTTTCTATGTCTACTATTGTGCATACTTAGACAGCATACATATATGATACAATAACATATGTATTGCTAGCGATGCCATGTTTATAAGGTTTCAACTATCAATCAATTAGTCGTTTCTATTGATTTTAACACATTGCTCGTCAATATATTATGGTAATAGGATCCTAATCAACTAATCAATTACTTTTTTCTTCATTGCATCGTCAGACTTAGATGCCAAGCCTATATGGATAAAGTATTATAAAATCAATTTTAATTGTCAACTATTAAAGTTCCGGCCTATAGGATATTGTTACTCATCTTAGACTACATTTCTATAAATCAAGCATTGTTATCCCTCGACATTAAAACAGTCTTACTGCCTCATTGACGAACATTTTAGATGCCATGCATGTAGATTTGTAAAGATGCTATGTTGCCTGTACAATGCTGAAAATAAGAATTATATAGAAACCATGCCTATATGACTAAAAGCATCATAAATATTCCACGCCCTAATTTGCCCGTGTGCATTTTTTTTTTATACGTGGAGGCAAACTTGAGTCGTTCATTGTCTTTATGTGAAGTCCTATATGTTTTGAATGTGTTCTTTATTTTATCATTTTTAGCATTGTGAAAATAGTCTAGAACCACCAAATAGTATGTCTGAAGCCTTTGTGATCATAGGCATCGGACGGGCAGTGCACGCATAGGATACGACCTAGAATTGAATTAGAGTACCTTTAGGTAAACAACTTTAACATAGTAATCGGACTAGGAGATGATATTCTATGCCGCTGAATGTTGTATTGGGTGATCCTTTAGTCTAAAAACATAGGGACCCCCCCCCCCCCTTTATATGTTTATTGCTCAGACTTATCCAAATATAGACTAGTTAGGTTGTACTTGGTAACCTCGATAGACGTGTATTGATTTCCTATATATTCTAATTTTTGCCTAATTTTCTTTGCATGTGTTCACAATAAAACAATTAGGATCGTTGTCTTCGCTTACTTGAATTGTCATTTAGGACAATTATAATCCAATAATCCCACATAGTGCCAACTTCAATTGTGACCTACAGTTGTGGACCTCGAAGAGTACTTAACACCTTCTCTTTGAGGTAATTTGACCCCTTACATAATCTTTGATGATGTTTACTAGTTAAATAGAGTTACTTGAAAATAGTTTCCCTAATACACCTTGAAAAATTATTAGGTGGCGACTCTCCTCTTTTAGTGCCCATTTAAAATAGTGTCATATGTTGAAACCCATATTTGAGAGAAAAAGGGTCACGACAGAGGTGGTTGAATGATTTTTAGAAGAACAGACCAACCGGTTCACCTTCACTTACATAGGAGCAGTTTTCACGGATATTTCTGAAGAAGTTTATTCATTTCACTCTAAGAGAGGGGGGCAATAGGAAATTTTAGTGTGTTTAATAGGGTGGTATGATCTTCACTTAGTACAAGATAAGATTTGTGGACCTAGCGCATCATGCAACTATGATAACTACATATAAAAAGAGGGTGAGGAGTTTATTGATAGTTTAATGTTTGGCATCAGGCTTGAGATGGACAAGGAGACATGGGATGATATTTCTATCTAGAGGGTTGTAAAGTCTACTATACATATCAATATGGTTCGTGCTTCGGTTAGGCGTTCGACATATAAGAAGAGGATCCATCATTTTTGTGGCTTCAGTTGTACCTTATATTGAGGTATAGGTTCTTTTAGTAGAGGCCATCCTCTTCGATTGATTCAGTCAGCCCTTTAGGTAGCCTATAGTGCTTTAGTCGGTCATGGTTCTTACGGGTCTCGTCTTGAGAAGCCATCACTTACTGGACCATCATCTCGTATCAGTGCACTACCACTTCAGAGCTACTACAATGGTCATCGGGGCTGTCAGGTTAGTCTCAACTTCAGCATCCCCAACAACTGAGGGAGTGCTTTGAGTATGGGGGAATATGTCGCATAAGGAGTTATTGTCCTAGATTGTCGAGCATCATATCTCTGTAAGGTTCTCATGCCATCATGCCAGCACTAGTTGCTCTACTAGCCGTAAAGCAAGCTCGAGGCGAGGGTGAGGTAATTAGAGCTGGAGGTTAGGCCATTAGAGGTGGTAGCTAGATAGTTAGAGGTTGCCCGAGGGGAAAAGATTAGAGTTGTAGGCCCAACCCAATTTTTATGCATTTCAAGCAAGACCTGAGGGAAAGTCAGCTAATATTTTCATCACATGTATTGGTTTGATTTGGAATAGAGAAGTTTCAGTTCTATTTGATTTGGGCTCTAATTATTTATACTGACATCTTATTTTTTTTCAAGTTTGATTGTGTCTCGTGATTATTTTAGTGCTCATATATATGTTTCCACACTTTTAGGAGATTATATTGTTGTTATTGTTTTTATCGCTCATGTGTGGTTTCTATTTGGAGCATTTGAGACTAGCGCATATCTCCTACTTCCTGAAATGGTGGATTTTGATGTTATTTTGGACATGGATTGGCTGTCACCTTATCATGCTATGTCAGAGTGTCATGTTAAGATGGTGACCTTAGCTATATTGGGGTTGACATACTTAGATTGAAGGACGACTCTTAACTACTTTACGAGCAAGGTTATTTCATATGTGAGTGTTCAACATATGAACAAGAACGGATGTCTAGCATATTTCAAATATGTTTGCGATTCTAGTGCGGAGGATATTTCCAAGGATTCATTACCTTTTGTGGGTGAGTTTCTAGAGATGTTTCTTTAAGGTATGTCGGGATTCCCCCGACAGGGATATTGACTTTGTATTGATTTAGCTCTAGAGAATCAGCCCATTTCAATTCCACTATACCGTATGGTGTCGCCTGAGTTGAAAGAACTGAAGTAGTTATTACATGATTTTCTTGATAACGGATCTACTGGGCCTTGTGGCTCGCCCTAGGTTTTGCCATTATTTTTTGT
The DNA here is from genome assembly GCA_034376525.1 of Nicotiana benthamiana. NCBI lineage: Eukaryota > Viridiplantae > Streptophyta > Magnoliopsida > Solanales > Solanaceae > Nicotiana > Nicotiana benthamiana. The sequence goes on along the minus strand of CM067337.1, from coordinate 79,945,494 downwards.
GAAGAAGAATAGTGGTTCGATTAGGAATTGTATAGATGATCGGGAGTTGAACTAAGTTAGCATCAAGAATAATCCCTTACAAAGGATTGATGTCTTATTTTTCCACCTTCAGGATGCTAAAGTGTGTTTGAAGATTGATTTTTAATCTGGCTACCATCAATTGAAGATTAGGTTATCGATCAACCCTAAGACAACTTTTTAGACTCAATACGAGCATCGGAAGTTCCTTGTGATGTTATTTGGCATGACAAATTCCAAGTTACATTTTTATGGATTTAATGAATCGGGTATTTATGCCCTATTTGAATTTTTTTGTGATCATATTCATTAATTATATCTTGATCTACTCCCACTATTAAGAGGAGCAGTAGAAACATCATTGATTGTTGCTTCATACCCCGAGAGATAGTCAGTTTTATGACAAGTTTATATGTCTGAGTTTTCGTTGGACTTGATTGCCTATTTCAAATATATTGTATCTATAGAGGTCATTAAAATGGATCCTAAGAAGATTGAGGGAGTTCAGAAGTGGCCTAGAGCTACTTTGGCTACAGATATTCGGAGCTTCCTCGGTTCGATGAGGTATTATCTCTGACTCGTGGAGGAGTTTTCATCCATCGTAGCCCATTTTAACTAGATTGACCCAGAACAATGCCCGATTCACGTGATCGAATGAGTGTGAGTTGAACTTTCAAAAGCTCATGTTTTCCTTGACTATAAATCTATTGTTGGTATTAACCACAGGTTCGGGATGCTATATGGTGTATTGTGATCCATGGTGTAATGGGATCAGTGCATTATAGATGCAAGAGGGCAGTGTGATTGCATACGTGTTGCGGTAGTTGAAGATTCTCGAGCAGAATTATCATGATCATGACTTAGAATTGGTAGCAATTGCTCATGCATTGAAGTTTTGGGGCATCATCTCTAGGGTAGCATGTGTGGTATTCACAGATCATAGGAATCTGTGATATTTGTTAAAGCATAAGGATCTCAATTTCAGGTAGCAAAGATGGTTCGAGCTGTTAAAACACTATGATATCACCATTTTACATCATCTCGAGAAAGCCATTATTGTGGCTGATGTCTTGAGTAGAAAGGTTGTGAGTATATGAACCCTTACATATATTCCACTTGGCTAGAGATCTCTAGCATCGGATGTTCGGGCCTTGTATAACCTGCTCGTGAGGTTAGATTTTTCGGAGTCTATGCAGATTCTTGCTTGTACATATTCTTTGTCTTCATTGTAAGAGGGTCAGAGAGTTTCAGTATGATGACCCCCCCATTTTCTTCTCCATAAGGACACAATTCTTCACAGTGACGCCAAGAAGGTTACCATTGGAGATGATGGTGTTTTACGGATATAGGGTCAGACATGTGTGCCCAATATGGATGGGTTTTGTGAGTAGATTCTTGAGGAGGCCCACAATTTGCGGTATTCCATCCATCTATATGTCGCCGAGATGTATCAGGATTTGAGTCAACATTATTAGTGGAGAATGATGAAGAAAGATATAGTTGCACATTAAGGTTGGTGTTTTAATTGCTAGTAGGTAAAGTATGAGAATCATAGGCCTTGTGATTTGCTTTAGAAGGTTGAGATTCCTGAGTGGAACTGGGAGAATATTACTATGGATATTGTTTTTGGGTTCCATAGACTTAGAAGAAAGGTAAAAATGTATGGGTGATTGTGGATAGGTTGAACAAGTCACCCTTCCAATATGGGCGTAAAGGCTAACTTCTTCCAAGCCAAAGCTAAAAATCAAGTCGAAGCTTGATCCACATCAAGAAACAATAAGAGAATTTCATTCAAGTAGAAGTTACCTATTCTTCAGAGCGCTTGGATGAGATCTAAATCCGCGAGATTATTCGACTGTATGGTGTGTCGATATCTATCAGTTCTGATTAGGGTAGGAAGGTCACATCGCACTTACGGAGGTCTGTACAGTCTGAGTTAGGAACACGAGTTGAGTTGAGTACAACATTTCATCCCCATGAGAACGGATAGTCCGGGCGGACCTTTAAGATATTGGAGGATATGATTCGCGCCTGAGTTACAGATTTCAAGGGTTCTTGGGATCAGTTCTTGCTTCTTGCCGAGTTTGCCTACAAGAATAGCTTCCATTCTATCATTTATATTGTTACATATGAGGTACTATATGGAAGAATGTTGTTCGTCGGTTTGTTAGTTTGAGAAGGGAAATGCTTAGTAGTTGGCTACCGATTTGGTTCAAAATACCTTGGAAAATGTCAACATAATTTGGTATCGAAATCGCTCAACTCAGTATAGGTAGAAGAGCTATGGTGATAGTAGAGTTCATGACAATGCTTTCATGGTTGGATTAAGGGTTTTGCTCCGGGTTTTACCCATGAAGGGTGTGATCAGGTTCGTAAAGAAAGGGGCACATTGAGCTCTAGGTATATCGAACCTTTTATGATTATTGAGAGAATGGGTGAGGTGGACTACAAGTTAGCATTCCACCCTACCTTATCAACATTCCATCTAGTGTTACATCTGTCAATGCTCTGGAAGTAACACAATGATCCGTTCAATGGGTTAGATATCTATTCAGTCCAATTGGACCAGGATTTGACTTATGAGGAGGATCTGGTGGCCATTCTAGCCCAGAAGGTCCCAAAGTTGAGGTCTAAGATTTATCTTTCAATTAGCGTTTATGGATTTGTGTGACCAATCTAAGTCTTATGTCGCAAAGTCATTATGTAAATGAAGAAAGTACGAATTTTTCCCTTAAAAATGATTTGAGTTGATTACAGTTAACATATTATGTAAAAGGACTCGGATTGGTATTTCGATGATCTCGATGGGTTCGTATCATTATTTGAAACTTGTACATATTCCCCGAATTGAATTCGGAGGTTCCTAACTTGTTTTGACTGATTTTTCCAAAAACTAGAATTTTGAAAGTTGAAAATTTTGTAAATTTGAGGTTGACTTCATATCTACCAGGTTCAAATTTTGATGTTGGAACATGGAACATGTCCTCATTGTTATTTGAAACCTCTATGTAAAATTTTGTTCAATTCGGAATTGATTTGACTTGATTCACACGCTTAAACGTGATTCTAGTGTTCTTGAGTTTCACTTTAATATTTCATTTGTTTTGAGTTTGATTCGTATATTTGATTACGCGAGCAAGCTTGTATGATATTATTACACTTATGTGGATATTGGTATTGAGTTCAAGGGGCTGGGGTAAGTTTCAAAAATGATTCGTATGAGTCTTTTAAGTGTAAAGATAGATGGTGCCCCCTGTTGTTGGTGTTCTATTGCAAATCTCGCATTCGCAAGGTTTGGCTCGCAATTGTGAGCCTCGCTTCAGTGAACAAGCGTTCGCATTTGTGAGTAGGTCCTAGGATTGGGTAATCTCGCATTTCAGAGGAAATGATTCTTAATTTCAAATAGATCAGGATCACATCTGTAATAACCTAGTCGTACATGCGATGCCTAACATCAGTAAAGTATCTTACCTATTGTGAAGTCTTTGGTAGCATTTACAAAGGTGGGGAGTTTGCATTTACGAACTTTTTGTCACATATTTTACTTCTGTGGTTCTGTGGTATGGTTCTCATTTGCAACGTTAGCTATTGCAAACAAGACTTCGTGATTGCGATATCAGCAGTTGACAAAAAGAGGGGTATAAGGGGACTTATATCGTTACTCCATATTTCTCAACGCTAAATAGTCTCAAACCGATTTTCCAAGAGAGTTTTCTTATCAAGTTCGTTGGTATGTTACTTTTAATCATTTTTTAATTACCTATTATATTTCATGAGATGTCAACATAATTTTATGATTTCCATGGTAGAAATTTGTGATTTTGGTAGAATTGAAGATTTTTCTAAAATTAGGATTTAGACCTCGGATTGAGGTCGGATTTTGAAAATAAAACATAACCGCGCTCAGGGTGAATGTGTAATCTGGGTTTGTTCTGAATCTCGAGTTTTTTCATGCGAGCACGGGTTGACTTTTTGAAAAATTATAAAATTTGGGGCTCTTTCATTTGTGGGCAGCTTCTAAAGCTTATTTTGAATCATTTGGTTTATACTTTGCTGGATTTTGTTTGTTTGGAGGTTTGTTTAAAAGGCAAGGTCGTGGTTGATTGATGCTTGAGTTATGAAATGAGGTAAGTATTGGGTATAACCTTGATTTGAGGGAATTATGCACCCTTTAACTACAAATTATGTGATTACATGGGAAACAACATATATGCGATGTGGCGAGTCTATATGAGCCTTTGTATTCCTTGCATCCATGTTTTTGTTTCAATATAGTATGTCTTTTTACATGACTTAATTGCTAGATGCTTATTTGAATTCCATATCATGATTGTTACTTCTCATATAGTAATCCTGTATTAAATTTTCCATCCCTTCTGCAATTTCATATTTTTTGCTACTTGTCTTTATTTTCTTTAATTGAATATACAAATTGTCATATGTTTTACTTGTCTGATAATTTTGTAATAGTTGATGCTTTTTATAATAGCTTTACTGTATGAGTTGTTAATTGGTAGATACCGCTGAGTTGATAAAGTTGATACATTAGAGTTGTTAAAGTTCTTTGATTATTATGTGATTCTTCATTTCCTCGAACAGTTTTTGTCTTACTATAGAAATTATTATAAATCTTGGTTGTGGATTGAAATTGTTTGGTGAGTGGGTTGCACGCTGCCATGGAAATTGAAAGAAAGTGGATTGTGATGATGAAATAATGGCAGATTATGATAAACATATGATGATATGGTGGGATCCAATTGCGCGCCGCAATGGATTGGACATGTTTTATTTATTTTTATGTATTGGATTTGCCTCAGTATTTTGAGATTATTTTATAAGACTTTTTATTCTGGGATCTCTTGTAATTACATATCAAGTTCGTTTTTGTGAGTTAACTGCTTTATTTCCAGTTCCTGTCCTCTCCATTATCATTATTATATACGTACATGTTCTTATAAATGAGATACCTTAGCCTTGTCACTACTTCGTCGACATTAAGCTCGATAGCTACAGAATACATGGGATCAGTTGTACTCATACTACAGTCTGTACGTCTTGTACAAATATCAGAACTGGTCCCAGCAGTGGTGAGTGAGATTTGCTCGGACTAGAGGTATTGTTGTACCGCAACTCTGAAGTCCCCTTCTGTATCATCTTAGTTGTTTATTTTAATTCAGACAATTATATTAATTTATTCGTACTATTATTTGTAGCACTCTAGATGTTCATGTATTCGTGATACCAGTTCTGATATTTTGTTTGAGTTTTGTTGTTTATTAGTTTGTCACCTCACTTCGACAATTCAATCTTACTGTTGTCATTTAATTTGGAATTGTTTAAAATGGTTAATATAGCTAACGTTGTCTTGCCTAGCAAGTATAATATTAGGTACCATTATGGCCCTAATGGTAGGATTTCTGGGTCCTGATATTCACCTTTTCCATGACATGTTCCTCCTTCGCATCATCAAGACTTGGTTCTCACACATGCTGTGGTTACTAACCTTCAAAAACTGGGGTCGTCTCATCCCCTTCATTGTGGGTCTCGTTGATTGATTCATCACATTGGGACAATTCTTCCCGTTCAATGCGCGCTTCAACGTTGTGCGTGTTATTGACGTCACTGACTGCCATGTCTAGGTTTTACTAGAAAAAGAATCAAAACGATTTAGTAATAAATGCATCAAAAAAAGTGATTATGCACGACCTATGCTCTACGGTGGGCACCAAATTGTTTACCCTTAAAATGGTACAATCTTTAACATTGTTAAGTAACAAGCGAGTCAATTTGATCAAAAAAAAACTAAGATTAAGATTTAACAACTGAAATTAAAGAAGATAACAAGGTTGGCTCCGAATTCAACCTTTCCGATAGCAAAAGTGAAAATAATTAAAAAGTGATGATGCCATTGTTAGATTGAGAGCAAAAATGGTAAAGTACAACTTTTGTGTGCAGAATATTTTTTGTCCATAAATAGTTGTTATCACTTTTATTTATAGCTTTATCTAGGAAAACAAGATCTTAAGATCAAGCTCCTTTTCAAAAGCATCAATGATAGGTACATACTGTCATGGTTTGAATGCATATATTATTTGGAACGACCACTCATTGAATGCTAGCAAATATTTCATATGACGGCTGCTAATTGAAAGATATCCGATGTCGAATCTTTGAACTTCTATTGTAGACTATATTTCCTTTGTAACCCGTCTAATATCAGTCACACACGTTGTTCCGATATCAGTTGTTTCCCGACCTATCTTTTATCTATCTTTGGTTCGACGGATTCACGTGCTAAGGCTTCACTAAAAGATGTTATTTTTCAAAAGAGAGATTTAAGGCGTATTAATTACGCTTTGAAAGAGGAAAATAGTGGAGTAGGAGAGGTAAAAAATAGATGGGAATAGATAAGTATCACCTTACCGTTCAACCACTTGTCATCAACCATTAATCTTACCCCATTTATTTTTGAGTTCAAAAGAATAATTTCGGTGTATTAAAGCCGTGAACATACTGCTGAAGTTTAAAGGAGCACGTGCTGTTTTAAGTCATCATCAAGTCGAGTAATTGTTATGTTTCGCCGCCGCTTCGTTGTGTTTCCTTCTACCTGTAGTTGTTCTAGCTCCTTAGATATGTGAGTCATTCACTCTATTTGTTTGGATATTGTTAAATCTCCATTATTAATTATTAAAGTAATAATTCAAATCATAGTCATGGTTTGGTTGTTGGCCACTAAAAATTGTGTTGGTGGTCATCGTAGGCAATGGCCCCTGCCTAACACTAAGCCTCCAAGCATCTTCATCCAATTCTCGTAAAAAAAAATTAAAATAGCTGAAGACTAAAGACAGATGTCAGTGCTTAAACTATTGTTCAAACAAGCACTTCAACGCTCAAGAAAGAAAAGGACAAAGTTAGGAGACAAAATGCCATTATCACACTTAACTTTAACTTTCCGTCTTGTCAAATGTTAGTTTTTGGGATTGAAATGCATGCATGAGGGAAGGAACGCTGATGTTAAGGATAGAATACATAGGTGATTTACTTTCGAGCTTCACGATGTAATTGTCTTTCTCTATCATGCGGTAATCATCTTCATTATTTAAAGATTACATCCCTTAAGCTATATTAGGCTTGTGACTTTCCATGATAATTGGTCGCCATTGTTACAGTGAACAGCATTAAGCGTGCTTGTCAGGCAGTGTTTGTTGAAAATCGCATACAAATATAGAGCTTACCGCAGTAGAAGATAAATAAGAAACGTAAGACTGAGAATCAACTATAATATACCACAAGAGTCGAGAATTACCTTTAATCTACCTGTATACGGTGGAAATCAGGATTATCTGATTTCGTTATTCGATTAAAAAAATTTACACCATGTCGAGAGGCCACAACGCCGAACTCGAGGTCGAGGCCGCTATCCTATAACGAGGTCGAGGTCGATATCATTTGTCGAGGCCGGAAGAAGACATATCGAGATAATACCGTTATGATTCAGTAACTAAAAGAGCGAGATACACGCATCAACCTGAATATCACGGCGTAAATTCCGAAATATATTGGTCCTTGGCGGTTAGACAACTATCAAATATGATTTCCTATTGTAATTAGAAGTGTACCTTATTTACGACCCCCCTATTATATAAAGGGGAACCAATTCATCTGTAAGATACATTTTGACTGATAAGAAAATACATGTTGTTTATTCTCTAGCTATGTTACTTATTGTTCATCAGAGTTGCTTTATAAATTGTTATCCCACTATTCCACCTCGAGACTGTCATAGTTTGAGGTCAAAATTTGTCTTGCACACTGGTTCAATCTATTTTATTCTTTAACTTTTATATTTAATTCCTTGTTTATTAACTAGTATTGTACTAAATCACATATTTATAAAATTACAATATAAGTTTAAATGTTACTCAGAATTTAGGGTAAACAGTTTGGCGCCCACTGTGGGACTAAGTACAATAGTTATTGTTCAGTGTTGATTCTGATAATACACATTATTTCACGCTTGTTCTTGTCAAGAATTTTTTTTCCTTTCCGGCTAAAACATGTTAAATTCACAAAATGCACCTGTAAATGATGCCGATGGTCTCGGGTTTAATACGAAAAATGACAATGTAATTGCTCCAGGAGTCGGGGTGCCACCGATTAATCCTGGGGAGTGCCGGTTGCTGATCAACTCGATGTTACTTCCCATATTTCTTTGAATGCGGACTTAGGCTTGGACCCCTAAGGGAGTATACACAGGGAAGCCCGATCTAGTTTTAAAGGAACACAAGGCGTAGGAGATAGGGGACTTAGTCTCGAAGTAATATTCGAGATGCTACAGTCTCAGCAGGCCTCTATTGCTCAGCTTCAAAGAAGTTCTGTATGCATTATTTACTTAAATACAATGGGACCACCGACCCTAATAAATATATCACTTCGTACATATGCAGAATAAAGGAAAATGACTTAGAAGACAATGAGTTCGAGCCTATTATGTTGAAAAATTTTGGGAAAGCTCTATCAAATGGAGCAATGATTTAGTATCACAACTTGCCACCGAATTACATCGACTAATTTGCCATGTTAGCAGATTCTTTTGTGAAGGCACACACTGGGGCCATAAAGGGTCGCAACCAAAGAATAGGACGTTTTTAAGATAAGACAAAGGGATAACGAAATGCTGAGAGAGTTCCTATCCCGATTTCAAATGGAACACATGAATTTGCTGCCGGTCACAGATGATTAGAACGTTCAAGCTTTCACCCAGGGGTTGAACGACTAGAGTTCGATAGCATCACAATAGTTGAAGAAAAACCTAGTCGAGTATCCAGCTGTGACTTGGGAAAATGTGCACAATCGATATCAATCGAAGATCAGGGTCGAAGAGGACCAATTAGGATCCCTTTCCAGTTCAGTACATCCCGCTGAGGGACATCGACAGGGAGCCAAGGTCAAATAGAGAACGATATCAACCATACACCGCAGATCGAAGGAATAATGGTTCGGGACGCAATCCTTCCAAAAATGATTGAATAAATGATCGAGGACAAACGCTTGGGGACTTATGAGCAAAAGTGATTTTGATGAGCATGCTGAACCCGTAGGGGAACCTCGCTAATCGGAATATAACTTTAGCAACGGCGCATCAGAGATTGTGTCGGCAATCAAAAGGATCAAATATACTAGATGGGGCAGACCCATACAAACCAATCTTCTCAAAGAACCGAAATTTGATGTGCAAGTATCATGGAACGCATGGTCACAATACCGAGGATTGAATGAAATTAAGGGGGGAGGTAGCTCGTTTATTCAACGAAGTCCACCTTAGAGAGTTCCTTAACGATTGTGCCAAGAATCGTTTTAGAGATAGAGACACCAACTGAAAAATGAACTGGAGGAACCTCAACATATCGTTCATATGATCTTCGATGGGGTCATTATTCCACAAGAGACCATATTCAAATGCACCAAAGTATCAATCACTAGGGAGAAACAAACCCGGAATTATGTGCCCTAGGGCTCCTTATCATTCAACAACAAAGAAGCGGAAGGCATTTCTCAGCCACACAATGGTGGTCCAATAATTTCTATCTCATTAAATAAAGTTCAAGTTAAGCATGTTTTAGTGGATTGAGGTATCTTGGCAAATATCATTCGATCAAGGGGCATGGAGAACTCGTCCAACAAGATCAAATTGTGCCCACAGCCCGGGTCTTAATTGGCTTCAACATGGTTAGTTAGACAACAAAAGGTGAGATTACTCTACCGGTGAATGTTTCTGGAACCATTCAAGATACAAAGTTCCATGTGATCAAGGGCAACACGAGCAATAATTCCCTACTCGAGAGGAAAACAGTGTATAGGGAGTGGCATGCTGCAAAGGAAATATTTGCAATCGATGAAGTAATGCAGGTATCAACGTATCACCCTCAAAAAAGTCAAGCATCAACGGAAAACAAGAAACAAAATAGCAATTATAGCCACATGCCTCGACCAAATCGGTAAAACAGGTGATAGAGGAAGAAGAGGGGGATTTTCTGACTAATCGATAAAACATGTTCCCGAAGACTTCGATACCAGCAAATCAATTGTCGAAATTCCAAAACAGGTTATACTGGTCAAGCACCTGCCCGAGAGAAAGGTATATCTAGGAATGGGGTTAACCTCTAAACTCAAGAAAAAGCTTATTCACTTTCTTATTGATAAATTGATTGGTTTGCTTGGTGCCATTTAGACATGATAGGGATCTTACCAGAGATAACGATGCATCGACTAATGATGGAACCTAGCTTCAAATCGATGAAGCAGGAGAGAAGATCCCACACCTAGGTAAAAGACCCATTCATAAAGGACGAGGAACAAAACCTCTCAAAATATCATCAATTCATCAGATAAAATACCTCGAATGCTTAGCCAATATATTCATAGTCCCTAAAAAGGGAACAAACTAAGAATGTGTGTAGATTATAAGAAATCAAACAAGGAATGCCCCAAAGATTCCTTTCCATTGGCTAACACGATCGCATGATCGACGCCACAGCTAGCCACGAGATCCTTACCTTTCTCAATGCCTATTCCTGGTACACTAAAATCAAATGAACCCATAAGACCAGGAAATGACTTCATTTATCACCAAATATGGAACATGTTATTATAATGTAATGCCCTTCGGGGCAAAAAAAATGCATGAGCTACTTACCAACGCCTAGTAAATAAGACGTTCGAAGAACAAATAGATATGTCAATGGAAGTTTATATTGATGACATGTTGGTTAAGTCCCTGCGCGAAGAGGACCCTTTGGCTCATTTGCAGGAAGCGTTCGAGATTTTGGGGAAATATAACATGAAACACAACCCCGAGAATTGTGCTTTCAGAGCCTGTTCTGGAAAATTACTTGGCTTCACGGTACCAAATCGTGGATCGAGGTTAACCCTCATAAAATCAAGGCCATCGAATACATCACCGTCATGGAAAATGTAAAGACTACGTTCAGGCTAACTGGGTGAATAGCTGCTCTAGGACGATTAATCTCGCGGTCATCAGATCGAAGCCACAGATTTTTCTCTTTGCTAACGAAAAGAAGGATTTCACTTGGACCCAGTAGTATCAGCAAGCATTAGAGGAATTAAATCGATACCTATCGAGCCCACCATTGCTTCAAATACCGAAGGCAAATGAGAAAATTTGCTTATACTTGGTTGTATCTGAAATCGCGGTAAGTGGTGTGCTAGTTTGAGAAGACCAAGATACGCAATTTTCTATTTACTATGTAGGTCGAACTCTAGGGGAAGCATAAACAAGATATCCACACTTAGAGAAATTAGCACTTTTACTGATAAGAGCTTTTATAAAGATAAAACCATACTTTCTATGTCAACTCGTATGTGTGTTAACCACTTACCTACTTCATAATATTTTGCAGAAGCCAAAACATCCGGGTCAATTAGCCAAATGGATTGTCTAACTCAGTGGGTACGATATCGAGCATCAACCCGGACGACCATCAAGTCTCAAATTTTAGCGGACTTCGTGGTTGATTTTACGCCAACACTCGTACTCAAAGTTGAAAATGAATTCTTGTGAAAATCGAGCACATCATTTGGGGTATGGACCCTTTTCACAGACGGTGCCTATAATGTATAGGGGTCCAGGATAGGCATGAAGCCACCCACAGGTAGCATTATTAGGCAGTCTATCAATACTTCTACGTTGGCTAACAATGAAGCCGAGTATGAATCCATGAATCTCTTTCTCGAGCTAGCTAAAAGTTTGGGGGCAGAAATCATTTAAGCCTAGTATGACTCTTTATTAGTGGGAACCAAGTAAACAAAAGCTTCAATATTCAAGGGGGTAGAATGCAAAGGTATTTGGACAATCTACACGTAACTTTGCACCGCTACAACGAGTGGAATTTAGACTACGTACCTCGAGAAAAAAACAGTAATACAAATGAACTTGCAAATCATTGGTCCAGGAAGACGAGATCATCCCAAGGACTGTTGTCCAACTATCAAGATATGTGGCAGAGAAGGGTCATGTTAAGATAAACTCTACAAGCTTTACCTGGGATTGGAGGAGTAAATATATCGAATATTTAAACAACGAAAAGCTCCCAACGTACCCTAAAGAGTCGAGCTCCCTACAAACCAAAGTTGATCGATTCACACTGTATTAAGATGGAATATTATACAAAGGACGTTCGATAGACCATTAGTGGTATATTTAGGGCCAGAAGACACCGTTTATATTTTTTGAGAGGTTCATTAAGGCACTTGAACCACTCTAGTGCCAAATCTTTGATTTTCAAAATCATTAGGTTAGGGTACTACTGGATAGCATGAAAAACGATACTATGGAGTTTGTTCGAAAATGTGATAAATGTCGAAGGTTTGCGCTGATTATCCATCAGCACGCAGTGCAACTTCATTCAATACTATCCCCATGGCCATTCATGAAATGGGGAATGGATATCATCGGCTTTCTGCCAACGGACCCAGGTAAAGCAAAATTCATTTTGTTTATGACCGACTACTTTTCTAATTAGGTGGAAGCACAAGCCTTTGAGAAGTTCAGAGAAAAAGAAGTAATAGACTTCATGGGACCACATCGTATGTCAATTCGGGATATGTGGCAAATTCATATGCGACAACAGAAATAAATTCATCGGTAGCAAGGTAACCGAGTTCCGCACAAAATAAAAAGGATCTTATCAACACTGCATCATCCAAGAGGAAACGGACAGGACGAATTGACGAAAAAGACTATCATTCAAAACTTAAAGGAAATGTTAGATGATGCTAAGGGGAAATGGAGAGAAGTTCATTGGGTGTATCATATGACATCGAAGTCCAGTAGGGGGCAACCCCGTTCTCCTTAATATATGGCTCCAAGGCCTTAATTTCGGTCGAGGTCGAGAAACCTAGCGCTAGATTTCGACATGCAAAACAGGAATCAAATCACGAGGCTATGAATACTAGCTTCAAACTATTGGATGAAAAACGAGAAGTTGTGCTTGTTTGGATGGCTGCACAGAAGCAAAAAATCGAGAGATATTACAATAGAAGAGCCAACCTTCGTCACTTCGGTATCGTGGACTTAGTTTTAATAAAAGTCACCCTCAATACTCAAGACTCAAACGAAGGGAAACTGTTACAGCCCATATTTTCTTACATAAAAATATGCCATACATAAATTAATGAGAGGCCAGAAGTGATATGTACATCCCGCGGTGCAACATCACAATAATGTTGCACCCTGTAGTGTTGTACGTTGAATTTATCATACGATAACTGACATCATTCCAAGGAAAAGATTATTTAGAGATTATAAGTGTTATACTATTTCAATCAAGTAATAAGTAAATTCGTAAAGGTGAAATCCGAAGCAAGTCAAAGAAAATAAATTTTCGACCAAGTTGGGCATGTTGGGATAAAATACGGCTCAAGCTAAAATACTTGATATTTATAGACTAATACCATACAAGATACGACATAACCATAATAATAAGATGCATAAGGTATGTGAAAAGTGAGTAATATTTTAAATAAAAATAATTTTCAATTTTATAAATAATTAATTAATTACCGAAAAACATAACAATACCTAATTAATTGGGTAATGAAATTAAGGAGTCCAATGTGGCAGCACCCCTTCAAGCTCATGAATTACTCTTTAAGTCATTTCATTACGTGGCAAAGGTGAAAATATGGAAATGACACGTATACAACATGTGGCGCAGTTACAAAAAAAATGAAATACCAAGAAAGCTTAAATCAGTATCTACAAAACGTGAATTGATCTTGGTAATACCAAAACTGAATGCATCAATTCAATCAACATACTCTTTTGGTCAAATACAAAGGAAAGCTTCAGCAGTTCATTAAAGAAAACATGATTATACCACAAAGAAATTATACGAGGCTACGTAATGTTAAATAACGAGATTTTGTGATTTTATGGCAGTGCTTGCTATCTTTCTCAAATAATATCATACGAATTTTTTTCCTATTGTAATCCGTCGTTATCTGTTTTCGTAATCAACGGGTGCTAGGGGAATTGTCGACTCAGATATATTGAGATTATCCCTTTTTTCTTTTAGCATGATCCATGCGATATGAACGAAATGTGTAAATGCACAAATTCCATGAATGACTCTATTTATTGAAGTATTAGAGATACCTATGTTCTTTAAATTCCATAGGATATAATATTTTATCATCTATTCACGGATCTCAGAAAAATATGAAAGTTGAAAAGGGTTTACTTTATGATATTACCCAAAATCAAAATGGTCTTATGACATTCCGAAAGATTTATTAACGTACTTTTCATGCATTGTATTAATGTAAATTGACCCATGACCAAATGACATTATATAAGCATATATACGAATATATATATGAGATAACGGGAAAGGTTATGGCTTTATATACTCACCACCACATGGTCAGCTAGTATATGTTGATGATTTTGCCCACACTGGCTGTATGATGGGATGCCCTCAGAGATGCTAATGATGTTATGATATATGTATCTATGCACGGCATCACATTCATACAAATTGTCATGATTCTAAAAGTAGTTTATAATTTACAGAATTATCCAAACTTGCAGGTTGAGTCAATTACTCTATATTTCTTCCATATCTTCTATGGACTTATTTATGTGTCTTACATACTCGGTACATTTTTCGTACTAAAGTTCCTTTTGCCTGGGACGCTGCATTTCATGCCCAGAGGTCCCGATAGACAGGTCGAGAGCCTTCTAAGTAGGCTATCAGTTCAGCGAGAGATGTTGATGCGCTCCATTTGCCTCGGAGTTACTTCTTCGGTTAGTATGATTTAGACGTATATTGTTTGGTATGGTGAGACTCTGTCCCAAATTTTATGACTTTTATGTACCCTTGGAGGCTTGTAGACATATGTCGTGTACGTGAAATATTATACGGCCTTGTCAGCCTATGTTTGTGTTTACAAATGATTATATTTGCCTATTAGGCTCGTATGTCATGTGTATATGATGATGTAATAAGAAATATAAGTTTTGTTGGTACTCAGTTTAGTTAGGTACCCGGTGCCAATAGCGGTCCATCAGTTTGGGTCATGACAAAAGTGCTATCAAGAAATTCCTGTCCTAGGGAGTCTACAAGCCATGTCTAGTAGAGTTTTGTTTACGGGTGTGTCGTACACCACAATTATAAGCAGGAGGCTACAGAAAATTTAGGAATATCACTCTTCCTTCATACTATAGATTGTTTGGTAGAGCGTACTTATAAGAATTCATGTCTTGAACTTCTATTCATAATAAGAAGATGCCCATTCAAAAAGACGATCGATAAGAGATATAGCTCCGAAATTGTTGAATTAGAGGAACTTGATTTTGCATCTAGATTATGATAAGTAAATGTGAGGTCTTTAGAATATCATGGGTATATTGAAAGGTGTAAGCTTCCTGATAAGAAGCCTTAAGGAAAGAATGTCTATCCATATATATGGTGAACGACAACAAGATATTAATAAGATAAATATAAATTTCAATAAGTAAAGAAAGCAAGATGAAGAAGGGTACGAGGTACCCACTTAATGAAGATTATCAAAATTATAGTTCCAAGATAAAAAAAATAAGTGTTGTGAGTTACCCTCAATACTAGTAGAGATATTTATAATTTGCCACACCTATCTCAGTTATACCATATTGGGGGCTAACAGGTGTACATGAAAACGAGGATGTGATATCACAATCTGAATGGGGTTAGAGTGGCCCAAAATTGTGAATGGATTATTTGCTTGAGTTGACATTTCTGAAGAATATTACAAACACGCTAATAGATCTTCTCGTGACACACCTAGATGGTGCACCCTAAAATATGAAAGCTATATATGAGCACTGAAATCTTTGAAGGAACAAATACTACCTTAGTGTGTCTACCGTCTCTAGTAAAGAAAGAATATTAGGCAACTGGAAGAGCTAAGTGATGGAGCAAGGGGAGCCAAAAGAATAACAATGTTTTGTTCGAGTTTTCAGAGCAAAGAAGTGGACATAGAAAATTAGTGGGAGATAAGAAGAGAGATAATGAAGCATTATGAGTGAGATGTGATATACGGATGACAACGGTAGGTCAAAGAAATGATGATAGTATTACAGAGTTTACATTCAAGTGAAGGAAAAGAAAAAAAGATGACAGGTCTTGAGATAACAAAATAGTATAGGCCATAGAGTCATTTCCTCATTTCGAGAAGTAAGTTCTCAACTCAAGCGCGATTACAAAGAGAAAAAGTTAGACCCTAGAGTAATAGAACCAATATGGATTGGTTAACAAAATAAACTAAATATGAATGAGGGAGTGAGTGACTGATAATAGTCGCCATCAGAAGAATTTTAGATTTTGTTCCGGAAATATCAGAAAGGACGACAAAAGAAGATTCATGAGAAATTTAGAGAATGGTCATTTGAGAATATTCTTCCCTACAACAAGCAATGTGAGCAAAGATTAGCTTAAGGGACTTTATGTTCAGGTTATACTATGTTTCACCCTAGTAAATAAGGAATTTTTCTATCTTTGGTATGGAAGGATTACTGCAAGGTGAGTAAGGGTCATCGATAATGTGGAACGATAATGTGGAAGGATGTAAAAGATGAAGAGTTAAAATATCTATAGATAGGTCTTAGTAGCTCCTTTTTTTTGTACTCCCAAAAAAGGGGGAAAATGGAATGATGTGGCCAAATGGAATGATGTGGCGTTATGCTAGAATTAAGTGGTTCTAGCAATTATGGAATGATAAAGGGAGAATGCAAAAAAACAAAAGGGATGTGATTGAAATTGTCTGTAGCCTACGTATATGTTACGATTCCAGAAGGAGACGGTACTAGCGGTAAGTTAATAAAAGGAAATAACCCAAGAAAGATTCCGTGAAAAATTAATATAAGAACGGGCCAATTAGTGGTTGGTAGTTGATTAAGTAAGAGCCTAGTTATGGCCAAACAGGAGGCTTCATATGAGTCAATAGATTGTGCAAGAAATATAGTAAAATCCAATATAGTGAACTCAGGCTCGCAGTAACGTCATTGTAATACTTAAGAAGTATTTAGATTGGAGTTGTGGGTTATTAAAGGTACGGTATGAGTATTTTTGGATTGAAAGATAGTGCTACTAGGAAGGCAATCAAAATATCATCCATGAGCAACCTTACAAGCACAAGGGCACGGAGGTAGGAAACTACAGATAATTATATGTATGGAAGGACATCAAAAGGTCAGTAATAAGCTCACAATTTTACGAGGGTCAATGGCTCTCCCTAAGTACTAAAAAGAAGGGTTAGCTGAGGAAAAAAAGGAAGAATTTCTGAGTTATAAAAAACTAATGTTAGTTATAGTACAAAAGTTTTCTAAGTTGTGTATCTTGGCAAACGGTCCCTTATGGGTTGTTGAAGCCAGCCCTTCGTAGAAAAACTTTTGCGATTTCAAACAAATAATCTGTTTGTGTGGCTTGGCAAGGCGTCCCTTATGTGTTGTTGAAGCTAGCCCCTTGGTAGGGAAACTTTCGCATCAATGATTTAGTTTAGGAAACTTTCGCATCAATGATTTAGTTTAGGAAACTTTCGCATCTACGATTTAGTTTACTTTCTTTTCATTCTTAAATTCTCTTACTTTGTTCCTTATACTGTACATGCTGGTGCCATAAAAGTAGAAACAAGGAAATCCGGCGTTTTCAAAATTAAGCAAAGGGAGAAAGAGTTGCTGCGAGAATTTGTATCTCGCTTTCAAGTGGAATGGATGGAGCTACCGCCAGTCTCCGATAACTGGGCAGTGCAATCTTTCACTCAAAGTCTTAATAAGCGAAGCCCGGTGGCTTCGAAATTGTTGAAATAGAATTTGATCGAGTATTCAGTTGTGCCCTAGACGGACGTCCACAACCGGTACCAATAAAAAATTAGGGCCGAGGATAACCAATTGGGTGCCCCCTAGGGTACTGTATACCCAAGAAGGCTCTTGGAAAAGGAACCAAAACCAAATAAAGAAAGATATTAGTCATATATAGAATACAGGAGGAACGCCCCTTGGCGCAAACCACCTCGCATTGATTGAAGGATAGAATGAGGACAACATCCTCGACAACTCACCAACAGAGCCAGATTCGATAGGAACGCAGGGACAATGATGGAATCTCACTTGTTAGAATACAATTTCAACGTTGATGCATCGGATATCGTGTTCGCCAGACGCCAGATGGCCTAGGCCTGAACAATCGGATCCTTAACAGAGGAACTATAATCTAGTATGTGAGTTTCACAACATGCACGAACACATGACCAAATATTACCGGTAAATTCGAGAGGAAGCAGCTCGGTTACTCGGCAATGGTCATATTCGGGTATTCTTTAGTGACCAAGCCAGAAACCAATTTCGAGAAAGGTAAACAACCAAGAAAAAAAAGCAGACGAGCTATATCATGTCATCCACGCGATCTTTTGAGACGTTCGCCACTAGCCGGAACATCAAAGACCTCCTTTATATAGCAAAGGGACTAGGAGATAAATCGGGAAAAAATTAGCAGCCGCGAGATACGCCCTCGCCTGTATCTGAATAAAGCAACATCCACATGCTACCTAATGAAGACTCGACAAGTATTCTTGGCTTCTTTTGCAAACAACCCCAAATACTTGAGGGCATCCCCCCAGGGTCCCATTAGTGAAACGATGTATCTGGATATTAATTAATTGAACGGCATTGCCCATATAGTCGGCCCGCCGAGAACGAAACAATGTATTCTTTTGTCAAGCAATCAAAAAAAGCATTTCATACTCTAAATGAAACTCAACATTTTCGCTATAATGATTCCTCGATTAAGGAAGTCCCAAAAACTGAGAGACTGACGTCAACAATTGTATACCTCCCTGACCTCAGGGTCGAAACTCCAAACTCATAAGATTTCAACAAGGCAGCAGGAAAATCGCAAAACATATCCAAGGCTAAAAGTGCCCCGAACAAAATCACAGGCCATTATTTAGAATCTATTTCAAAATGAAATGGTTAAACAGGCTACCCTCGACATAGGAAAATGAGCTTTGACAATGCCAACTCCAAAGCACGGGCTTCGAGCTACTCATCCTTCGAGCCAAACCTCTCGATGTGCTCGAACATCATCACAAGTTACTCAAAATTGTGGTTCTTCCCGAACCGATGATGAGTCAGGAAAACATTACTTCAGAAGCGCTTACTAAGAGGAAAATAAAGCCAACATAAAAGGACGCATCGACCAAGTGCAAAAGAGCCATTGCCGCAAACCTAATAAGTCTCAATGCCAAACACATAAGACGTTGCATTGACAGAAAGCATATAAGCCACTGTTTCCATCCTGAAATATGAAAACTTGAGGGTTAAATAAGCTCGATTCATAACCTGACTCGGACACTAGACCCTAAATAGTTAACTATATATGCCTAAAGGCAGAGCATAAGAGACATTGTTGCCATCTTGCATTAAAAGGTCACTTCGATCCAAAGCGTGCGAGCAATTGTCGCCAGCTTATATTAAAAGGCCACTTCAATCCAAAACGTAAGAGTCACAATCACCGACTTACATTAAAATGTCACTTCGGTCCAATATGTAAGAGCCATTGTCGCTAGACCACGCAAACGTAAAAGCTTGAGAGCCAAATGGGCTCGATTCAAAAGTCAACTCTGACACTAAACCCAAAATGGTTGAACAAAAGCATAAGATCTCGAGCGACATCTTATGCTAAATGTCGCATCGACCAAGCACGTAAGAGCCCCTTGGGCCAGCCAAATAAGCCCCAAGGCTGTATCATCGAATCTAAAGAGTCCTACTAACTCAAGAGATCAGATTGATCTGGCTAAAATCTTGGTAAACAGAAGCCTAGAAAACAAAAACCGCGATGTTACCCTCTTATACACATAAGTGATAGAGTACAAGCTCTGTTTACAACATACTACGAAAACTATATACACAAGAACAAGAAGAAAGAAAACTTCCCCCTTGGCGACTATGGCCCGACTGCCTCGTCCTCGCCATCTTCAACATCGGACAGAAGGAACTTTATGTTATACTCCTCCGCCTTGGCTTGCTCGATCTCTTCCAAAAGATCTAAACCCTTGGCGTGAACTTCCTCGAGAGTTTCCCTTCGATATTTGCACTTTGTGTACTCTTTACTGCTGCTCGCTCGACCAAGAGTTCCCCTTGGATCAGCTCTAGCAGTGGCAGCACACTTCAAATAAGCTGTCGTTCTTTGATCAGCCCTAGTGCCACTCATCACAGCCTCGGCCCGGATATTAACCACCTCCGCCTTCGTCTTCGATTTCTCAGACTCGAGTCTTGCGATCATGTTCGCCCCCGTAGAATCACTCGCACGAGCAGTCTGTATTTGCATCACCAGGATGGAAACATTAGCCAAAACACTCTTCTTGGCTGCAACATGGGCGTCTACATGGGCCTGCAACTCATCGAACTCACATTTTGCCCTGCTAACTTTGCCACACAGTCGCTCTAGCTCCTCCGTTTTTCTTTCCAACTGAAATATCAAAATGTTAATCTCCAAAATTGAAAGAACGAGCACGTGCCAACATGAAACACAAGATACCTATCTCTCGAGGCATCTCTTGCGGTCTGGCTTCGACTCCCCTCGCACCGCAAGGACACCATCTCACATTCTTTTTTCTCACAACGAAGATTAAGGGATCTCTCCCTATCCAAAGTTCTCCGCAGCCAAACATCATAGAAAAGTAGCTCAAATTTGAGCTTCTCAAAGGCCTACGAAAGAAAATTTCATAAGAAAAAAAATATGAGGCCGGAACAGTTCCATGCCGGCTACAAAACTTACCATAAAGCCGAGCCAATGTCTGATGGCTTAGTATCCCCCGAAGCTCTATCAACAGAAACGGGAAATGTTCTTTCAAGAATGGAAGTCCAAGAAATCGAATGATTGGTTGGATTGCCTCTCTTGATTCACTGTGAAGGACTCACCCCGCTGCGAGCCTCCTCGCACCTCGAAGATTATTTTTGTTTATCATCGACTTTTGACCCTGAGGTCTGCAAACTCTCCTCCTCTCTCATAGAGCACGATTTAACATTAGAAAAATCTCCGCTACTATGGAAGCTAACTTATTACATTGACAAGAAAAACACTATTTTGGGGAAACGAGCCACCAGACGCCTACCATGATGCTTTGCCTCCCACCTCTCTTTGGACAGGTCTCACCACCTGCGCCTATCACAAGATGAGTGGGCCGCCAGCTTATGAGACTACTCAGCCAAATTAGGGACCTTGTTCGGTAACTAGGGAGTCGCTGAAAAGACCAAACAGAAAAATATCATTACAGAGCCTACCTGCAGCCAAAATAATGAAGAAACGGGTTCGACATATACGTGTGAAGTTCCATTTCTCAGGAAAGGGCAGACACTCTCCAGGAATGATATCGACCGTTCGAACTTGAACAAACTAGTTCATCCATCCACAGTCCTTTTCCTCTACATTGTTAACGACATTATCTTGGGTGGATCGGCGCTACAGAACAATCAAACCTCTATAGCACAGTGGTAGACATAACCTCACGAGATAACTGAGGGTGAACTTCATCCCGGCCTTGTTGGAAAAATATCTTATTGTCTGCACTATCTTTCAAAGGAATGGGTGTGCCAGTACTAAGGTAACCCGATATCTCCAACGGAACTCTAGCACGACCTAGTTGAGGGGACTCGATGCAAAAGTGTGCGTGGACACACTCAATAAAACCCCGACATAGGTCATGATTCTCTCCTCGGAAGAAGGAACTTGGAATACCATCCTTCCCCCATCCGCAATATTTTCTGATCATTTCAAGGTTTTCCTCTCCCACTGATGAGATCAACCTCGACAGATTCTCCTAATGTCTTGGAACAGTGGGGGTCTCCCCAACATGATGTCGTTTATCAATGAAAGGCACCTCGAGGCCCGTTCTCCAGGCACCCATGGTATGCCACCTACTGATTACGAGACGTAAGTAGAACTCCCCTCTCTTTAGTGGGCGGAGGTCGACGTATCAATCATGGCTATAATAAAATAGGAAGGGAGAGATACGAGTTTGAGCAAAGATTTAGAGCTGGAAAAGTAAGAAAACTAGCACAGAGCGTCAGGTCATGTGGTAACTCAAAGCAGTAGAATATCCACTTGGGAGGAAAATGAATGAATATATAGGAGCAAGGTAGCGGCTACAAGCCTACCTAGAGGGCTAATTAATTCTGGATGCGGTAACGTCACCCCTTCACTAGGGAAATGTACTAACAGGACCACCCCAGGATCCTTTCACCAGATTGCTTGAATGCTTCTATCCTGTGACATTCAAAAAGCAGTGAGGCCTCGAGGGCTCCTCGTTATCACTAGCACTGGCCCTAAAGAAGCTGCTGATCTAACTTTGGGACAGGACCCGATTTAGGGGTCCCGGTTACTCAGGAAACAGTTTTTGAAGAGCTAACGCCTAAAGTCTAAGGTAAACTATGCTCGAGCAGCGAGGTAAAGAACGAAAAGACATAGAGAAAAAAAAAACCCATTTCTTTTCATTACCAAAAAAATAAATTTACAAGGGCATCTTTACAAGACTCACTCCCCCGGGGGTACATACACGGGGGGCAAAAGCGATACAAGGCCTACTCTTTATCACCGATGTCCCCCAAACCATCTCTGGGATCCTCGTTTGGGACAATCAAAAATGCCAACTTCCTCTCCAGCTCTCGGGCCTCCTCAATACCAACAGACAGCCTGAGGATCCCCACGCCCAGTCACCTAATTTGCGAGCCATTATGTTCTACCTACAAAAAGAAAAGTAAATCGATCAATATAGTATTTTAGGAACAAAGGAAAGACTTTTGCATAATATAATACATGCTCGACAAGGTAAGATTTTTCTCGGAGTTCTCCCTCCAAAGTAGCCCGGAGCTCGCCTGACTGTTTCTTCTTCTGGACCAAACGAGCCTCTGAATCTTGTAGTCTGGAGGATAGCTTCTCAAGCTCCTCGTTAATCCTACATAGGCATAATCGTACATCTCCCTCCACTTCAATGAAATAGACAAGTTAGAAGAATGAAGAAAGATGCCCGAGGTTAAAAGAAATATACTTAAAGCAGCTATTACCTACCGCATGAACCTCTCGATCGCCTTGATGGAGCCGGGAGCGTCTAGATCTATGTTCCCACTAACATTGTCAAAATATTGCCAAGTGTGCCTCACACTTATGAGGACCCCCCCCCCCCCTCCTTTCGTTCCTTGAGCATCCCTTCGCTCCACTGATGAAAAATGGGGGCCAAAAATTAAATCACCTATGTCTCCAATGTCCCCAAGGTGTTGTTCCTGCTCCTCTAAAGCTTTGGGTTCCGACCCTTCAGGGCCAGCGGCAATGGTCCCCCCAACGAAAATTGCACCAAACTCGATCATAGGATACAAGGGCACACTGATGTCCTCCTTGAGTACCTTCAGTCTACAGGGCCGACCTGAGTCACTCGTCCCCGATTCGGCATCTTCCGATCGAGGTACCTGCGGGGCTTTCATGTCTGGCCTCGGCCTCTTCTCCAGGTGGTACCCACTCTCATAAACATTTTCATCATCAATACAGAGGCTTTCCTCAGAAGAAGAAGAGAAGGTCCCAATAATGGTTTTAGGACTGTGAGGCTAGGTTTTCTTTGCCACAGATGGATCGGCATCCTCATTGCCTTTCCTTTTATTTACCTTAGGAGGCTCCGAAAGCACTGTCCGGTCTCCAGGGGGTGGGCTTATTAGCATATTCTCGCCAAGGCGTCCTTGAGCATGGCAGCCACAACTTGTCAGCACAAGAAGGTACAGGAAAAAACAGGGGGTTGAGACGTAGGAGGCAAGAGAAACTTTACCATGATTCTTGTCCACCCACTGCGTCTTGGCTAGGTCATGTTATGATTAGGATATATACAAAAGTTGTTTGTCTTACCACTCAATCTACCCCGGCAGATCTAAGACCACTTCAGGATACAAAGCGACAGTTGTAGAAAATAAACAGAGGTTATCTTTTTGGAAGAAAGGAAAGAAGATCTTAAAACATGTTTGGAAGAAAAAATGCTTACGTTGCATATTCCAACTCTATCGGAAAGGTATCCTCTCGGCCGGAATGATGTTCGAGGTTCTAGCCTGGACAAACCTACTCATCCATCCCTGATAATTCACCTTGTCGGTACCCGAGAAAAATGATTCTTGGCTCGATGATGAAGCCTAATCAAGCGTCGATAGAATTGATAGTTGTACATCCTAATCAAATGGCTTAGATTAAAAGTCTCGTCCCCAGCCTTATAAGTGAAATAATAGAGCATCAAGACCATCCTTCAAAAAGAGAGGTACATTTGACCGAGTGTCACCTGATATTTGTTGCAAAAGTCGAAGATGATCGGATCTATCTCTGAGGGGGGGTCCAGAAGGCTTAGCCGCACTCAAAGTAAAAGGATAAGTATATACGTGGTGGAAATCGTCTTTGTGATCCGTTATGCTCTCATCAGGGCCAAAAATCTCCACCTTAATTGACTTCTTCCATTGTCATTCCCTTTTTACCGTCCCTATATTGGTCACGACACTCACGTACCGGACACAACTATGCATTGGCCCGGTGTAGTAGAGGGTGTATTGATCGTATAATATTTCTACATGTCAAGATCTGAGGGAGTACATTGTCCCAGAGTGGGTGTCACCTTCATTTTCTCCTTAGACGAACGAGATGAATATGCGACTTTGTTCTGCCGAGGAACCGTCCTAGAAGTTCTGGCCATTAGAACGGCGAGCTTTTCTCTATGAATGTAAAAAGGAAGAATGTAAATGGAGATGTTTCTAGATTCACAAATTTGAAGATTTTATGATAATAAGGATTATCAAAAGGTTGATGTAATAATAGGAACCGCATGGTCATCGAAAGGGACGAGCCAATAGTTGTTCGTGAACCTCTCGATAGTCGCATTTGAAGGCAACCCTTACACTATTTTTTTGGACATGGCCTTTAATACTCTGACAAGCTGACGTCAGGACAATGATTCCCTTGGAGCCGAGGCTCAAAATCAATTTATTTTACTTCGATCTAGGAAACTTGGAAATTATTTGCATACGACAAAATCAAAGGGTCCAATTTCCATCATTAAGGCATTTTGAGGGATCATCTCAAGACCTCGCCGCTGTGAGGAAATGCTCGATCTCCCTTGTTTGAGGTTTGTTGATGCCCGACCTAACGAAAATGCTGGCAGCGGTCATGATGGGACTGAAGAGCTCCCTAGGCATGTAGCTAATACTAGTAGACCTTGGTGGAGTCTAGTTGTCCCGTCCCCCTACCTTTGTAATTAATGCTTTTGTAATATGTTGGAGTTCTCCACCTATATAAAGGTGGTCTTTGAAATTTTGTAGAAGTTCGGTTCTTTCTCCAATTTCTTCACAAGGAATAAAAACACAATATTTTTGCTCTCTCGTAGACTCTCTTGATATTATTGTATTCAATTATTATATTCATATTTGTTCATCATTCATTGCCCATCATTGGCCATAAAGAGCCTCCATTGGTTTAATCATAACTATTATTCACATAGAAACTATCTTTGATAGATCGTAATTGCGCCGCGGGGTCAACCTCGATGCCCAAAACTGACTAGCCCGAGGCCCCAAATAGATGTCATACCGGTTTGATAATAGCTCTCTCCTTAACTCCATTTCTTTTCTATATCCCATACGCTTAGAACCAACTTCCTAACATACTAGAATTAAAATAGATCACGTATTTTAGTGTCCCATCAATAAATTTATTTATTGTTACAATTTTTACGGTAAACAAAGAGATATAGTTGTGGAATTGTTGATTTAGAGGAACTCGATTTTGCATCTTGGCTGTGATAGGTAAATGTGAGGTCTTTAGCGAAGCATGGGAGTACTTAAAGGTGTAAGCAAAAGACTTTTTTTTTTATTTTTTTTGTGTAAAGTAGCAGACAAAAATAATTAACGGGATATAAGGAGAGTTAACAAAGAATTATAAGTAATATATGATATACGGATTATAAAGGTAGGTCAAGAAAATGATGATAGTATAACAGAGTTTACAGTCAAGTGAAAGAAAAGATAAAGATGGTAGGCCTTAAGACAATAAAAGAATATAGGCCATAAAGTCATATCCGCATTTTGAATAATAAGTTCGCAACTCTAGCGTGATTACTAAGAGGAAAAGTTAGACAGAGTAATAGAAACTATCATGGAGTAGTGAACAAGATAAACTGAATATGAATTAGGGACTGAGTGATTTGATAATGGTAAGCACCGTGAGAATTTCAGATCACGTTCTGACAATAATAGGACGGACAAGAGAAGAAAATTCATTCTAAATTTATAGAATGGTCATTCAGGAAGACGCTTCCCTGAAGAAAGCACTGTTAGTAAATTTACGCTTAAGGGAATGTATGTACCAGTTACATTAAGTGTCACCTTTTGGAGTAAGGGAATTCGCCATCCTTGGTGCATAAGGATTGCTGCAAGGCGAGTAAGGATCATTGATGTTGAGAAATGACGCCAAAGATTAAAAGGTAAAACATATATAGGAAGATCCTCATGGCTTCAGCTCTTAGTACACCCTGAAGGGGGGAATATGGAGTGATATGACATTATGTAAGGATTAAGAAGTTCTAGTGACTATGGAATGGTAAAAGAAGAATGCAATAAATGAAAGAGGAATGAGATGGAACTTATCCCAATCTAATAGATACGCTGCGATTCAAGAAAAGTGTGCAAGCACAATGTCAAGGAGAGGAAGTATAAGTTCCTGCTCGAGCTATTATTAATAAATAAGGAGCCAGTGCGAGACGTAAGTTGAGATAAAGAAAATAACCCAAGAAATATTATGAGGAATATTGATATGAGAATGGGCCAACGGGTAGTTAGTAATTGCTCAGGAAGATCCTTGTTATCGTTAATCAAGATGTTACAGACAAGCCATTAGATCATGTACGATAAACATAGTAGAACCCAACATGGAAAATTCAGCCTCAGAGGATATTATTAAAATACTTTAGATATATTCAAACAAGAGAAGGGTTAGTTGTTTAGCAAGAAAATGGTAAAGACAATTAAAGTTGTAAATGGGATTCTATAAATAGGTGATCTATTCCCAAGCTAGTTGTTAGAGCAGTTTATGCTAGTAATATGGAGTTCAATAATAAAATTCAAGCTAAAATGAGATAGTAATCGAACCGAAGGGCCTGCTGCTCGGGTATAGGTATGGTCGATGTGAGACCTAAAGATCAACATCATGGTCAAATTTGAGCTATTGTGGATTGTACGGGACGGGATTACAGTTGGAGATATAACTAAACAAGGCTCTTTATGGCCTATACTAAAGTATATGATGGAGCACAAGTAAGAGAGCGGTGGATACTAGGACAACCTCGGGCCAGTGAGAACAAACAAGTTAGAAAGAAAAGAGAGAGAGAGGGATATTATTGCACTTGTGGTGAAATGGAGCAACATCAGTGTGTTACAAGGTAGTGGGAGTCCCCTTTATATAGGAAGGGAACTCGGCAACAAGTACATGGCCATTAATTACAAAGTATGGAGATAAGATGACTTAACGTTACATCTCACCATAGGCTCTAGATAGGCCGGCCCTATAAAATTTTGCTGATTCCCCCTTTGTCCTAGCTTCGATCTGCGTCTTCTCTAAATCGGGCCTTGACGAGCCCCAGGGTCAGGAACAGAGCTGTGGCTTCCTATCCTTGGGGTCTCGAAGCACTCTTACAAAATAACTTGAGAGAAAGAAATCAAGTCTTTGATTTTTTCGTATACACATAGCCTCAACATTTACCAAACCAAAGTGATGGGAAACAATTGTGACACTTGACTCCCCAAGCTCCTAACAGCAACGTCATTCCAATGATGCGACTCGTGGCGCAAGCTTTGCGGTAATCGAGGAATCTACGAACTTGTGTATTTCAACCCCATTAAATGCACTCTAGATTCTGGCTTTCCAAGGTAAAGGTGTCACCGTCAGTTTGGTTTTCCATTGATGTACTAATTGCGCCTGCCGGTCAGTCATCCATAGCCCCGACGACCGTGTCGTAAGCCCCTATAAACTAGGGCGCTTTGGTGTTGTTTTTCCCCAACCTAATGGCTTCATTGGTTTGCTTTCTTATTTCTTCTTTTCATCTTCCTTCATCCTTGAACATCATGCTTAGGGCTCATGGACTTAGCCCATTCGGCGGAGCTTCCTTAGATCGTGTTGTGGCCCTCTATTGGCGCTTCCCTTTGTTGAACATAATTGTGCCGTCCCATTACTATTTTGGTCGTTGATATGCAATTTTTTGCTGTTGTTGTTGGCCTGAGATAACGATGGACGGGGAATCAGTTTCGCCTTCATGTGGATAGCCATTTAGATTATGCACTGCAGCTAAAAACGGGGCTCGAATCGCTTGCTCACAATCATACCCCGGTTCGATGTGGTGCTCTTCTAAGAGTTGGGGGCTTATACTGCTAGACATTACAAGAAATGGATTCTATGTAGTCGTGAAAGTAGGACCGAGGATAATTTGATCTGCTATCTCTCCGGAATTCCCTTGGCCAAAGAGGGTCCTCGAGCTTCGGAGAGCTGTGGCGTTTTTTCATCCTCCCTGCCACTCGCCTTGTCCCTTGGGGATATTATTATGGAAGCTTGGGATGAAACTTCCGAGGATGTGTGTCCAGAGGCACCTATTACAGACCTTTGAAGGTGGACCGATCTTCAGGCTTTTACTTTGCGCGTGCATCCTTTTGCATCTTCTTTTATGCGTATAAATATTCTGTAGGACTTTTTAATTATATGTAATGACCCGTCGAGAGATGTTGTACATAGATCTTTATGAATATGAATATACTTCATTGACTTCTGCTTTCGATCTTTGCTTTGATATTGCATGCTCCCATGCCCTTCGAGGCTTTTTGAATGTCTTCCTTTACTATTGACCACTGACATTTAACATGCGCATGAGTGTTCTTTCTGATCCTCTACCAATCAACATGGCTCCCTCCCAAACCTATCAACTTACCTCAGACTAGTTCTGAATTGATCTGATTGGCACGGATGTTGGGGCCCTCCAAGTTGTATGGAGATAATACAGCGAATTTCAGGGCCTTCGGGGATGTTATTTTGAATGAAGGTCATCTTTGGGTACCTGGGGGTCCCTTTTGATATTGATACAGATAGCCTTCCTAAAAAATTTAGGATGAACTTCTGCTGAGGAGTTTCCTATTCTCGGGCGCTGCATCAAACCTTCATGTAGCTTTCGTGATCGGAGCTTCCTGTGTTTATTCCTCTTTTTGGAAATGGAACCTTCAGATTAGGAACTTCCTCCCGTCAAGTGATAGCGTTGAAAGCTTCATAAAGTATGTCTTCTCTTTGGTGGGGACCCTCAGGGTAGAGCCCTGCCTCGATATTAGAAATAATACGGACAACTTCTGGAGTCATTGCTTCTCTTCGAAGGATGATTTGTGGATTAGGTATCACTCAATAGATCTGTATCGAGTTTGTTGGCTTGTCGGGCCTCGCTCCAGGTAGGTGTGTCGTTGCTGCTTCTTGCATATCGATAGGGCAGTTTCGGCTTCTTCGTAAGACCTCAATATTTTTAGATAGCTGCCCTTCCATTTTGTCACAGGGTTCTTCATTTCTTCGGGCGCAAAAAGTATTGGCACATGCACTTGCTATGATTTTTTAGTTTTACCATCATCATGGCAACCATTTCGGGGCGAGCCCGGCAGGCAGTAGGGAGTGTAGTCGCTGGTGCTCAAGAACCGCAGGAATTCACTCTGAAGATGTCACCTTTGATAATACGGGAACATCTGGAGATGGGGAGGAGATACTATGGATGGAACGAGGGGATAACGTCGCAGGTTCTTTCCCCAGGCAAAAGTCTTACGGACTCTACTTATAGATTCTTGAGCGTATACATTTATCCTTTTGCATTTGGTCCCCTTGATAGGCTTGTGCTTCATTTTTTCTTGAAGTACCTGGTTACATTGGTGCAGATACATCCGTCGTTTTGGCGAGTAGTGCTGATGATGAGGCTCTCTGCGGAGAAGTCTAGGTTCGAATTCACGTTTAACCATCTCGTCAGACTATACCTACCCTTTCATCACTAGGGCCTGCTGACCCTGAGGTGTCGTTCATCCACGCCCTTTGTAGTTGATGATGAAGAGGATGGGAATCGAGAGTGGGCCAGCCAGTTTATTTGGGTCCAGACGGGCGAAATTATCCCTCTAGAGTGTTTGCCATTTTCCGAAGGGTGGAATTTCGCATCTGAGCAGAGCGCCTAACGTTTTTTCTGATTTTGCCTATAGCAAAACCAGATGAATAATAGTGGTTTTTCCTTTGATGCAGCAACTTCATGGATGCCGGGGGAAGTCTTTGACCTGCTCGGCTGGGATCGGAGGCTAGTGACCCATTCAACCAGCGATACACGTCAGTGGCAATTTGTATTACGTGACAGATTGGGAACGAAATACTAAGGTATGCGCGCATGCTGCCTTTGCCTCCTATATTTTAGGTGAAATTTCCCTATTTTCTTTTGTATTGGCTTTGCTGTTCGCAAGTATTGGACGGTTCTTCGGGATGATGCAGTTCCCTTTCGAAGTGGAGAGAGAGGTATAAGCCTCCGAGGCGAGAGACGTTGGCATTAAACAGGATTGGCACCTGCAATTTGATGGAGCTTTTAGTGGTTGTGATCGAGCTCGTATTTTCAAGGAGAAGGAATCATACGTCTCTGCTGATCACAGAGTAATAAGATTCCCGGGTGGCGGTTCCCCCGAGTGAATATGCTTTGCCTGAGGTCGCTTCTCTTGAGGCCAAAGAGGCAGCATCAACAAAAGTGTGTTCTGACTTTGAGAAAGTCTGTTGGCTTCACTTCGTGGTGAGCTTAGGCGCAGTTGTCATGTATTACGTGTCCTCCTCCCTCTATTGAGCTTTTCTAGTGCAGGCATGTGATAGGTTTATGTCTTAGCTGCTCCGACAAGGGGCCAGGCTACAAACGATTACGGACGAGGGTGAGTCCCTTTGGCTCTTTAGCAAGGAGAAAGAGGTTGAGTTGCAGCATTGGCAATATGAGGTGTATCGGAGCTCTAATTATGAGAGATATTTTATGGAGCAGGTAACCTTTTATAGCTCGTGCTTTGCTCCCTTTGGACCTTAAGGTTAACCTCTTTTTTGTTATATTAGTCACAGAAAAAGACACCGTGCCAGAACTCTTTGTGGCGAGTTAAGGTCTCACGTCCAAGCTCAAGCTTTAGAGTAGACAGGCTCCTAGGCCATGGTCCCAACCTTCGAAGCCCAACTCCGTTTGGATCGTGACAATGCTGAGGTTCAATCGTACATAATCGGGAAACATGAATCCGATTCTCAAAGATCAGCACTGAGATAATTGATGCCCGGGCTGAACCGGCATTAAGCCGAACCAAGGCTGATCAAGAGGCGGCGATTTGTAGGAAAGGCGTTGCGGACACTTAAGTCAAGCTGAAAGCCCTCAATCGGGAGAAGAGGTTTTAGGAATATGTTCGTTGCAGATACCGATGGGAGGTACTCGAGGAGATCGATACAAGGGGCTTCATTCTCCCGGAGGAATAGGATCGAGAAAAGGCAGACGATTGAGACATACTGTCATTTCTTGCTGACGACGCGAAGAGTGAACCTGGAAAGCTATAGCCCTTTTGAGCGGAGTGTAGATTTTGCCACTTTCCTGCTTTATGTTGATATATGTAGAGCATGTTTGTAGATGGAGAGTGGGCCTTTTTTCGCATGTATGATAAGAGGAAACTTGAATCTTTATTTCTTCTGCATCTTTTTCTGTTATTTCTTTCGACCATGCATGATTGTTTCGGTGTTTGGCGGGATTCTTGCAGGCTTGGAACTGATCAAACATGACTGGGAGATTTGATGCGTGATCCTTGACATGAGCAGGTGTTAGGGCCTCTATGTTTTGCCCATCTTTTTTTAGGCTCAGTCTCTGAGTCAAGACTTTACTCGAACTTGGCTGCCTTTAAATCCTCTATGCCCGTGAGGGCAGGTAGTTGTTGCTTTTATTTTTTGCCCTTGGGCATTTCTCGTTACGACAATTTTGGGTACAATCTCCGAGTCGCATTGCGATTCAAGCTTCAATCGGCCCTCAAGTTCTTTCCTCCTGCCTGGCATATTAAAGATAAATAAGGAGCCAATTCTGAGAGATAAGTTAAGCCAAAGGAAATAACCCAAGAAAGAATATACAAAATATAGATATAAGAATGGTCTAACGAATAGTTCGTAGTTGATTCAAGAAGAGCCTAGACATGGCTAGACAAGAAGATATAGACAAATCAACATATCGTGCAAGATAAACAGAGTAAGCCACAACATGGGGAATTCAGTCTCAGATATATGATATAGTGACCCTTGAGATATATTCAGATATGAGTTGGGGTAGTAAAAGGTACCATATGAGTATTACGGAAATAAAAGAAAATGTTAGTGGGAAAAAATCAAAATATCATTTCAGAAGCAACCCACAAGCACAAAGGCATGGAAGTAAATAACTACAGATAATTATAGGCAAGGAAAGAATGCCAAAAATTCCATTGAGTAGACGATGCAATAAGCTCACAGCTTTACAAGAGTTAGAGGGTCCTCCCTAAGTACTATAATGAAAAACTAGCTGAGGAAATAAGACAAAAAGTATCAACCTAAGCTTACTGACCTAAAGAGAAAATGGTTTTATAACAACAATCTCGCAACAACATTGTATCACTCTACAAGAAAGGACATCTACCATGCCTAATGAAGGGAAGTAAAATTAAAAGTAATATTCGAGATCATACGAGTTGAACGAAAACTCCGGCATGTGTGGGAACTAAGATAAGCTAAGTATGCATGCAACAAGGGGGCAGAAAGACCAGGAAAAGTAATAGATTGTGTTTAAAGAAAGCTAAGAAGGAATGAAAGGAATTATTTTATCAATGATCCAAAGATAGTTATGTTATGAATGCACTTGAGAGTTCAGAGTATTACCATGCTACATATATGTTGACACTCATACAAATGTAGAACATTTTTATACAAGTTAAATGATAGAATTTATCCCAGCTCATAGGCAAAGGATCAAATCGTTTTAATATTGAACCATGGATATTCCATAGCATCCTTGAAGGGATAAGTAATAACTAACACCATGAGCCATAGATCGTAAGATACCTTAAGCCTACATAAACTTTGATCAAAGGAAAGAGGAAAAAAAAGAACTACATCACCCAAGTAAATTAGGAGATTGATTATTGGATCCAAAAAATTATGGACATCGTGATAGAGAATATTGCAAGGTCGCCCATAATATCAGAGGTCCAAAAGAGATATTACAACAACCATAGTGTATAATAACACTTCGATAACGCTAGTTAGAAAAGTAGCAGCCTCATAAGAAGTCAGTATGGCTCTGCCACCAGATTGTAATATTGTATTAAAACTTCAAGTTGTGATGTGAATCATACCTATATGGAAGGGAGATTATTTAAGAGATAGCATATATGTGCAATATTTTAAGATAAGTAAGGTAAAGGTGGACAACATATAAGATACTCAAATGCAGAAGGTTGTGAATAGTCTTTAATTCAAATAGAAGACTAGAAGTGTGAGGATTCAATATCCAGGAATGATAGCAGCATCGTCAGTAGCATGTCTTCCAACCTATGGTATCTAGGTATCGAGAAGCCTGATTAAGAGAGTAAAGAAGAGTTAGAGATGATGTGATATCTCGCTTGATATTCCATAATGACATAAGAAAATCTATGATGCAAGTAAGTTGAAAGGTTGTTAGTAATATAAATAGATATGTATAGGTCGCAACATATTGTATGGTAGAGAGACAACGTTAAAAGAAGTCATGAGTAAGGATAAGGAAAGGCGAGTAAGAAGGTAACGAAAATGGATAGGTCCTCAAGATTAAGCCCATGAAATCAAGGAACAGCCGATGGTGTCTCTAAGTTATAGAAAGCTCAGTATAACTTGAATAAACTCAAAGGAGTCTAAGACTAATAGCATTTAGCAAAGATAGAATGCTGCCCTAATAGTAGAATAAGGTGTAATTGTAATGGGTAAAAGATGATGTTTGAGCCTTCGATTGAGTAGTAATTTGAAAAAAAAAACAAAGGAGATTTAAGGGACGACATTATATAAAAATACGCACGTTAGGTGAATCATATTGGGATGCTATGAAATACGGATATGGAAGTATGGTATCGCCCCTGGGTGGATCAGGAAAATCACTTCTAATGTTCCTTGATGCGATGTGAACGCTAGTCGCGGTTCACATAAAAGGTCAATTTATCGATGGCATATTATAGATCAATATTGAGGTGAATCAATAATGGATGAAAAAAGTTATAAAGTATGAGATGAGATTAGGCCATCATTTCTAAGATGAACAGTAAAGAGAAATCATTGGAGAAGTTAGACTTATATATATGATAAGAAGTGAAAGAGAGTAACCTGGAATTTGGTAGCAGACCTGAGTAAAGACGAATCGAAGTATGAGTTATGGCATAATATGAACTACCTAGATGCAGCAAAGTCGTACAGATAGATAACTTGGTCTATAAAATAAGACATTGCAATATTTGTGAGTTCAACAAAGTTCCTAGAGAAGAACATCAATATACCCATAATGCCAGAGGGACATCTTATCAAGCTCTGTATATGCTTAATAAGTGATGCCTATAGATTGGCTAAAGGCTGGGGAAAAGGAAAGAAGAGTCGCATAGGAGAACATACACGGTAAGAGTCGTACAGACTGCATGATAAAAGGTATAAACAATTACGAGATTAGAAGGATTCCGACTACAAGTCGTGGCGTGAGAAGGAGGGGTAATGAGGGAATGCCCTAAATATTTTTATTTATTCGCAAAATAGTCGCCTAGATGGCAAGGAAAAATTAAAGTATTCGGAAGACATAGGCTACAAAAATGATAAGTGCACCAGTCAATGTTCGAGGATGAATGTTCAAAAGAGGGAAATAATGTTATATCTCATGATTTTGTAAATGAAACACCATGAGTAAATTGATATAAGCTCGGCAATAAAATTATCTTTAAGGTTATAAGTATTATATTATTTCCAACAAGCAACAAGTAAATTCGTAAAGGTGTGAGGGCAAGCAAATCAAAGAAAATGAGCTTCGTCAAAATTGACATTTTGAGGTAAATACGGTATTACCATGTATTTGTGGACTAGTGCCATACAAGGTAAGGGGCATAAAGGGTGTTAAAAATAATTAGTATTTTATGTGATTTGAGATAATTTCTAATTATGTAGATAACTGGATAATGATTAATTAATTAAGGATTAGCAAATTAATTAAGACATTATTGGATAAGAATTGAAGAACAGGCGTGGAAGCAACTTGAAGTTACTCAAATAACTCTTAAACTATGTTCCAAAGTCGCATTTTAAGAGAATATTTGTGGCTTATTCATCCCCTAAAGTGGGGCCGCCAACCAAAAGCCTTAAGCCAATCTTCCTACATCATTATTTACTATAATATTTTTTTGCTCAAGATAATAAAAATTCCACCAAGTAAGAAATTTTTACAAAGCTAACTCATTTGGACTTAAAGAGTTAGTTCTCTAAGAATATCACAACTATACTATAATTATCTATGTCGGGAACCAATTTAAACTATCTAGTATACTCTTTCATTTACAATTGTTCTGCCTTTAACATGTAACTGTATAACTATTTCCTTCATTCTATGTCTGACCTCTTGCTTCTTTTTATTGAAATCCTCTAGCATATCTCTCTGGCCAGATATGAAAAACGGTAGCTGCAATGAGAAAGCCTAATATATGAGTCCATGGTCGATTATTTATTCTACTTGCCACCCAAATTGACTTATCCATGCGAAGTACCTATGTTTCATTGTATGCCAAGCCAGCCTAGTAGATAATGCCACACCTGATGTGAGTAAGAACATTCAAATAGCATATGCTCCAAAGTTTCCTCTATGTTCATTGCACACAATACACATCCTTTGTCTACCTGTATTCCCCGTCTCTCTAATATGTCAATAGTAGATAATTTGGGTTGAACTGCTAACCAGAGTATGAATTGATGTTTGGGGACGATACACAGGACCAATATTGTTTGCTTCCAATCCACGTTCTGAAACTAGGGTGTAAAGAGCTGATATGCTTCCTTGATGTTGGATTTTCCCTGTGTCTCAAAGCTTCTTAACAGTGTCACAGGTACCCCATTATTCACTAGCCAACTTTGTGCCTCCAATATCTTCATAACTAGCCAAGAAGATTGTTTGGGAATGGGACATTTTATTATATATCTTTGCTTTGCATTGAAGAAATGAATCTATTTCACCCACATATTATCTTTTTTTTTTTAGTAACGTCCCACAACAGCTAATATATTGTTGACTTTTTCCATCTGTAGAAGTCTAGAATATTTAATCCTCCACCTACTCTAGGCATACAGAGTTTCTCCCAAGCAACTAGAGTTTTTCTAGAAACCTGAATTGCACCTATCCATACGAATATTCTACATACAATAGTTATCATATGAAGGATCATCTTGGCAAAAAAAATATTTGAGTCTAATAAGTCTGCATCACAAACAGGATACTTTTAATCTGTTGTAGTGTTACAATATAGGACAAGAATTTAGTTGACCAACACCTAATCTTTCAATCATCTTTTCCGCTAGAGGCGGGCATTGATGAATCGCAAGCTTTCTTGAAGATAATAGTACACCTAGATTTCCGAATGGCATTTCCCCAGCAGAGAAGCCCATCTCCAGAATGATCTAATTTTTAAATTCACTAGACACCCCTACTATATAGAGTGAGCTTTTATCCATATCGTCTTTATGCCTAGAAACTACCGAAAAATTGTTGAATGCATGAGGCAT
Source organism: Nicotiana benthamiana (assembly GCA_034376525.1). Taxonomy (NCBI): domain Eukaryota; kingdom Viridiplantae; phylum Streptophyta; class Magnoliopsida; order Solanales; family Solanaceae; genus Nicotiana; species Nicotiana benthamiana. Next base: position 79,908,556 of record CM067337.1, on the reverse strand, counting down.
TAACTGAATGGATATTGTTTCTGCCCTATAACACATCAGCGAATCATCTACAAAACAAATATGAAGTAGGTCTAACTTTGAACATCTAGGATGGTAGTTAAAGTCAGGGTTATGTTTCAAATTCTTCAAGGATCTATTCAAATACTTCATAGCCAATACAAACAGATAGGGGGACATTGGATATTTACTACATTATTAATATGGAGAATGGAGATATATGTGCTGGGAATGGACTTTAATTCAACATGGAATGGAAAGGTTATTTCTTCAGTAAGTGTGATCAAATTCACCAAAATGGAGTTGTTCTACATCTTCCAAGTACGTTCTTCAATTAGGAATTCATGCAAAGTTATAGGGCATAATAGTAACGGGTTTTCGTTTCTAAGGGAGAATGGTGCAATCTTTCAAGAATATCATACGAATTTTCCCTACTCTGATCTTGTCATTATGTGTGGTCACTATTGACGTGTTTTAGAGGGATTGTCAATAGAATCGGGTCAGGTATGTTATGTCTCTCCCTTTATTCATTTTCACATAATCTATACGATACAAACAAAATGACCAAATACACAACTTCAATAAATAGCTCTATTCATAGAAATACTAGAGGTTACTATGTTCTTGATTCCCATATGTTTTATTATTCTATCATCTATTTACGGATCTCATAAAAAGGTTTGTCGATAAAGTTATTTCATGATATTAATTAGAGCCATAATGGTGTTATGACGTTCCGAGAGATTCTATTAACGTACTTCTCATGCACTGCATTCGTTTATACATGTACATTAACCCATGACCATATGGTGTTATATAAGAATATATATGGATGTACATATGGGATATGGGAAAAGGATAAAACATTACATATGAACCACCACCTCATCAGTTGGTATACGTTGAGGATTTGCCCACAGTGGCCAAAATAATATAATGGGATGCCCTCAGAAGCTTGATAATGTTATGAATGCATATAGCCATGTATGATATGATATTTATATGCATATGTATGACATTATAATGTTAAATTATTCATAGAGCTATTCAGATATACATTCGAGTCTTTTGCTCCATGTTTCTCTCATGTCTATTGTTTACTAATTTTCATTCCTTATGTGCTCGGTACATTATTTGTACTCATGCCCCTTTTGCATGGGGACACCGTGATTCATTATCGCAGGTCCTGTTAGATAGGTCGAGAGTCCTCGAAATAGGCTATCAGCTCAGCCGAAGATGTTGATGCGCTCAATTTGGTCCGGAGTTGCTTATTTGGTTAGTATGATTCAGACATGTATTGATTGGTATCGGGGTCGTATCCCGGCCTTATGACATATATTTACTCTTACTGACTTGTTGACATATGTCATATATATATATATGATTTTATAGCCTTGTTGGCCTATGTTCAGGATAGGAGTGCTTATTTTGGCCTTATAGGCCCGTATGTCACATGTATAAGTTTTTATACGGGTTGGGTCGTCCTATATTGAGTAATCCCTTATGTTTATTCTAGTTAGCCCATGATGGACAGTTTGGTCTATTTGCCAATGACAGCACGATAAGAAAGATATGTATGTTGGTACTCGGTTGAGTAAGGTACCAGGTGCTCGTTGCGGCCCATAAAGGTTGGGTCGCAAAATATCTAAAACTTACCATGTTGTCTAGAACTCATGATCTCCCGTCCAAAACTAAATCGCAGACTTGTATATGAAAATATCAATCCCACACGACGCACCGTGTCTATTATGGAATCTTATGAAAACACGCAAAACATATTATCAACTCTGATTCATAAGCGAGATATGTACTCAATCAGCTAGAAACCTACTACCTGATCCCATCTAGGAAGATATCACAATGCACAATGTACTCCTCGTGCCGGTACAAAATATCTATCTCAATTCGTGGAAGTAATCATCGAGAACAATTTGAAATTAATTTTTACATAACCAAACCATAAGCACCGAATCCCTCTAACTCAACCAAGTTATGCAGGTCGGTAAAACTCAAAAATATTTCCTCAAAACAACAGTAAAGCCTCACCGCATCATACGAACCAAAAGAACCGATCATTTCCATTACCATTTCGATCTAAACCACTACCGAGTTGATTTAATCTTTTGAGTTCCTTCCGAATTTCCTTGAATTTAACACTTCTCCTTGCCAGAACACGATGATTCTTACCCAAAGCTCACCATAAGGGATTCTAGCATGAAATCATGTCATCCTAAAGCTCATAAGACACTTTATTCCTTTTTAAACACAAAAAATAATGCATCCGAGATATCCTCTCTAAAGTGACCTTATGTGAATTTAAAGTTGTTTTTTTAACCTCTCAAATGCTGAAATGTAGAATCAATAATGATGCAGAAATACTGGGAGTCCTGTCACCATCCATGTAAATCCCATATCTTATCTATTTACAAATCTAGAAATTTCTTACATATCACATACGAATCTTGAACCTTTTAGAAGCTTCTCGAGATTCTACCACCCTAGTCTAATCTTATATGCACCGCCAAAACGAGCAGAGTGACTTGTGCTCCATTAGCATACAAAAACCCAAGAAGTAACCTTACCTTCATGCAACTGAGTGACTCCCTTTTCTTAGCACATCACATCCACCACGACTAATAAACTAAATAATTACAAGGATTTGTAGTACAAGTCATCCAATAATCCAACCTTCACATGTCATAACTGATCTTCAAATATGCAACGGACCAAAACCAATGTAACACATAACCATGCAATCTAATCGTCGATAGAAGATTCGTCCATTTTGCTCAAATCCATGTATCATAATATCCAATAACCAACAATACCTTTCCTTCATAAATGACATGATCTTGCACCATAATTCAGCCAAATATTTCATGAACTCATGTAGTACTAATCATACAATATCTCAAACCATCCACGAAACTCACATTCATCCTCGTGGTAATAAAGCCAAATTTTGTCAAGTGATACAAACTCAAATTACCACACATATAACCTACTTGTAGAAAGAAACTCTCCACATAATCATCATAAGAATCCCACAACCTCATAGCATCTCCCAGGAGATAATCCATCTACTTAGCCTCAAACTGGCTTCTCTCTATGCCCTTTCATGGCCACAACCACTATCACTTGCTAAATCTTCCTAAGTCTAAACTCGTCAACAAATTATAAGAACACACTTAATTACACAAATTAACAACTGAAAGATCCTTAACACACTAATAACTCAAGACTTTAATACACACTAGGACATTAATCAAGAACCCAATTGTCTTTTACACAGCCCAAACAAACTCTTCTTGTCAAATCAAAACCATTTGAACAAATCTCGAAATCACATCATACTAAAAATATATCCATCCATCCATTCACCGAGTCATAAATCCCACTTCTAGGGACACTATAAGACTTATAAATCAAAAATCACATGCTCACACAATCGGAACCATTGAGCCCAAGCTACGGTCTGAACCTGGCCTCAAGTCCTCCAGACTAGCCCATCACCAGAACACATAAAACAAATCCCGTACCTTATCCATGGAATCACAAGTCGCCGATGCATAGAATATTCCGAGCACTCACATAACATAAGAGTGAGTGGAAGGAATTCAAATAAATATGCTACAAACTTAATTAATGTCGCGTGAAGGAAAGAAATATGGGAAATTTAACCTAGATGCCATGTAGCCCCTCAAAGATAGGTATGGACGCCATCATACCGGTCCACAAGACTCTACCAGACACTTGCACATGAATCATATGTTCGATGAACCTAGAGCTCTGATACCAACTTGTCACGAATCACAATCTGTCTTGTCGTGATGGCAACTAGGTAAGCCAAATAGTAGTCAACACAACTCAAATGAGGATAATAAAAGTAAATGAGTAAAATAACTGAATTTCTTTTCAATATTTCAATAATTGGTAGTACTAGTCATAAACTTTTAAGATATAGAATTTACCATGCCGGTATGAAATAAATACATCATCTGTTGGAGATATACGTAAATAGATTTGCAAAACCTAGGACAAGTGGCAGCTATTACTGAAACATAGATATATCTTCAATGTTGGCTCCCGCCAAACACAAAAACATCAGCTCCAGGATCTGTATACACGGTGAAAAAGTGTAGTATGAGTACAACTGATCCCATATACTTCATAAGTAACAGACTTAACCTCGGGTTGAATGCAGTGACGAACTCAAAAAATTGTAGAGTCCAACACAAACAACCAATAACCATTCGTAATACTATAATGATAATGTCACACCCTAAAAATCAAAGAGCGCGATCGGTGCTCAACTGAATAAACCCGAATGAGCAAGCCAGTTAGATTTCATTCTAACCAAACTAATTCATGAATAAAAAGTAGACAAACTCCATTAATTAAATTCCGAAAATATATTATTACGACTTTCATTTTATTTCCATTATCATATTTATTCATGATAACAAAATAATACAATTTCATAGATTTAATGAAAAACATATTTTACAAATATCAACATTTCCAGTTCCACTTCCAACATCAAAAACCACCCACAAATTATCTACGGAGCCTCTAAGTACAACGAAAGGGTAATAAGGAAATTCCGAAAACAAGGCTCCGGCTAAACACCAAAACATGATAAGAAAATGAACAAAAGATACATGATGAACAAAAGGTACAAGCCCCCGAAATGAGGTGGGGCTCACCAAGTCAGCTAAGAAGAGTATATCGCTATCAGTGGTTGATGCTGCCTGCTGTGGAACCACCTATATCAATTAAAGATATACCGCCCCCAGTAAAAGGGACGTGAGTGCTGTCGAATAGCACTAGTATATATAGTTAAAACTCCTCTATCAAAATATATTAACCATATAAGAAAATAAACCATAGCAATAGCAAGTCCCAATCAATAATATCTCAATGTCCTATTGAAACATTAGGATTTTTAAAATATGTATGTATATATACATATATTTGGTTGGGAGATAATTAGCATCGATATACACTGTTCTTTGTTAGTATGGAGTCCGACCACGCCTGATCGTCTATGCCAACTCTCCACGGCCTATGTACCAGTTTCATCCAAATTTAGGGGAATAATCACAATTTTATCAATATTACAATGTAATAACAAATGAGGGGAATAATAACAATCCACCCCTGCACCGGCATGCATAGTTTCAGGCGTAGGCCTTATGACCCACCCTTCCTGGGTTTTGCTAATGATATTCAAAAAAAAAATATTTTTAGTATGATTCGCACACAAGTGCAATATAGATAGAAATGTATTCAATTGAATCTTTCATATTGTATTGATCTTTATTAGTATTTTCAACAATTTATATTAACAAATCTTCTTGGCTATTTGGGCCTTTCACAACGTTCTTAACCCATGGCACGATGGCCGCATTTCATACTCCATATTTTTACTTTATTTAATTTCAAGTATCATTCCCAGTTACCAACATATAGAGTGCTTCAGAAATCATATTCCTCAAGTTTAATAGTAATGGAACGTTAAACACAAAGGTTTCTTCCCAAAGGAGGGGAAGAAACATATGTCAAAGTCATAAACAATCAAATACACCAATTATTCTTGAATTACTCTATTTCAATCACGACAATATACAATTTCAACACCAGAGTATGAATGAACTAGAGTCACATTAGATGTATTCATAAAGAAGAGAATTAGTTATCATCAACAATTTATGGGCATGATTTGAGAACCACACTTTTTAGGCAATTCTGTTTTCAAAGTCATTTTAAAAAAGATGAGTCGAGGCTCATTACATAATCCTTATTATCTCTACGCAATTCCTTGGTACCACTAGCCACAATTAGAGCTTATATTCTTGCGCGTTGGCTACACTCTAATTCCCAATTCACTTATTTCATTTTTAAACATCTTTGTAGATTATCAACAGCAAGACATACTCAATCATGTCAATAGATGCACGTAGGAGCAATTAGGAGTATTAGGCATATCGAGTTTTCTTCACCCAATTGGTATACTATTTTTTATTATAAATATGACTCAAAGCCATACCATTTTAATAACAGACCATACATTAAACATCTAATTTTCGATATAAAGCTCATTCAGAATAATCAAGTTTATATGTTTATAAGGGATAACCTAGAATGTAAAACTTAAGGATTTTGAGCAGATCATACTTAAACTTTACAGAAACATAATGGAATTCAATTTTGAGAGAGAAAGTTTAGCCAACATACCTTGTTAACCATTCCTTAAATTACTACAACGCACCAACAACTCTAGCAATAATAACCTATAGTAAGATAGTGAAAATTTGGTTAATAATTAGAAGAATTCCGATGGTGTAACTCTTTCTTCAAATACCTAACATTTGACAATGACTACAACGTTCTATAATGGAAATCTCTTCTCCCCTCAATCAATATCAACAACAAACTACCCAAATTAGTTCATTAATCCCACATACTTCAACTTAGTGCCACATGCATGACCTATGACAAATCCCACAATATATTTGGACTTATAACCTCTTCCATTAAAGCATATGAGTAGTACTTAGACGGGTAGATGATAATCTAGTGACTAGCTTCCTTGATTCTTGAAGACTTGGGAAAGAATGGATGATTAGGGTATTGGGTTCCCTCCTTGTGTCACTAAGATGATCCTACCACTCTCTAAACTCTCCAGAAAATTATCCCAAATGAATCCCCAAATGCTATTTATAAAAAAAAAGGGGCCATGTTAAAAGAATAGAAAAATAGACCCTCTGACTCGGGTATGCGATCGCAAAAATGGCCGCGTAACAGATGTGTGGTCCAAATAATGGTCACACAATTGATGCCGAAAACTTGGGAATTTCAGGTTCGGTCTAGAGTAGGTCGCCGTTCCGCATACCTAATCTGCGGTCGCACAATGCACCGCATTATGGTCCTCAATTAAGCTTGACTTCTGCTTCACTTTGCGATGGGAGAGCTGGCCAAAAATCGGACAGCATAATTGAATTCTTCTGCCAAAAACTTTCATTCACTCCTTAGTGCATTCTCCAACCCAAAAAGTCCGAATGTGGAGATAAATATTTACTACTTCTGAACACTTTAACCTAACTCAACACTGAAAGACCTTAAATTACACAGCAAAATTTTTCGGGGCCTTACAGAGAAGTAAAGGTAAATAACTCAAGTGATATATGCTCAGCTAGTTCATAATTATGGAAAGTAGGCACACTTTTCAAGTAAGATAGACAATTCCAAATCTCACAACCAAAAAAAATCTAAACATGAGTTTACCAACTGTATTGCCAATTCACAACACCAGATAAAAACTTTTGTTTACCAATTAGAATGAGAAAAGTACATCTGTAGGCCTACATGTCAAATATACATGTGCAATGACACTAGATCCTATCCCAAAACAACAATAATTAACATGATCGAAAATGATCTAAAACTTGTCTGAAACACACCCGAGTCCCTCGGGTCCCTGTCTATACATATCAACAAGTCCCAAAACATAAGATAGGCCTACTCTTGGCTGAAAACCATTTGTAACAATATCAAAATTACGAATCCCATATCAAATCAAACTTAATGAACTAATCCAAATTTCCAATTTTCAAACGTACACCAAACACATCAAAACGACTCGGAATCATCTCAAATTTTGCACACGCATTCCAAATGACAAAACTAAACTATTCCCACTCTCGAAAGAAACATTTGAACTCGGAATCATCAAAGTCAACTCTTGGTCAAGCGTATGAACATTCCAAACCTTCAAATAACCAACTTTTGCTGAATAGTGTTGAAACCTTCTAGGAACACCCAAATGCATATCCGAGCATACGCCCAAGTCTAAAATCACCATTTGAACATAATGGAATCATCAAAACTCCGATCCGAGGTCAAATATAAACAAATCAAACTTGCTCAACTCTTCTAACATAGAGCGTCTAAAATGATAATCATTCTTCCAAATCAATCTGAATCACCCGAAAACCTAAACGGGCGATTTACACAGGTAATAATACATCGTAAAAAGCTAATCATACCCTGGAGCCACCAAAAGTAGTCTAAATGCACAAAACAACTGGTCGTGTCTATATGTATATGTACCCTGTAAGTGGGAAGAATTTAGTATCTTCCTCTCATATTTTATTTTAGATGTATATGTCATGAAATTTTTAAACCTATATACATTTACGAAGATCATGGGAAAATCATCCATGTCACGGCCCCAAATTCCACTAAAGTTGTGAAGACAACTAACACTTGTTACTAGGCAAGACAACATTCAATATACAGAAATTAACTTCAATAACAGTAAGAAATAGCCTTAAAGGGGGAATAAGATAAATAATTGTAGCCAAATAGCGATACAAACGAAATACCATCCTAGAACCTAGTGTCAACGAGTACATGAGCTCTATAGAATAAGTAAAATTCAATTAGCATGAGGGAGATACATCTCTATGTTTGTATTTTAAGTATCGATGCCAAAATCAATGTATTCACAGTTAAATCATGAAGTAAGAACAATCTCAGTATTGTATGGCTATCTGGCATAAAGCCCATCACTAAGCATATACCCAGTGCATGTATTCACTAGGACCAAAGTAACATGGGTTCTCACCTGACTCTAGTGGGCGAATCCTTGCTCAAGAAATGATCGAAATAAAAAGTCAATGATCATAAAAAGGCAACCCAAATGGCCTGGTGCATGTCTAACCTCAATATAGATACTACAAAGACCAACATAAGTCCTGCCGTACATGTTACCTCAATATAAATAACAACATGGCTCTATGGCCCCTATTTAAGTCATTGATCAACTCAAATCTCAATATGCCAATATCTGACAATGTCAAAACAATATACTGCACAAACTATACTAACATGCCACAAATCCACTCAAACTCGTGTCCACAAGTAAGGTCACTAACAAGATGTGAGATAACACCTAAGAAGTATACAGAATTTGTGAAATAACATGTGGATATAATAACATGAGTGAAAAGTATGACTATAATCAAGGCAAACAACTCAACATGGCAAAATATCCCTAACATGTCTCAAATGGATAAGCACATATCCAGACATGATTTCTATTAGAAATAATAGCCCAAGCAGTCATAAAAGTAGAGAAAATATGGTAACGCAAAGGCATTATAGTAGGCACAAAGTCTACCTGGATCATGAATAACTGCAGTCTATGCATATACGCTCCTTACCACATACATATATCATCCCCAACTCATAGCAAGTATTGTAGTCCGCGGGGAAAATTCCCTCAAGCCAAACCTAAGCAAGATACATACCTCAATGCATAAGAGTCAATACTCCAAAAAGCCTTTTCATCGCGTATCGAACTTTGAACAGCTCAAATCTAATCAAATAACAAACCACGGTGTCAAATAAAGACATTGAAAACAACAACGAAGCATAAAGACTTGATCCTTAATAAAATACACAATGTCAACCAAAATGTCAACCCAATCCCCTACCTCGAAACTCGAAAAAAGTTACAAATCCCGATCATCATTTGACTATGAGTCTAAATATACAAGGTCCATCCAAATCCGACTTCCAATTGGGGTTCAAATCCCAAATAATCATAACATAAATCCAAAATTTTCTCATTTAGATTCCACCAACCAAAATCCAAAATCAAGGATATAATCATAAATAATAATAATATACTCCAAGTTAAGAACATTTACCCAATTCAAGTGGGTGAAAAGCACATCAAAAATCGCCCAATCCGAGCTCCCAATCTAAAACTACGATAAATAATGTCAAGCCTTGATCCGCGTGTCATTTTGAGTCAACTTAGTCAATTATGCTACAATATATGAAAATCCTTCTAAGAACTGATGGTAGTAACCAGCCAAACCCAAGAAGCTCATGATCTCTACATAGATAAAAGGTCGAGGCTAACTCTAAACTACCTCAATATTCATCCGGTCTATTTTGATCCTTTCACTAGATACAACATGACTTAACAATGCCACAGAGTCTAACCAAAACACACACTTGGAGAACTTAGCATACAGATTCTTCTCCCTTAAAGTTTGGAGAACGATGCTCAAATACTAATCACGCTCCTCCTATTACGGTAATACACGAATATATCATCAATGAACACAATGACAGAACTCCAAATAAAGTTGGAACAAAATGTTTATCCATATATGGAAGGGGTTAGGAACTCAAAAAAAATCACCAAAAACTCATAATGCCTATAACGAGTTCAAAAAGCAGTCTTAAGGATGTCTAAAGCCATAATCTTCAATTGGTAAAACCCCGATCTCAAATTAATCTACAAGAACACTATGGCATCCTGAAGTGATCCATTAAGTCATCAATCCACGGTAATGGATACTAGTTCTTGATTATGCCTATAGTCACTGCACATTCTGGTAGAACCGCCTTTCTTCGCAACAAACAACATTGACTCACACCAAGGTGAATCACTAGGCTTGATGAACCCCTTATCTAACAACTCTTGCAACTATTCCTTCAACTCCACTAGAGCCATATGATATGTAGGAATAAATATAGGTTGCATGTCCGGTTCCAAATCAATGCCAAAATCGATATCCCTATCAGGCAGCATGCCTAATAGGACCACTAGAATCACTTGTGTAAACTCCATCACTGCTTGAACTAATTCAACAATAGGAGTATCAGTACTAACATTTCTGACAAAGGTTAAATATGAAAAACATCCCCTCTCAACCATATTTTGAGCCATAAAAATGAGATAAGACTACCAGGAGTGGAACCAAGAGAACCCCATCTACTCCAACCTCGTCAACCCCGGAATTGCCGATGTCACGGTCTTGGCATGACAATCCATAATAACATGGTACAGATATAACCAATCTATACCATAAATCACATCAAAATCCTTGATAGCTAACAATAGAAAGTCCACCCTTATCTCAAAACCACAAATAGTGACTACGCATGTCCGATAAACTGGATTCACAATTATAGGATCACCAATTTGGGTAGACACATGCACAAGAGCATCAAGAGAACCACAAGTCATATCCAGACAAGAATCTAAGTATGATGACACATATGAATAAGTAGAACAAGTATCAAATAATATTGAAGTATCCTTGTGTCACACAAAAATAATAAATGTACCTACTATATCATAAACAACAGGCTCGATCTTCCCTGGGAACGTATAGCATTTGGCCTGACCTCCACTTGATTGAACTCCCCCTCTATGACAACCATGTCCTAAATGACCTCCACCCTAAGTTGGAAGAGTGGGTGGTGTAGCAAGTGATGCAGGAATCATAGTTTGTCCTTCCTGCTATACTGAACCTCTACAAAGGCAGGGGAAATATTTCCTAACATGCCCTAACTATCCCCACTCATACCAACCCCTGACCAGAATTGACTGTGGGGCTTGAGTCGGACCCTGTGAATAAAAATAACCACTAGAATAACCTAGTATCAATGAATCCTGAACAGATAGAGCGTGATGAGAACGCTAAGCTTGAAGTGCACTGGATGAAAAATGCATAGGAGCTCAACGATAGGGTGGCGCTGAATGATAAGCTAGCTTACTAGAATGTCCTCCCCCAAATCAACCTCGACCTCCAGATGAGTCACCATTGAAACACCTTGAATTTTGCGACCTTTTTTCCCGACCCTACATTATCTCCATTGAAACTCCCTGAATGTTGGCTCCTCTTTCCTAGTGCGGGGCAAAAAATACCTCAAAAAGACCTTGGAGGATTTAGCCCAGGTAAGAGGATGTGATCCTACTAGTCTACCCAACTCATAAACATGCCACCACTTCTTTGTTTGACCCTACATAAGCAAAGAGGTAAAATTAACTCCATTGGACCCTACTAGTCCTAAATTGCGCAAAATCATATGAAAATGATCCAAGAATCCCCGAACATCCTCTAAAAGTGTACCATTGAAGTGTGGAGGATGCAACTTGGTGAACTTATCTAACCGCTTTAGCTCATCCGGGCCTATCCTCAATCAGTGAAGCAATGGTAGGATGATCTCCCCCAACCGGTAAAACTTCAGGAGCCTCAGAATCACGAGCCACCTGCTCTAGGGTACAAGTTGCTAAAGTCTGTGCTCTGCCCCTTATCCGGGAAGTAGCTGGTGTAGTAAGATAAGGCCCAGCCTTATCCAAACTCTCAAATAGCTCAACCACCGAAGCATCCTGAACAACTGGTGAAACAAATACGCCCTGAGGAACCTGAGTTGGTACCTCGAGCTCATCATAGTCCTGAACTTGCTCCTCAACATGAGCTACTGGTGTCTCCACATCATCCACTTGAGCTGGGGCCCTAATAGTGGCACGTACTCCATCCATGCCTCTATCTCGACCCTGGCTTCTCATGGTATCAGAGCACCAGGTTGCTCAGCTACACCTAATGACCATGTCCTTACCATATGTGAGAGAATAGAAAAGTAACTATTTAGGGTTATGGATAAACAAATCTGCATGATAGAGAATGGAAGAAAGAGAAGTGTTCCTATCAACCCTGTAGTCTCTCAAAGACAAGTACATACGTCTCTTTTCTAAAATGCAAGACTTTGCTATGCTTCCTCAAGAGTCGTGAGACCTAAGCAACCTGGTGATCTGATACCAACTTGTCATTGTTGATACCCAATTTTTTTCAAAATATTATAAAGTTGCGTATATAATTCAAAATCATGAGTTAATAGCAATTGGTATTTTTCTATAATTTTTCTATATTTTATTATATTATCTAGCATTTTATCCCCAATAAATAATTACAAAATGGAATTACAAATGATTTCAAAAGAATCTCTTGATCTAATTTATTATTTATGATCCTATTTAAAACAAATTATTTTATAATTACCAAATTAGTACCTTTTAGCTATAATAGCAATAACTTTGCAATTATAGCCCAATCTTATGATTTTATACTTTTTTTAACCGGAAATGAAGCATCTGTATTTTTTTAATACTAAGTAATCATTTTTAGCTATTTTCTATGCATGAAATTAACTTTTTAATTATTAGCCAATTTATAAATTATTTTATTCAATTTAATTTGGTATTTAATAGATAGCCCCATTTTTATTTCAATTATAACCCATATCAAACCAACCAAAGCCCCACGCCCAATCCGTTAAAATCACCCAACCCAATCCCTAAATCTACATGGCTCAGATATGATTTAATCTTGGTCGTCCATCAATTTTTATAAACGACCCAACTTCACTTTTACCATAATTAACCCAACATTCGACCCCCCCCCCCAAAACTCTATCTCATTTCCCACGTCTCACTACTCACCTGTCTCTCTAAATCCTCTCAACTCTCTCTAGAACCTTCATCTCCTGAGCTCTGTCTCTACCCGCTCCGACTATCCCTTCGGTGGAAACCATGAAATTTCCACCTCTCATCGACCTTATTGATCTGTCTTTCAGATCTGTGTCACCGGTGGAAGCTCTCAAGTGATCCTGAGGCGGTCCACTCCCATCTCCGGTGTCATGCCATGTTTTTGGGCCACCTATGGCCGTTCGAGTAAGATCTCTACATTTTTTGGCCAAATGTTGGTGATATTTTAAACTCTCTTCTCATCCCTTGGGTTTTCTTTCGCAACCCTAGCTTTATATCCTTAGAAATTTTTAGATCTGTGATGGATATATGTGCCTTTTAAGGTTCTCACTTGTATTCCTCAAAAGATTTCTCTGATTTCAATCGATTTCCTCATTTTTCATACTAGGGTTTCAAAATCTTTTGAAAATACAAATTCTTTCTGATTTTTAGCAATTACTTTGTGATCTTTTGCATTTAAACATCACCTCAATCTTTCCTTTTTCTCGATTCATTTTTGTTAAGAAACCCTAATACTTCTGGGTTCGATTTGAAGTTTGAGTCTTTTTGCTATGTGTTTGCATGTCTCTCATAAACATTTTAGGTTTCATTTATTTTCTATATCCTCTTGTGCTTCATGCTCTAATTTGTTCTTAGGGTTTCTTTGATTTTGATCAACACATGTTATTTATCGTTGTATAGGCCCGACTATTTGTTTTATTGATTTATCACATAATAATTTATAATGATTTTTGTGTAATCTCCTTAGACCTGCAATATCTTCCCTTAATCTGTAATTTTATGTTTCTCCATTGTAATTATGTACTAAGTTTTCGAATTGATTCCTTACTTTTGTGATACTTTCCTTAGTTAGTGCTAATTCCCTGTCATTTTCAATCTCATTCGTGATTCATTGAACTAAATTTCAAAACTAAAATTGTACTTTATCTTATTTATGTGCACAAATATGTTGTTAGTTATTTGACGTGTACTTTACTTACTTAAAAATATTTTGTGCTTTGTCTTTATTACATACGACATGCTTTTACTACTCCTATTATGGTAAAATCAGTCTAATAGGTAATTCTTCTCCTTATTTGATACAACTTGTACCCATTTAAACTGTGATCCCTAATTGAAGGGAATCTGGGTCTTCAATTGATTCTGATTTATATTATAGCTATAATTGTGCTAAGTCGGTACTTATTGCCTTATTTTTGAGTTCTCAAACTATTAATACTGTACCCTCTCTAAAGCATAACAGATGAACAATTACAGTGTTCTGTACTCTCTCTTACACACATACATACTTTCTTGCTTCTCTTGATGTTTACTTTATACTCAGCCGACTACAAGCCAAAACTGAGTGATTACATTACTCTACTGCTCTATTGTTCTACTACTCTAGGAACTAGTGCTCTACTTCTCTTCATTGTACTACTCTTCACTCCTAACTCTGCACTTATTCTCTCATTTTTGCTGGTATGTTTTCAGTGTAACTAAGAACATCCAAAATAATATGTCGTCATTTGCATTGCACTTCATTTTGTTTCTCTTATGCTTCTACTTGTGGTTTTGCTGTCTGACACCTAGTTACTATGTGATCCCGAACCCTTCCACCTAAACCTAATATGTAACTATGTTTAGCACCCTTTAATCTAATGTTGTTAAGCTCCTGGCATGAACACTGTGTGATAGACTATTGTTGTGACTATTTAAGTTGTGTTGTACTTCTCTGGTGTAAACATGCATGCAAATATGCTATTACATATGAACTACCTGTCACCAATTCCTCCTTTCCCCGTGTATGTTAGAACTATGTATGTTGATTTGGTTTTGAGTTGTTGGTTGTTTTGTTTCTTTTCTTCTTCAAACTGGATTTCACTAAGGCAAGCTCTTCTATTGCTTTCCAAATTTTTTTTTTAAAATAATCATAGTCAAAACTATTTCCAACTCAACTCTTTTAAACCTATACCAAGCACTCTCACATATACTCTTAGAAGTCTAGGTTCTGCCCCCTTAATGTGTGACTACTTAGGGACGCTTATGAGCTCCCTCTGAGTTCTGACACATTAAGGTTTGATCTTTCACACTGTAGTTGCTCAATATTCTTATGAATCTAGGTGTTAGCACTGTTTGAGATCCTTAGGGAACTCTGACACACCTGGATCAATTGAAAGGTTGTGGACCAATGGCATTTGAGGCATTCTGGAGATTTTGAGCCTATCAGTAGGCTCCCTATAGTATAACTTCTTCCCTTATTATTTCAACTATGTAATTTTAGCAAACAGTTTATGATAATTATTGTAAAAACTCTATAGGGATAGATAGTTAAAATGGATGGGATAAATATGCATGCTATACATGTTAAGGGTAGAAAACATGTTATTAGGTTTATATTCCTAATTTCGCAATAGAAATCATGCTTAGGATTCATACATGCATTAAAAATCATTCTATTAGGTCCCATGTTTATTGTCTCGCCATGTACATCCTTATAAAATCATGTATTAAAATCTGCTAATAACTAGCACTTTACCATTATGTTATGCGCTGCCATGTACACTTAGAGATCCTGCCTTAGGATAAAAACAACGCTAATAAACATGTCATTTCCATATCTTCTGCATATTCTGAAAGTATATGACACATATGCATTTAGAAAAAAATCCTGCTCAGGTCCTGCATATACATCACTCTGCATTTTTTTGTGCATTAGATATCATGCCTTTAGAACTGCATTCACATCCGCTTAAGCATCTCTAGTTTATTATTGATAAAAAATACATTAACCCAGCTGGGCATAATTTTGGATTTCTAAATATTTTGAACAATATGTTAAGTAATACAATTCAAAAAGTCTTCTCTAGGTAACCTTGATAATTGGACCACTGTTTTACACATGGGTGAGCCTTTAGGTGCTAAATCTGTCAATATCGAAAACATGCTTCTTTATGTATGCTGCTTAATTATCAACTGCTTTAAAACCAGTAGGCAAAACTTATTAGGAACCCTTTTCTGAATTACAGATCAAATCTGCCTCTGTTCTGTTGTAAAATCACATAGATACCATGCTTTAGGATTCTGAGTTCAAATATGGACCTTATCTGTGTATGAGTCGTGTTGTCTATGTGGATTACTTGTGGAGGTATATCTGAGCCTTCTATCTGTTTTATGTGTTTTCCCTTCTAAATGATGTCCTATGTGTTATTATTTGTCACCTAGTATTTTACCTTTAAACATGAGGGTCTGCCTAGAACCTCTCTCATAGGATAGAAATCCTAAACTCCTCCAGGATTCTAGGGAAGGACGGGTAACAGCATGCAATAGGGATCGAGACCAACCCTCGGTTTAATTACCTTCACGGGCGAGAAAGGGTAGATATATATATGATGATCGTTGCGTTAATATCACGTGCATCCCCTCTTAGAGGAGTGTCATTTCATGTAATGCATGATGTGATCCATATTATAAACAAACCTAGGATACCCCTTTTTACATTCACGAATATGCTTAGATTGTAATTCTTTTCAAAATCTCGCTTTTCACTAATTGTTTTCTCAAACACTTGTGTATTTAAACTTAAATCCCCTACTATTTGAGCCATACTTGCTTATTTTCTAATTGCAAAAATTCACAAAAATTATTTGGTCGGACCATTCTAGTGGATCTTGAGGGGTGCCTAACACCTTCCCCTTAGGATAATTTCAATCCCTTACCCTGTCTCTGGTTACAAAACGTAGTTATAAATGAACCCTATAGGTGTCCGAACGCACAATAAATCGTTAGGTGCAGACCCTTCAAAAATGCAAACCCTCTTTTCAAAAGGAAAGAGTTTTCCCAACCAAGATGTCACATACCCGATTTTGCGAGAAAAATGGGGCGCGACTGTCACGACCCCAAATCACACAAGAGTCGTGACGGCATCTAACATTACGTGCTAGGCAAGCCAAAATTCAATATACATAAATAAATATCAATAAAAATAATAATTAATCTCAAAAGCAGAATGACATAAATACCTATAGCCAAATAGCGATACAACTAAAATACCACCCCATAACATGGTCTCAACGAGTAGATGAGCTCAATAGAATAAGTAAATACAATGGTCTGAATAACGATACAGTATTGTCTAAAGTACAGAAACAGTAGTAAAAAAAAGTAAGGAAAGAGACTCCAATGCTTGTGAACGAAAAACAAGAGCAACCTTGAAACCTCCAATAGGTATTGATACAACTCCCTAGCAGTCAACTCTATTATTAGCACCTGGATTTGCACAACCGACCACATGTACTCTGTTAGAAGAAAGCCTAACCTCGAATTGAAGATATTGACTAGATTGGCAAAGTCTTTACTCACTTTCAATATTCAACAATAATAGTAACAACATAAAGATAATAGCAAAAAGAAAATGTCACGACCCCAATTACCAGTCGTCATGGCGCCTATCACATTACTAGGCAAGTCGAACTAACCAATTAATCACAACTCATTTTCATTTAATAAGCCATTTTCTTATACGGATTATATGCCAAATTTCTCATAATAAGCATTTAAAACAACAGAATATATGTGAAAATCAAATGAACATGAAACTACACAGCACCAAATATCTGGTGTAACGAGTCTAGAGCCTCTAATACATGACTAAATGTCCAATACCGCATAAGTCTAGAAAAAATGAGGAAAAGAACAAGATAGGGAAGAGACAATAGGGATCTAGATGCCTTGCAGCTTCCTTGCAATCTCCGTCAACACTGGATCAGCTGAGGACCCTCACTCGGCCTCTCGGGAGCCTGGATCTGCACCCGAGGTGAAAGGCGTAACGGGAGCACGCCTAGTGAGTAACTAAAGTAAATAAGGACTGAAAGTAGTGACAACCGGTTAAAATCATATAATTTAATAAACAACAAGATAACATATCAATTTTACATTTTAAAACTATATTTCGTTATAAAATCATCAATTTCAGTTTAAAAACTTGAAATCACATACTTATAAATGTTTCCAACAGAGGTTTGCTTTGAAAGAGGAGTGAAATCAGTGAAAATATCAAAACTAGGCCCCTCAGGCAACGAATCACTCAGAATATGGCCTCTCGGGCAGCCTCTCAGTCACTCGTGACTCAACACTCATCACTAAGTACTCGCTCTTAATGCTTATCTCATAACAATAGAAATCATATTAATCGCTGTGGTGTACAGCTCGATCTATAATTTATAGTCTACTACGCTTACTAGGGATGTGCAGACTCCGTAGGGGCACCTGCAGCCCAAGCATCATATCGCTACGATGCGTAGCCCAATCTAATATATATCGTAGCAGCGTGCAACCTGATTCATATAAGTATCACTACGGCGTGCAGCCCCTTCCATAACTCACATATATATATAAATATCCCACAATTGAGTTCTCAACCTCTCTCGGTCATTAACCTCACAGTCACTCGGGCACAATGGTGGAAATTAGTGAAATCAATCCCAACAGTCCTCTCATTCAAAAGTGGAGTGATAAAACCAGTATTAAACATTTAAACAGATATAACATGACTGAGAATGTGCTTTTATCAAATCAAGTGACGAAAAACAGTCAAAACGCCTCGAACAGTCTCTACAGGTCGGCACAAGGCCCCAAACATGGCATACAGCCCATAATACAGTATATATGACTAAATACAAAATAATATAAGCTTTTCACATATAATATGTGACTTAATAGTCACTACGGGACGGACCAAGTTATAATCCCTATCAATGCATGCCCACACGCTCGTCACCTAGCATGTGTGCCTCCAAATTTATCAAATAAGTAAAATACTGGGGTTTTGTACCCTCAGTTCAAGATTTACAATGCTTACTTATCTCAAGTTGTTGAAAATACTACTCGCAATGCCTTTGCCCCTCAAATCGGCCTCCACTCGCGTCGAATCTGTCTAAAATAAGAATCACGACATCAAAATATGCTAAGGGAACGAAGCCCAAGCGAAAACAATCAAATAATACCAAAAATCCTTAAATTGTCCAAACCCGACCCCCAGGCCCGCGTCTTGAAATTTGATAAAAATTACATCAACGGAATTCTTATCCTCCCATGATTCCATACATACCAAAATCAATAAAATCGGAGTCCATATGACCCCTCAAATTCTGATTTAAAGTGCCTTAATCTCAAGCCCTAATTCCCAAATTTTAGGATTAGATTCCATGATTTATTAGGTAGATTTCAAAATAGAATCGAGTTTATGTCCTAAAAACATACCTCCAAATGTTTCCCCTTGAATCCCTCTTCAATATCCTTCAAAAAAACTCCAAAAACAACCAAAAATGGAAGAAGTAAGCCTCAAATTTGCGGACAAGCTTTTAAACCTTCTGCCCAGGCCTGAAATCCTTTTTCGCGAACGCGGTCAAAGCCTCACGTTTGCGAAGTACAAAATAACTTTGAGCAATTTTTCCTCTTATGTGATCGCGACCAAACCCCCACGAATGCAATTCTTTACTTAGACAGACCTTCGCGATCGCATTCCCCCTATCGCAAATGCGATGAATTATATCCACTAAAGCTCACGCGCTTATTTCCTTCTATGTGAACGCGACTGCACACCTATAAACACGATGCACTTACGCCCAGCCCTTCACGAATGTGGAGCCTTTATCGCGAATGTGAAGGCTTAATTTTCAGTTTCCTCAACAGACCCTTCGCGAACGCGAGGACTCTCTCGCAGACGTGAAGGTCATTTTTTTGCAACACTGACCTGCAATTTTCTGCAGGTTCCAACTTCATTAATGGCCCAATTGACCACCCGAAAATCACCTGAGGCCCCCGTGACCTCAACCAATGGCACCAACGTATCTAAAAACCTTATTCAAACTTGTACCAATCTTAAAAACACCTCAAACAACATCAAATCAACAAAAACACATCGGATGCAAGCCTAAGTTTCAAACATTTTCCGAATTCCACTTTTGATCAAAAACCCTACCAAACCATATCCGAATGACCTGAATTATTAGCATGCACATCCCAAATGACACAATGGAACTACTGCAACTTTGTGAATTCCATTCTAACCTCTATATCAGAATCTCACCTACTAATCGAAAATCGCCAACAATCCACTTTTCCCAATTCAAGCCTAAATCTA
The DNA here is from genome assembly GCA_034376525.1 of Nicotiana benthamiana. NCBI lineage: Eukaryota > Viridiplantae > Streptophyta > Magnoliopsida > Solanales > Solanaceae > Nicotiana > Nicotiana benthamiana. The sequence continues at coordinate 79,888,082 of CM067337.1, read as the reverse complement.
CACCGGACCTCCAAAATTCTTTCCTGTCAAGCTCCCAAGTCCCAAATCACCTCAAGAAGCTACTGAACCATCGGAACTCACATATGAGCCCTATAACACATAAGTAAACATCTAATTGGCTTTTTCAACTTAGCCTTCCTCAAAAGAGACTAAGTGTCTCAAACCTTACAAAATCCTTTCTTAGCCCTATACAATCACCCGATTACATATAGAACCATTATAAAAATCAATTAGAAGTAGAAAAGAAAAAACTGAGCGGTAACTCATGAGACAACTGGACAGATCGTCACATCCTCCCCAACTTAAACAAATATTCATCCTCGAACGAGTCAAGAAACATACCTGAAGCCTCAAACAAGCAAGTATATATGCTCTACATTTCCTGCTCGCTTTCCCAGGTAACCTCCTCCACAGGCCGATCTCTCCACTGCACTTTCATTAAGCAATATCATTTGACCTCAACTTTCAAACCTGATGACCCAAAATAGCTAGTGGCTCCACATCATCATCCAATTGAACCCTGTTGAAATCAGAACATGAGACAGATACCCAATATACTTCCAAAACATAGAAACATGAAATACCGGATGCACACTCGACAAGTTGGGTTGCAAAGAAAGCTCACAAGCCACCTCCCCAATCCTCTGAAGCACATCAAAAGGCCAAGTAACCGAGGACTCAACTTCCCTTTCTTTCAAAATCTCATAACACCCTTCCTGGGTGAAACCTTCAACGGAACATTTTCGCCAACCATGTAGGACACATCTCGAACCTTCCTATGAGCATAGCTCTTCTGGCTCAACTGCACTGTGCGAAGCCTCTCTTGAATCACCTTCACCTTTTCTAATGCATCCTCCACCAAGTCTGTCCCCAATAGCCTAGCCTCACCAGGCTCGAACCAAGCAACTGGAGATCTACACTACCTCCCATACAAAGCCTCAAACAGAGCCATCTGAATACTCGATTGGTAGTTGTTGGTATAAGCAAACTCTGCAAGTGGTAGAAATTGATCCCATGAACCTCCGAAATCAATGACACATGTATGCAACATGTCCTCCAATATGTGAATAGTACGATATGTTAGATCATATTTTAATGATGCAATTAATAAACGTGTGCATGTTTTCAAAGAATGAATGGGAACTATTGGAATTGATGTAGTAAACAAGGAAAGAGCTACTCCTAAAAAGGAAGTTGTCGCTATGTTCAAACAAGGAAGCGGAATTGCTGTAGCAAATGAGGAAGGAAATTTTCCTAACATGAATTTGTCGTTGCTCAAAGAAAGGAGCAGCATCTCATCATCAAATCGGGAATTTCCCCATGATTTTAGGAAATCAAATATACCCGGATGAAATAAAAGATTCAACGCAATCCTTAATGGACGAGTAATTCCTATCACCAAAGATAATTGATAGCGGAAGATCTGGACAACAATCAAGACTGGAAGGCCCAATAATCAAGGAAGAACGTTGTCAAATCATATCTCTAGGCAAAGGAAAAGGATCTGAATTGAAGCAACAGCTAGTGCCATGTTCTTGGAAAGAATCAACTCTTTCCAAGGATCAAAACCCTTGGGTTGACAAGCCTTCACTATCCTCATGTTGTATAAATTCCTAGTGCAACATTACCTTAGAATACTTTAATTGAACCAAAATACCTCTCTTTAATTTGCTGCAAACAAGCATAGTAGTCTAGATAGATTGTCTGTGTAACAAGTCAGGGATAGAAAGAGACTTCTCAACCAGTAAGGCATGTATCAAATGAGTGATTGAAGACTGTGCGACAAATATCAAATCTGTACTCGAAAGAAAATCATTATCTGAAGAGAATCTCTTGCAAGTCAAGGGGACTTGATCGGGATTCACATTGAATTCAAACCGGTATAAAATTCTCAGTGTCTTTACATTTCTGCACTTACTTTATGTATCACTATCTTTAATCTCTCCATCTGCAGCATTGCCATATCAAGTCGGCTAATAAAGTTTTAAGTCAACTTACTTACAGTTATTTTAATTATTCACAATTCACCCCCCCCCTTTTGTACTTTCAATTGGTATTAGAGCTTGGCTTACACTTTTTACATTTGCTTAACAGCTCGTGAGAAAAAGATCATGGCAAATCAGGTTATTGTTGGAGCACTATTTCAGGAAAGATCCTCTCAAGTAAGATCACCCTACTTCAATGGACAACATTTCTCCCACTAGAAAATTCGCATGGAAATATTCACCAAAGCATACGATGTCAATGTATGGAGAGTTGTCAAGAAAGGGAATTACCCATTGCCTACCAACACCCCTCCACTCGCTAATCCTGATGACATAGATTCATATTCAAATGAACAATTGGAAGTTGTTCAAATAAACCACAAGCTAAGGAATCTACTTTACAATGCAATAAGTGGTAAAAAATACAAAAAGATTTCCAGTTGTGATACGGCAAAGGAAATGTGGGACAAACTAGAAGTCACCTATGAAGTTACCAACAAAGTAAAAAAACTCACATAAATATGCTCGTTCACAACAATGAACTATTCTCCATGAAAGAAGGAGAATTGATCGAAGAAATATTTCCTAGGTTCAGCAAGATAATTAGTGATTTAAAGGCTTTTGGAAAACCCTACACCTGTGGCGATCAAGTCAGAAAAATTCTCAGAAGTCTACCAACCATTTGGCATACAAAAGTTGTCACGTTAGAATCTCAAGATCTGAATAAACTATCTTTTGATAAATTGTGAGGAGAACTCATTGCTTTCAAAAGAACACATTTGAAAAAGACAAATCAAGAAGAGAAAAATAAAATTGTTGCATTCAAAGCTACCATTGAGGCAGCTAAGAATGAAATTGATGATCCTGAAGCCCAACAAAAAGAAATTGCTGTGATGCCTAGAAATATGGACGGGTTAATCAGAACATACAAAAATACAAAGAAAGGAAGATTTTCACCAAAAAGATCTAGACAATACAACGATGAAGACAAGAAAGATGGAAAGTGCTATGATTGTGGAAAAATTGGACACATCCAAGCGGAGTGCCCAGAACTAAAGCAAAAGATCTCTAGAGGATTCAACAAGAACAGATCATTTGGAAGCTGGAGTGATGAGGATGATTCATAGCATGATGAGATAAAAAATCTATGTTTCATGACGATTCTAGAAAATGAGATTAATAAACTTCAGGATGTTGGACGGATGAAGATGATTCAGACGATGAAACCTACTTCATGGCAAAGGGAGAAACTAGCGAGGTAAGATCTAATAACTGTAAAAGATGTAATCAATTGCAAGACATTCTTGAATCCACCCTAAAAGAATCTCAAAATATGATGAATGAGCTTAAAATGCTAACCAGGGAAGTCAAAGACTGGAAATTCAAACATGAAGTATGTGAAATTGAAAAAGAAGTAATTCAAGAAGAGTTTGAGGAATTGCAAATGCAGCTTAACAGCTTGCGCAAATCTACCAGTCACAATTAAGTTAGGTCTAATCATCCGACTTACAAGTCAACTGGAAAAGAACAAATCAGAACTAGATCGACTAGTCAATCGAGCTAGTCGACTTACAAGTAAACTAGAAAGGAGTCAGCAAACCCCAGAACTGTTAACTCTAACTTTCATGAGAGACCTAAAAAGGGGTCTAGTGTTAAATGACATTACTGTAATAAAAGCAGGCACAAATATTCTGGTCGTCACTTTCATAAATCTCATATGTCCGGATAGATTTGGGATCCTAAGAATTTCGAAACTAGTAACACTAACTCGCCAGGACCCAAGCAAGCTTGTGTACCTAGAAGAAAGTAATGATTTTGTTTTGCTGGAGTACCACAGAGTAAAATGCAAAGGAAAATGGTATCTAGACAGTGCGTATTCCAGTCCATGACAGCTAACAAAAATATTTTTCATGAAATCATAAAAATTGATGGAGGAAGTGTCAAATTTGGAGACGACTCATGAAGTTGAATAGTTAGCACTGGAACTGTTCCATTCAACAACGGCTACGATATTACTACAGTGGACTAAAATACAATCTCCTCAGCATAAGTCAACTCTGCAACTCAGGATATGAGATAAAATTAAAGAAAACTAGATGTCCATCAAAGACAAATCAGGTAAAATAATCCTTCCAGGAAAAAGTTATGGAAACGTCTATATATTTGATGGTTTTTCAAATATAGATGGTCATATATGCTTAATATATATGTCTGGTGATCCTTGGTTATGGCACAGAAGATTAGGACATACTAGCATGCATCCAATCAAAAAATTATCCAAACATTATTTAGTCATTGGGCTACCCAAACTGAACTTCTCTAGAACTCATATCTATGATGCATGAAAGATGGGTAAGCAAACTAGAAACTCTTTCAAAAACAAAGACATAGTTTTTATGTCAAAACCTTTGCAATTACTTCATATGGATTTATTTGGTCCATCTAGAACTGCTAGCATAAGTGGCAAGAAATATGCATTTGTTATTGCTGTTGACTTTTCACGTTTCACTTGGGTGATTTTTCTGTCTCACAAGGATGAAGCTTTGCAAAACTTTGAAAGTTTTTGCAATAGAATTCAAAGAGTGAAGGGCTATCAAATCTCCATAATTCAAAGTGATCATGGAGGCAAGTTTGAAAGCAAGGCATTCAAAGATTTCTGTAACGACCATGCTTACACCCATAATTTCTTTGCTCCTCGCTCACCTCAGCAAAACGGAGTTGTTGAAAGAAAGAATAGAATGTTGCAAGACATGGCTAGAACTATGTTGTTGGAACACTAATTCCCAAATCACATCTCGGCTGAAGGTGTTAGTATTGCTTGCCATATTCTTGATCGATGTCTTATGAGACCCATTATGAAAAAGACTCCATATGAACTCTGGAAAGGTGATGAAAATCAAGCTCAAGAAGTTCAGGACAAAGGAAAATTACAGGAGTCAACTACTCCCACAAGAGCGGTTGAGTCGACTGAACAAGCAAATGATAACACTCTAGAGCAGCGTTTAGAGTCAACTACAAACACTGTTCGACTAACTGAGTGTAGATATGAAACTGAATATCCACAGAAATTCATTATTAGGGATCCAAACAAAGGAATGAAGACCAGGGCAGCTCTCAAAAAGAAAGCAAATATCGCACCGATCTCTCAAATAGAGCCAAAAAAGGTAAAGGAAGCTCTGAAGGATTCAAACAGGGTAAATGCTATTCAAGAGGAAATAGATCAGTTCAGCAAAAATCAAGTATAGAAGCTAATACCTCGACCTAAAAATGCTTCAGTTATCGGAACCAAATGGGTATCAGGAACAGATTAAATGAAGAAGGACAAGTTGTAATGAACAAAGCCAGACTAGTTGCTCAAGGCTACTCACAATAGGAAGGAGTCGACTACGAGTAAACTTTTGCTCCAGTAGCTCGATTAGAATCAATATGGATCTTGTTAGCATATGCTTCATTTAAAGGATTCACATTATTTCAAATGGATGTCAGAAGTGTTTTTCCAAACGGATTAATCGAAGAAGAAGGATTTGTGAAACAACCTCCTGGTTTTGAGGACTCAAACTTCCCATATCATGTTTACAAGCTTACTAAGGCATTGTATGGTCTAAAACAGGCTCCACGTTCTTGGTATGACAGGTTAAGTACTTTCCTTGTTGTTCATAGGTTCACCAGAGGTAAAATTGATACAACTCTTTTCATTAAACGATCATCGGAAGGTAATCCTATAATTCAAATTTATGTTGATTATATTATCTTTGGTAGTGCTAACCCTCATATGTGCAAGGAATTTCAAAATCTAGTGCAAAGCAAATTTAAAATGAGCATGATGGGTGAACTCACTTATTTCCTTGGGGTTCATATTCATCAGTCTGAAGACGGAACTTTTATTTGTCAATCTAAACATACCAAGGAGCTGATTCAAAAATTCGGTATGAGAAATGCAAAATCAATTGGAACTCCGTATGCTATAACTTTAGATAAGGATGAATAGGGAACTCCTGTTGATGAAACCAAATACAGAGGAATGATTTGATCTCTATTGTATCTGACTACAAGTCGACCAGATATTATGTTCAGCGTGTGTTAAGGTGTCAGGTTTCAGTCGGCTCATAACGAGTCACATCTAACTGTTGTAAAAAAAATTATTTGATATCTTATTGGCACAGTATCTTACTAATTCTTTTAAATTAGAAGGTATCTTAGATACAGATTTAGTAGAAGATAAAGAAGACAGGAAAGCACAAGTGGCACATGTCAACTACTAGGAAAAGCTATAATATCGTGGAACTCAACTACTCAAGCTAAGTATATTACTATTGGTCAATTTAGTGCACAATTGCTATGGTATCACATCAACTGGGTGACTATGATAATTTTTTCAAACCTATACAAATATTTTATGATAATTCTAGTGCTATTTGCCTTCCAAAAAAACATGTGCATCACTCTAAAGATAAGCATATAGACATCAAACATCATTTTATTAGAGATCATATCCATAAGGATAATATAGAATAAAATTTTGTTGGCACTTCCGCTCAACTAGCCGATATTTTTACTAAACTGTTTTTGGAGAAAAGATTTAGTTCTCTGAGGGAACTACTTGGGATTATTTGTTTTACAAAAAACCCTTAGGGTCAAAGTACCATTTTCCGAAAACATGTAATATTTTTCTTTTTTTGTTCAGTTCATTAATTACGCCGAATCTTTTCCTCCCTTTCTTGTCTAATTTCTCATCAATTTGCAGCAAAAGATGGAAAGCCAATCACCGCGTCGGTCCATCTGACAACCCTTCCTTTTCTACTCAACCGTCAAATCCTTGTCCTTTAGATAGTCCCTTTCATCTCTTTCCTTTTCATACTCTCCACCAACTCCCTACTATTCATGTTCCAACCCTCTATTTCTCCATGTCCATGTCCTCCAAAAACCCCTCTACCTCCACCAGAAAAAGTACTTGAGCTAAAACAAAACCATCCTCCACTCCTCCTGAGCAGGTAGACCTAGGGTCTGACTGGTCCGAGGAGTGTGCCTCTTCCCAAGCTGCGTACTTTGAACACTCCATGCTCTTAGGTTACAAAGCCGCTAGTAAGCATCCCATGGATAATCCCCAGTCTCCACTCTGTTAGAAACTACGCTTTACGCTAGAGGGGGGGTGAATAGCGTATTAATAGAATTTAGCGTTTTCTTGCGGAATTTAAACTTTGCATGAAGTAAAATAAATGCAGAAAAATAAACTTACACAAAGATGTATACTGGTTGGCCACCAACGTGGTTAGTTCAATCCCCGAGAGACTCTCTCGAGATTTTTCACTATCTTGTTAAGCTTAAGGGTGCTCAACAAACCGTTACACACTTGAGGACACAAGCCTCAAACAGTTGCTCGGAGATCGCAATCTCAAAGACTTCACCCAAGGAAACACAAGTTCCTTGAAACAAGAGAATCGCAATTCTCTTACAAGTATATCAAATACTTGGACACTCACTTAACTAAAGTACTCCTTATTGAGTAGATATGAGTAAAAGAATATGTTCAAGATCACAACAACTTTAAGCAATAATATGGCTCTCAAAAGCTTTATGAAATGAGTAGAAAATGATGAACAATTGAATGAAAGCTTATAGCAATGTAATGATCAGTTTGTGTATGTTGTTCTTTTTAAAACACTGAAATGAAGCTGTATTTATAGTTGAAAAAGTTGGTTCAACCGTTGCCTAATTGCCAATTAAGAGTTGCTGAAATTACGCAGTGATAATCGATTATTAAGACCAAACAATCGATTATCTGCCAGTCAGTTTAAAAATCAATCCCAGATTTAACGCTTCACAATCGATTATACATAATCTATAATCGATTACTGGCAATATTCAAAATCAGATAATCGATTACACTAAGTTCATAATCGATTACTTTAGCAACGTTCTAAAAATCATTTCCAGATTTTAAGCAAAACATCGATTATATAAAATCAATAATCGATTACTTCAGCAACGTTCTAAAAATCATTTCCAGATTTTAAGCAGAACATCGATTATATAAAATCAATAATCGATTACTTCAGCAACGTTCTAAAAATCATTTCCAGATTTTAAGCAGAACATCGATTATCTAGAATCAATAATCGATTACCTTATGGTATTTGAAAATCATTTGACAACGGCCAGCTTCAACAATCGATTGTCCTTTGCAACAATCGATTACTTGTTATTTTCTGAAAATCATAAAACTTACTGTCTCAGTGATAATCGATTATCTAAAGACATAATCGATTACTTAATTAAATTTAAAATCACTGGAAGACATCAACTCAACACAATCGATCACCATTAGTTCATAATCGATTATTTTGAGTATTGAAAAACTTTACCTCAACAACAATCGATTGTCATTTGTTCACAATCGATTATCATGCAGATTTGGAAAAACCTGATGTTCACTGTCTTACTCACAATCGATTACCATTAATTCATAATCGATTGTCATGCAGTCTTGGCTCAGAAACGATCGATTATCATAAGTACATAATCGATTATTTTAGCCCAGATTTGTGAGGCATGTTTAGAAAACATTTTGTCTAATGTAAATATGCATGATTTAAAATCTTTTTGACACAGAATTAAATATGCATGATTTTGGAAAATAGTTTTATGAGAGAGGCCATACTATGAGTCAAGTTATAGGATCGAGATTACAATTTAGAACAACTCAATAACAATTAAAAGCTATATCTTGAACTTCAATCTTATTCGCAACCATTGTGCGCTTGTACTTGAATTCCGTCATATATCAATTTTTGCTTCGTTTGTCATTCATCAAAACCTACAAAAGAGTACACGTTTAGTATATTGCATTGAGAACGTGTTTCTAACAATTTCCCCCTTTTTGATAATGGCAAACATTAAGCGGGATATGCAATTTAGGCAAAAGATATTGACAATTCAAGACAAGTAACAATTATGCAATTTTGTTCTTGTTCCCCCTCAATTTTAGAGTTCCCCCTCAATTTTAGCTTATAAGCAATCAATGAATTAAGAGGTGGTGCATACCCCATATCCCGTTTTCTTCCCCCTTTTGCCATTAGCAAAAAAATAGTAAGGAAAGATGCAAAAAGATGAAATAAACAAGGTTTATTTATTGGAAAAAAAAGAGGGTACATCAATGGGAACCAAAGAGAACAACAGCAAAAACCACACAAAACACAAAAAAAATTTATTCATTTCCGTCGTTGTCCGCCTCGTTATCCGGCGCTGCTTCAAAAGGAACGAGAGCTGCATATGGATAATTGACATGATCAAAGTATCCATGGATCTCATGAGTGAGTTGAGCAAGCTGGTCGGATATGGTTTGGAGAGTAGGCTCTTGGGACGAACGAGCACGACGGGGTGGACGACTTGAAGAAGGAGCTGGAGCATGATCACCATCATGATGGAAAGAAGACTCCGAGATTTCCCAAATTTTGGTACTCCTTTTGAGAGGACCATTTTCCATGACAAATCCGGATGCTTCAAGGAAGTTCATAATGAGGAGGGCATAAGGAAGAGGCATGTCATCACCGATGGCATCGAGCATATGAATTTTGATGAGCCGACACCAATTTATTTTGGCTCCGGTGACAATGGCATGCAGAAGTTTGGTATTCTCCTGGGAGATGGTGGTGTGATTGTGCCGTCTAGGCTTGAGGACTCGGGTGATGAAGTAAATAATCAACCGGTAGTTTGGATCCATTCCCGTTATGGTAGGACGACGGGTAGAGATAGATGGATCATAGGAGGTTATACCGGCTTGGTGGAGAAGGATGGTTTCATCAAAGAGAGCCCCGGCCTTATCAATATACCGGTAAAGGTCTTCACCTTCATTTGGAAGGCGGGCAATGGTGTGGAGATTCTCTTCAGAGAGAAGAATTTGAACCCCATTAATGGAGGTGACAAGTTCGCCATCTTCATCTTTATGGAGGTTTGAGTAAAAAGCTTGAACGAGAGTTGTGTTTATGTGAGGATGAGTGAGAAGCAAGAAGTCATATAGTTGACACTCCTTTAACATATTTGCGGCAGGGGTGAAAGGCTCAAGGAGTTTACTATTTGAGAACCGAGGAGGAAGAATGGTGCGTTTCTCAAATTTTGATAGGAACCTTGTGAGTTCATTTTCAGTTTCAAAGAACAAGACGGAACCGTCTTGGTATGGAAAATTTAAAGGAGGAGGGGCGGTTGAGGCTGATGCGCCATGTTTGGATCGGGAACGTTTTGAAGATCGTCCAGACATGTTAGGAGAAAGACTGCTGGAATTTGGCAAAGTAAATAGAAGAGATTTAGCTTTTGAATACTAGAGATAGTGCTTGAGTGGGTGAATGTGAGCTCTTATGATGCCTATTTATAGAGGAAAGGATTATCAAGCATTGAATGGAGACATTTGCTGAGATTTTGGTTTAGGAGCAGTCAGAAAACGGTAAGAATTAAAATTACTGACTGTTAGATAATCGATTATTGAACTGAAATAATCGATTGTATTTACTGTTTGATTGAGATTTTGAATCTGACAAATCGATTCTTGAGTCAAAACGGTAAAAAATTTGAATGAAATAATCGATTGTTAAATTTTGGTAATCGATTATGGAGCATTTAAGACCTGACAGGAATCGATTGAGGAGCCAAACGGTAACAAAAAATTAATATGATGTAATCGATTGTCAATTCTTGGTAATCGATTATTTAGGGAACTAATTTGATACAGTGAACTTGGAGAATATCAGAATTTGTCAAATAATCGATTGTATGAAAAAATAATCGATTGTTGTAGAAAGCATTGCTGAATGACTGAGGCGGAAATCGATTATGCAATTTAGGAAGTAAAAAATTAAACACAGATGCATAATAGTAATAATCAGTCATTAACAATCGATTATTGATACTGATAATCGATGTACTGCACAGAAAATAATCGATTAGTGGCTTGAAATAGTCGATTATTTTGTGCGAAAACTTCATAATTCCCCCTACCTTTGGGGTGGTACCTGCAAAATAGATTTAAACGTCTCCGACGCTCAAGTTAGTAATTTATAGCGAAATTAATAAATTACACTAGTGTTAACAAGTAATGCCGTGAACTCTTAAGAATTGTGTCCTAGAGTGTTCTTAAGAGAGTTTCGGGTACTTACCTTTTCTCCAACATCGCCAATTACCTGTTCGAGAGGATGATCCTTGATCGTTCTCCACTCGTTAGGCGTATTTATTCCTTTTTCTAATTGTGGCGCTTCTTCCGTTGGTTGTTCCCCAATTTCATTTTTGTTTTCCTTTGAAGGTTCTTCTTGGATTTTATCTTTCAAGCTATCCAAGATACCTGCAAGATCAAAACCGGATTCCTTTCTCGCCAAGCGAGTATTATCTTCGGAAAACACAACATGAGGGGATTCCTCCACAATTTGGGTTCTTTTGTTAAAGATCCTATATGCTTTGCTACATGAGGAATAACCAATGAAAATACCTTCATCCGATTTAGCATCAAACTTACCCAATTGGTCCTTCCCATTATTATGAACAAAACATTTACAACCAAAAACACGTAAATGAGAAATGTTGGGTTTTCTACCCTTATAAAGTTCATATGGGGTTTTCATGAGTATCGGCCGAATTGCTACTCTATTTAAAACATAGCAAGCGGTACTCACGGCGTCCGCCCAAAAGTATTTGGGAATCTTAGCTTCGTCGAGCATGGTTCTAGCCATCTCTTCGAGACACCTATTTTTCCTTTCCACCACCCCATTTTGTTGTGGTGTCCGTGGAGCGGAAAAGGTGTGTTCGATTCCGAGTTCGTCACAAAAATCCGCAAAGAGATTGTGATCAAACTCTCCCCCATGATCACTTCTAATCGAAGTGACGGTCGATTCCTTTTCGTTTTGAACACGCTTAAGGAAATACTTGAAATTTTGAAAAGCATCACTTTTATTTGCAAGAAATAGAGTCCAAGTAAATCTAGAAAAGTCATCAACGATTATAAAAACATATTTATTTTTACCAAGACTTTCAATACGAGAGGGACCAAATAAATCCATGTGAAGTAATTGCAAAGGTCTAGACGTTGAAACAATATTCTTGGATTTAAAAGATGCTTTGGTTTGCTTCCCTTTTTGACAAGAATCGCAAATAGAATCATTTTCAAACTTTAAACTGGGAAGACCAACTACTAAGTTTTGAGAAAGAAGCTTGTTCAAAAGATGCATGTTCATGTGTGCTACTCTACGATGCCATAGCCAAGAGTTATCCTCTTTGCTTACTAAACAATCAACATATTCGGGTGAGGAGTTTGCAAGATCAACCATATAGATATTATCAATTCTAAAACCACGAAGTATGATCTTGAAATCACTACGTCTAAATACAAGACATTCATCCGAATTAAATAGAGCAAGATTTCCCTTGTCACATAATTGGCTTATGCTCAAGAGATTATGCTTCAAACCTTTCACAAGTAGTATATGTTTAATAGAGGAGTTTTCGTCCTTACCGACCGAACCAATGCCGATGATTTTTCCTTTATTGTTATCACCAAATGTGACACTTCCTCCTTCTTTGTGCTCTAGTTGAAGGAATTTGGATTCATCTCCCGTCATGTGTTTGGAGCATCCACTATCAAGGTACCATAGTACACTTGATCCCTTCAAGCACACCTACAAAACAAATTAATGTTCTTTAGGTACCCATGCCATCTTGGGTCCTTGAGGGTTAGGCATGTTATAATGATGCAATTGATTTATATGTCTATGACTAGTAAAGCAAGCGGGAGCAATATAACCAATACGTCTACAATAATGACAAGTCACGTTGGGATTATGCATTTTTCTAGGTACATAGTAACTAGATGAATGAAGGTTGCTTACTCTACTTTGAACACCATTGTTTCTCCTATTATGAGCTCTAGGAGGTTCACAAGTTTGTCTAAAATATGCATCATTTCTAGAATATCTATTTCTAGGTGGAGGGTCATTTCTTGGTCTTCTAAATTGTTCAAGGTTTGGCCTAAAATATGCATCATTTCTAGGTCTTCTAGCATTTTCACTATTTGGTCTAACATGCAAGTTATTTCTAGGATTTCTACTTCTAGGATAAGCATTTTGGTTATTAGTCCTAGGTTGAGCTCTAGGTTGTTGTGGTTTAGCACCAACCTTTTCTTCATTCTTGAATCCTATTCCATGTTTAGTTGATTTTAGATTAACAAGCACATCATTCAAGTTTTTATGCGAAGAATTGAACTTATCTAATGTGCCTTTAAGTCTAGCTACTTCATTCTTAAGAAGCACACAAGAAGAACAGTTTCTAGTAGAACCTTCAGGTTTATCAGCACTTCTTTTTCCATAAAACTTGTTTTCCTCTTTTAGCTTCTCATTTTCGAAAACCAGTTTTTCTAATTCTTTTTCTTTTAATGAAAGCTGTGTTTGAAAATCTTTTTCTTTTAGAGAAGCGCTTTCTTTAACACTTTTGACAGTTTTTGAAGCTTTGATAAATTCAGCATATAGTTCATCAAAAGCATTTCTCATTTCATCAAGAGTAAAGAAATTTTGAGAAGAGATTTGACTTACCTTGTCTTTGCCGTCTTCTTGAGCCATGAGACATAAATTTGCTGCTTCATCGTCTTCTTCTTCGCTTGCTTCATCTCCGGAATCTCCTCCCCAAGAGATGTATGCACGTTGCTTTTTGAAGGGTTTCTTCTCCTTTTTGATGTTAGGGCAATTTGATTTTATGTGCCCGGTTTCTCCGCATTCATAGCATTTTAGTTGATCGCCTTGCTTTTTGTTCTTGCGTTCATACTCTTTGCGCATGAATTTTTGAAACCTTTTGATAACGAGTCCAAACTCGTTGTCACCTTCCTCATCAATTTGTGGTTGGCTAGCCTTTAGAGCAATCCTTTGCCTTCTTTGATCATCAACAAACGGGTTAAGTATAGTTGATTCATAGGTTTTGAGATTACCTCTTAATGCGTCAATTGTGACATTTGTGATGCCAATGGATTCTTGGATTGCATCGGCCTTTGATCGCCATGCCGGAGTGAGACTTCTGAGGATCTTCCGGACAAGTTCTCTATCCGTAAACGTCTTTTTGAGGGCGTGTAGATCATTCACGATCATTGAGAATCGCTCAAACATTTCGTCTACTTTCTCTCCTTCCTTCATGTGGAATATTTCATACGAGTGAGTTAAGAAATCAATTTTAGCTTCTCGTACCTGGTCGGTTCCTTCGTATGTAACTTCAAGCTTATCCCACATTTCTTTTGCTGTTTTGCAACATGATATCTTCCTGTAGTCGTTAGCATTAACAGCACAATATAATAAATTTATAGCTTTGGCATTATTTTGAACCTTACGAATATCCTCCGCGGTATATTCCTCTTCGGTCTTTGGAACCCATTCATCTTCCACCTTCTTGGTTGGAATTTGGTTTCCATTGGTGAATACTTTCCACAAATGAAAGCTATTTGATTGCACAAAGATTTGCATCCTCTCCTTCCAGTATGAGTAGTTTGTGCCGTTGAATAGAGGAGGTCGTGTAGAGCATTGTCCTTCTTCAATTCCTGCAAAAGAGTCAAGAGTAGAAGCCATGGATGGTTCTCTCAAACGGTTAAGTTTTCAGAGAGTTGGGCTCTGATACCAATCGTTAGAAACTACGCTTTACGCTAGAGGGGGGGTGAATAGCGTATTAATAGAATTTAGCGTTTTCTTGCGGAATTTAAACTTTGCAGGAAGTAAAATAAATGCAGAAAAATAAACTTACACAAAGATGTATACTGGTTGGCCACCAACGTGGTTAGTCCAGTCCCCGAGAGACTCTCTCGAGATTTTTCACTATCTTGTTAAGCTTAAGGGTGCTCAACAAACCGTTACACACTTGAGGACACAAGCCTCAAACAGTTGCTCGGAGATCGCAATCTCAAAGACTTCACCCAAGGAAACGCAAGTTCCTTGAAACAAGAGAATCGCAATTCTCTTACAAGTATATCAAATACTTGGACACTCACTTAACTAAAGTACTCCTTATTGAGTAGATATGAGTAAAAGAATATGTTCAAGATCACAACAACTTTAAGCAATAATATGGCTCTCAAAAGCTTTATGAAATGAGTAGAAAATGAAGAACAATTGAATGAAAGCTTATAGCAATGTAATGATCAGTTTGTGTATGTTGTTCTTTTTAAAACACTGAAATGAAGCTGTATTTATAGTTGAAAAAGTTGGTTCAACCGTTGTCTAATTGCCAATTAAGAGTTGCTGAAATTACGCAGTGATAATCGATTATTAAGACCAAACAATCGATTATCTGCCAGTCAGTTTAAAAATCAATCCCAGATTTAACGCTTCACAATCGATTATACATAATCTATAATCGATTACTGGCAATATTCAAAATCAGATAATCGGTTACACTAAGTTCATAATCGATTACTTTAGCAACGTTCTAAAAATCATTTCCAGATTTTAAGCAAAACATCAATTATATAAAATCAATAATCGATTACTTCAGCAACGTTCTAAAAATCATTTCCAGATTTTAAGCAGAACATCGATTATATAAAATCAATAATCGATTACTTCAGCAACGTTCTAAAAATCATTTCCAGATTTTAAGCAGAACATCGATTATCTAGAATCAATAATCGATTACCTTATGGTATTTGAAAATCATTTGACAACGGCCAGCTTCAACAATCGATTGTCCTTTGCAACAATCGATGACTTGTTATTTTCTGAAAATCATAAAACTTACTATCTCAGTGATAATCGATTATCTAAAGACATAATCGATTACTTAATTAAATTTAAAATCACTGGAAGACATCAACTCAACACAATCGATCACCATTAGTTCATAATCGATTATTTTGAGTATTGAAAAACTTTACCTCAACAACAATCGATTGTCATTTGTTCACAATCGATTATCATGCAGATTTGGAAAAACCTGATGTTCACTGTCTTACTCACAATCGATTACCATTAATTCATAATCGATTGTCATGCAGTCTTGGCTCAGAAACAATCGATTATCATAAGTACATAATCGATTATTTTAGCCCAGATTTTTGAGGCATGTTTAGAAAACATTTTGTCTAATGTAAATATGCATGATTTAAAATCTTTTTGACACAGAATTAAATATGCATGATTTTGGAAAATAGTTTTATGAGAGAGGCCATACTATGAGTCAAGTTATAGGATCGAGATTACAATTAAGAACAACTCAATAACAATTAAAAGCTATATCTTGAACTTCAATCTTATTCGCAACCATTGTGCGCTTGTACTTGAATTCCGTCATATATCAATTTTTGCTTCGTTTGTCATTCATCAAAACCTACAAAAGAGTACACGTTTAGTATATTGCATTGAGAACGTGTTTCTAACACACTCTAAAGAAAACCAAGTTCAATTTCTCTGCTTCTCTTGAATCCGACCTAAATTTCTGGGACTCCCCAAATAGGGACTTCTTTATTTCTCTCAAAGACAAGCATATAGCCCATGGTAGAGTGGTTGACCTCGAGGTTATGGAATCCCTCAACTGTGAGGTAACAAATTTCTCTCTATTTCTCCGCCTACAGTGTATGAACCCTTGGTCCGTGTGTTCTATGCTAATCTTCGCTCCAGTAAACCTGATAGGCTTAAAACCCTTGTTCTTGGTAATTGCATTGTTCTTAATAGTGTTCTGTTTCACTCTCTTGTTCTTTGCCGATGCTCTAGTTTTCCTACTATTTTTAAAAATATCTGGCCTAATGATTTTGAAATCACCATTGATGAGGCAGAACTAATTATTGCAAAAAATCCTTCTGAAACCCTTCCAACTCAATTAGGACCCAGTGATGTTAGATTTGAGAGTAGGGTTCTTGCTCATATTTTTCTAACCACTCTCCTTCCCAGAACTACTTCTTTCTCAACTCTTTCTTTAAGGGTCACCTTCTTGGTCTACTTTCTCATCTCCAATCTCAAAATCAAGTTGTCCTCCTGGGTTATCAATTTTATGATTGAGAGTGCTAAAGACCCTACTATCCTCCTTACGGTATGGCCATTACCCACATCTGGAAGCCCATCAAATCTCGCTTTCAGACTACCCATTTGTTTATGTGTCCAAATGTTATAACTCTAGAGCCTTCTCTAGCGTGGGTATGTGAGTATCAAAGGGGTTTGGGTCAAGAAGGGCGAAAGTGATGCCAAGCCCACTCCTGAGGAAACCAATCCCTCTCCCGCCGTCCTACCCTCTCTTATTCCCAAAAACCTTAGTGAAAAGCTGCGTTTTTTTAATCTCAACTCTCCGATATCAAGCGACTATGGAAGCCATTCATGCTCTTTCCAAGGAAACAGGGTCTGATGTCTCTAAAATCAGGGTGGTTGTGCAAAGGGTAAAGGAAAATGCAGTAAGGGAATTCAAGGAGGTGCATGACAGACTTGATGGAATGAGCATTGCAGCCAACACCAGCTTTGACCAGTTGAAGGAGGATATCTACAATACCCTTACTTACTTCTTGTGTCATTAGATTGCTGTGGTTTACAATTATTCTCCTTTGGATGTTTAAACTTGTTTTTGGTGGTGGTTGGGCTATGCCCGTGGATGCTTTATTTTTCTTTTCTTCGCCTGTAGATAATATTTTGTTTCCTCTGTTCCCTCTTTGCTGATGCCAAAAAAGGGGAGAAATATATACTTTTTTCTCTCATATGCAGGATGACTATGTTGTGGCATTATCTCATCTGAACAGTACAAGTCGAATATACAATATGCATATGCATAGAAAATACCCCTTGCTCTTTGAACTAGTTAAAACCTGCTTAGATAATAATTGACAGGTACAAATCGACTGCACCCATTGAGGGGGAGAACAAGTTGACTGCACATAATAAGGGGGAGATCAAGTCCAGTTCACCATACATTTATGGGTAGCCAAGTCGACCAATCCTAGAGAGGAAAGTCAACTGTTATTTACTCTCTTGTATATATTAATTTTGCCATCATCAAAAGGGGGGAGATTGTTAGATCATATTTTAATGATGCAATTAATATACATGCGCAGGTTTTCAAAGAAGGAAGTGGAACTATTGGAATTGATGTAGCAAACAAGGAAAGAGCTACTCCTATGGGAAGCTGCCAATATGTTCAAACAAGGAAGCGGAATTGCTGAAGAAAATGATGAAGGAAATCTTCCTAAAAGGAAGTTGTTGTCGCTCAAGGAAAGGATCGTCATCTCATCATCAAATCAGGAATTTCCCACGATTTTGGAAAATCAAATCTACCCAGATGAAACAAAAGATTCAACGCAATCCTTAATGGACGAATAATTCCAATCACCGAAGATAATTGATAGTGGAAGATCTGGAAAGCAATCAAGACTAGAAGGCCCAATAATCAAGGAAGAACTTTATCAAATCATATCTCTAGCCAAAGGAAAAGGATCTGAATTGAAGCAAGGGCTAGTGCCTTGTTCTTGTAAAGAATCAACTCTTTTCAAGGATCAAAACCTTTGGGTTGACAAGCCTTCACCATCCTCTTGTTGTCTAAATTCCTAGTGCAACCTTAACCTTAGTATACTTTGATCGAACCCAAATACCTCTCCAATTTACTGCAAACAAGCATAGTAGTCTAGATAGATTGATTGTGTAATAAGTCATGGATAGAAAGAGAGTTATCAACTGGTGAGGCATTGTATCAAACTAGTGATAGAAGACTGTGCGACAAATATCGAATATGTACTCCAAAGAAAATCATTGATATGAAGAGAAATCCCTTGCAACCCAAAGGGACTGGATTAGGATTCACATTCAATCTGAATGAGTATAACATTTTGAGTGTCTTTACATTTCTGTAATTACTTTCTGCGTAACTATTTTCAATCTCTCCATCTACAGCATTGCCATATTAAGTCGACTAATAAAGTTTTAATTCAACTTATTAACAATTATTTTAATTATTCACAATTCACCTCCCCCCCTCCCCCACTCTTGTACTTTCACGATCGGGTTGCGCGCCCGTCTGAGGGTGAAAAGCTATGTTCAACTCCACCAGAATACCCAACTCTCGTTGCATAGACATCCAAGACTGTGAAGTAAATTGAGGCCCCTATCTAAAATTATGGAAACTGGGACACCATGCAAACAAACAATCTCCTGGTTATAGATCTCTGCCAAGCGCTTTGAAGAATAGGTAGTATACGCATGAATGAAGTGTTGGTCAGCCGATCCACAATCACCCAAATAGCATCTAACTTTCTCAAAGTCCATGGAAGTCCAACAGCAAAGTCCATAGTGATCCTCTCCTACTTCCACTCGGGAATATCCATTTGCTGAAGCGAGCCCATGGAAGTCCAACAGCAAAGTCCATAGTGATCCTCTCCTACTTCCACTCGGGAATATCCATTTGCTGAAGCGAGCCACCCGGTCTTTGATGCTTACATTTCACCTACTGGCAATTGAGACACTAAGGTACAAATCCCACAATGTCTTTCTTCATTATTCTCCACCAATAATGTTGCCTCAAATCTTGATACATCTTTTCGGCACCTGGAAGAATGGAATACCGCGAGCTATGGGCCTCCAGAATCAACTCCCGAAGCCCATATACATTGGGCACACAAATTCGGCTCTGCATCCTCAACACCCCAACATCACCAATGGTCACATCTCTGGCATCATCGTGCTAAACTTTGTCCTTAAGGACAAGCAAATGCGTGTTATCATAGTGGCGCTCTCTGATGCGATCATATAAGAAAGACCGAGAAACCACGAAAGTCAATAACAAACTGGGCTCCCAAACATCTAACATCACGGACCGATTGGCCAAGGCGTGAACATCAACTACAAGAGGTCTCTCCCTAACTGGAATATAGCTAACTACCCATACTCACTTCCTTTCGGCTCAAAGCATCGACCACCATATTGGCCTTCCCCGGATGGTACAATATAGTGATATCATAATCCTTGAGCAACACCAACCATCTCCGCTGCCTGAAATTGAGATCCTTCTGCTTGAACAAGTGCTGGAGGCTATGATCAGTAAACACTGCACAAGACACACCATGCACGCAATGCCTCCAAATCTTCAATGCATGAACTATGGCAGCCAACTCCAAATTATGAACATGGTAGTTCTTCTCATGGGACTTCAACTGACGAGAAGCATAAGCAACAAATATACCATCCTGCATAAATACACATTAATACCCACTCTCAAAGCATCACAATACACGGTATATAAACCTGAAGCTGATGGCAAAACTAACACTGGAGTTGTGGTCAGAGCTGTCTTGAGCTCCTGAAAGCTCTCCTCATATTCGTCCAACCATACAAATGAAGCACCCTTCTCAGTCAACTTGTTCAAGGAAAATGCGAAAGATGAGAATCCCTGAACAAACCAGCAATAATAGCCTTCCAAACCAATAAAGCTGCAAATCTCTGTGGCTGAGGACGGTCTGGGAAAATTCTGAACCGCCTCTATCTTCTTCGGATCAACCTTGATACCCTCGTTTGACACCACCTGCCCCGAGAAAGCCACTAAATTGACCAAACTCAAACTTGGAGAATTTTTCATAAAGCTTCTCCTCCCTCAATCTCTACAAAACAACTCTAAAATTCTCTGCGTGCTCCTCCTAACTAAGTGAATACACCAGAATATCATCAATGAAGACTATGACAACTGAATCGAGATATGGCCGGAACACGTTGTTCTTCAAATTCATGAATGATGTTGGGGCATTGGTTAGCGTAAAAAATTTCACGAAGAACTTATAATGAGCTTATCGGGTCCTAAAAGTTGTCATATGAATATCCTAGTCCCTCATCTTAAACCGGTGATAATCCGAACGAAGATCAATCATGGAGAACACTCTCGCTGCCTGAAGCTTGTCAAACAAATAGGGGTACTTGTTTTAAATTTATACTTTGTTCAAATACCTATAATCAATACACATCTGATACTGTCTAGGATGGCATATAAACGATCCGGAACACCACAAGATCGACCTTCCACTTTAGAGCGACCCCTAGCTGACTGACCTCCATCCCTAGCTGGTTGGGTGGGTGGTGAAGTAACTGGAGTAGAAGTCCGGGGTTGACCCCTCTGCTGAGACTGACCATCATGAAGACGAAGACACTACCTCCTCATACGCCCAAACTCTCCATACTCATAACAAGTCCATGGTGCTGGAGATGGGGACTGAAGGGAACCCCTAGCACCGAAAAGACCAGTAGAAGGACCTGGCATAGAAAAACCCTACACTGATGGAGCACAGGACAAACTTTGGGCTGGAAGGGCACTGATTGATAAGTGTCCGTGATGTGAATTGTGAAAATCATGACCCGATGATGACCCACAATAACTTGGGCGAGTTGAATGAGCCTGCCTGAAAGGACGGCCTCTGCCTTGCTGGAACTGACCCCTTGAAGGAGCACCACTAAAGCAACCAAATCCCCAAGGGCTCGTGGCCTCCCTCTCCTCTCGCTCCTGACGTCGAACCGACTTAATCTCATGGGCTATGTTAAAAACCTCCTCGGAGGTAGCACCTGTCACCCCCTCCCTAGTCATGAGAATCTGAAGCTGATACGTGATGCCATCAACGTACCTCCTAATCCTCCCTGGATCTGTGGGAACCAACCCAACTACATGACGGGCTGACTAGGATAACCGCATCTCATACTGCATCATAGTCTTCTCTCCCTGACGCAACTGCTCAAGCTGACTGTGTAGCTCCTCTTAGTGAGACTGTGGCACATACTTCTCCGAAAAGAGAACACAAAACTGCTGCCAGGTAAGGGGCGCTACACCAATAGACTTACATCTCTCAAACGCCTCCCACCAAGTGAAGGCAACCCCAGAAAATTGAAAGGTGGTAAATGTTATACCATTGGTATCTAGAATCACCTCTGTACGAAGCATCCTCTGGCACTTATCCAATAAACCCTAGGCATCCTCTCCCTCTGGACCACTGAAGGTAGGATCCTGGAGTCTACCAAACATCTCAAGTCGACACTACTCGTCATCCGGCATAAATGTTACCACAAACTACAGAGTTGGTGCAATCGGCTGGGCGGGAGGTACCCCCGGTGTCAGGAGTCCCTGCAAAACCTGCTCAAGTGTGCCAGAAATGGGAGTTTAGGTGCCTCCCCGGCCTGAAAAGTAGCATTGGCCGTAGAAACTGAGACTGCCTAGGATAAACCGGTACACACTGATAAGATCCAAGCTAAAGCCTCCTTAAGGCCTGGAATTACAATAGGCACAGCTAGTGCCGGAGCTGGTGCTGCTATAGCGTCCACAACTAGGACCTGATCTGGAACTGGGGCAGCAGGTGGATCTGCAGGTGCTGCTCTGGCTCATCTGCCCCTACCACGGCGTTAACTGCGACCTCGGCCTCTGGTGGCTATAGCTGGTGGTACTAGCAATCGTCCAAACAAGTCATGATAGCATGATTTATAATAGAAATAATATCTCAAGTAGTCATAGAGGTAGAGAAAACACAGTAACACGAAGGCATGATAGCAAACAAGGCACATAGTAGCCTAAATTCTTCCCGGATCATGAATAACCATAGTGTACGCATGTACGCTGGTCACCATATATGTGTGTCACTCCCAACACGTCGCAAGTATCATATTCTATTGGAAAATAAACCCCAACCCAATCGTCGAAAAGATAATTACTCCAAAGTGCGAGAATCAATACACTTAATAGCCCCTCCCTCGTGAAATTACCTCCAAACGGCTCAAATCTTATCAAGTACCACTTGACGGTGTCAGATAATGCTAAAGGAAATAATAAATAATAACGGAGCATAAAGTCTGAATCCTTAGTCAAATATACAACATCAACCTAGATCCACACCCCCGAAAACCCGATAAAAACCAAAAATCTTAATTACTTATTCGAATACGAGCCCAAATATACAAGTTTCATACAAATCCATATCTCAATAGGGGTTCAAATCAAAAATAATCACTCTCCAAATTTTCTTCCAAAAACTCCAATATTTTTCCGTTTTGATTTCATCAACCAAAAGCCAAAATCAAGATTTAAATTATGAGAATCATCAAATCCAAGTTGAAAACATCCCAATCCATGTGGCTGAAAATCATATCAAAATCTGTCAAATTTGATTTTTCAATCACAAAATATGATAAATTATGTCACACCCTCGATTAAAAGTGCTCTACCTAGCGATTCTTGTTTCTGCAACCAAATTTGTCGCTTCTACGACAAAACACTCGATTTTGTGTGTCACAAGAATATCCCAACCTTCCACATCTACTGCCAAGATTCTACTTCTATGGATCTGTAGGTGCGGCCTGCCTTCACAAGTGTGACCTCTACAGGAGCATTCAACCTCGCACATATGTGCACTTCAATCCTAGGCCTGCCCTTCATAGGTTTGAAGTTCTCCTCGCATGTGAGACATCGCATTTGTGAACCTTTCCGTCGCATATGTGGTACACCAGCAACAGACTTGCCAACTAGCTCCAAAAATGATTTGAAATCAATTTGAAACACACTAGAGCCTTTCGGTACTCCGTCCAATCTTTACAATCTTGCATGCTAAATTTTTTTAGTAGTTTTCAATATAAGCCGTTTGTGATAGTCCAAGAGTACATTAAGACTAACCTCAATGTTCCTAAATTTCTAACAAAAAACTTGTATCACCAAGATCTTTCATCAGACAAAAATTTTTAATTTCATGCAATAAGCCTATATCCTATGTGGCAAGCAATATGTCATTGACATATAAATTCAGAAAAAAAGATATTTACTCCCACTAAACCTAGGGTATACACAATCATCAACAAGATTCATCTCAAAACCAAATGAGATAACACTTTGATGAAATTATTAAAACATTAACGAGACTCTTTCTTAAGCTCATAGATAGATTTTATTAATATGCATATCATTGACTGCATCAGCGGATATAAAGCTTTTTATTGTAGCGTATTAATTTTCTTATTAATATCACTATAGAGAAATGATGTCTTCACATCCATCTGATATAGCTCAAGATCAAAATATGCAACTAATGCCATTATAGTCCTAAAAAGTCTTTTCTCTTTATAATCGATACTTTATTTATAGGTAACGCCTTTAGTAACAAGACGTGCCTTATATTTCTCCACATTTCCTATTAAATCCCTCTATATTTTATTTAACCATTTATAATCAACGAGCTTTACACTTTCACAAAATTAGACAAGGTCCCATATGTTGTTGGTCTTTCATGGACCTCATCGATTCATTCATGGAATCAGTCCACTTTTGAAAGCTATAACTTTCCTTCGTTTGATGGAAGTTGATTGGATTATCTTTCATCATTCCAAGGCAACTTCATGTTCTTGAAGAAACACAATGTGATCATCTAGAATTGCATTTCTATTCTCGCCGGTGGATTTTCTTAATAACATTGGTTCTTGAGGCTGTAGAGTTTGTTTCTGGAACAACTTTTTGAATGGGAGGATGAATGACATTACTGTATTTGAGTTTGCTTCTTGGGTAATGTTAGGTATAGGAAGTTGTTCCTAAGCATTGTCAATAGCAATTAGATGAATATTCATATGTTCCTTTTCAAAGACAAAGTCCTTAATCCCCATCCCACCCACCCCCCTCCCAAATAAATATTCCCAAAGAACCTCACATTATTGAACTCAAGAATAGCCTTAATAATGGGATCGTAAAACTTGTACGCCTGGACCTTTCCAAGTATCCAATAAATAGCAACTTATAGTCCTAGAGTCCAGTTTCTTTTTGTTGGACCTATAAGGCAGTGCCTCAAATGAATATCCCTAAGTGTGAAAATACTTTAAACTAGGTTTATTGATTGTCTAAAGCTCATAAGATGACGTAACAGTCTCTTTAGATATAACTCTATTACGTATATTTGTTGCAGTTTTAATGTTTCTCCCCAGAGGTATAATGACTGATCATACCCCTCACTATATCCTTAACTGTTATATTTCGTCTTTCAGCAACACCATTTATAGTGGGCGAATCCGGCACCTTATCCATCATATTTAAAGTGGTATTCACCCCAACGGTCACATCTAACGCTTCTAATCAGTTGCTTCTCTATTTCAGCCTTATAATTTTTTAACACATCCAGTAATTATAATTTTTCATGAATGAGATAAAGTTAGCTATATCTTGAGAAGTCGTTTAGAATATTATAAGATATTGATGACAATTCCAAAAAGCTATAAGTAATGGTCCACATCTAAGACATCTGTTTTCTGTTGGCTCCAATTCTCTTAATATTTGTTTGTTTTCCTTTATTAATACAATCCACACAAATAACAAAATTTGAAAAATCAAGGGGACCGAGAATGCCATCGGACACAATTCTCTCAAGTGGCCTGATCTCGTGTGCCACAGCGAAGCTGAATTCTGATCGGTTATCAGCTGAATCGGAGAACCATAAATAATAAAATAAGCTCACATAATACTTAAAATTAAGATAGAAATAAATTTAAATTAAGGTAGACCTTATTTCAAGGTACCGGTTACTTTATTAATATTTTATCGTTGGATAAAGTATTACGTAGTATCTTGGTATAGTAATTAAACACTGACAATAAAAAAAACATGTTGAATAGTAAATATTTCTTTGGGTCAATTTATTATTCACGCACAAAACTAAATAATCATCATGCACATATAATTATGTTAACATTCACCACCTTCTTTTTGGGCCTGTCATTATTAACACAGGTTATAATGCACACAACATTTTTATATTTTAAAATAAATAAACTTCCACAAGAGAGGTGTGTGTATATATACATATATATATATATGGTGGGCTTATAAATTATTGTGGGCTTGAAATTCACCCATGATGCTACCGGTATACATATATTTTAATTACTAAAAGTTTCAATTTAAACAAAATCATACCTTCATTACCTTGTCCACTCCAAATTTTATGAAATACTTTTTTTGCAATGTTTCGTCACATGGTAGGAGTAAGCTCTACGTTCATTTTACCTTCATCAGGCTTTACATGTGGGATTTAACTGAGTACCTCTTTTTGCAGTCCGACAACTTAAACATCCACTATGTAACGTTGGTCTTAAAGATATAGATTAATTCACATTGATCGGTGTAAATAAAATAATAATGCGTAAACTTACGTTGAAGCAATCATATTGAACAATGGAAAAGCATTTTAGGCAGCAAGGGTTAGGATAACTAGAAGTAAGATAAGAGTATACACACTGTAAGCTTAACCAACAATAATAAGAGCAAAGATGATATTTTAGATAGAATTACGGTGCTTATATAAAAACTATTCAAATATTTAGACTTGATGTACTAGAAAAATAGTAACAAGGAGATTTTATACATAAACTCAGAAAGGATGATTAAAATGGAGAATATTATTTGACAAAAGGATTCCTACCAAAGTTACAGGTAAGTTAAATAGAACGGCAAGCTGTAAGGCCATCAATGATATATGAGATGAATTTTGGATCTCTAATGTCAAGCATATCCGCCGGATCGGATGAGTGTCGCATTAATATAGAGGCTAAGATGAATTGTGTGGCCATATACAAGATAAATATATGAGGGAAATTACCATATATGTCCATTGATAAGTAGTTCATTACATAAATTGGTCAATTGATAAAATATTATTAATATTAGCCAAATTATCTATTTATAACAAAAAAATATCAAATTTTTGCTTTGTTTTGAGTGGGTGTTATTAGAATAGATTGGGCAAAACATAAGGAGCTTGAATCTCAATTTTGGGATGATTCGGTGAAGTTTTGAGGTGGTTTGAACTGAAAATTCGAAGTAAAAGCTTAACATGAAAAAAAAATTATATGTGTATCACACTGTATATCACATATGTATCATATTTGTATCAATCGTGTATCATATGTATATCCATGTATACCTGTGTGTGAGATACATGTGGGATACATGTTTGATACTTGTGTTGCAGAAGACTTTGTTTAACTCGTTTTTATTATGAATTTTGATACAAAATCAGTTCAAATCACCTCCAATCTTCCTCAAATTTTGTATATTGACTGATCTATATATTTTTAATGAATTTCAGCTATTCCCATTGAAAAAGTTCCTTTTTGTTTGGATTTTTGGAATATTGTATAAATTTTTGTATTTCATCACCTTATTTGCTACCCTGTCTATTAAATTTCCTTTCCGTTTTGTACGTAATGTTGCTAATCACGCATAAAAATATGGAAAGTAATTTTTGCAAGTGATTCTTTGATAGAAAGAACCCTATTATTTGATTTTTTAAATTTTTATTGACTAGCTTTGGTAAATCAATAACTAACGGCTAGAGGTTGGTAGATTGAGATTTATTTGGAATATTTTGTAAGTTTCCCTAAATATGACTACATTCAGAGAAATGACGTGGAGTAACCATTGTTTACGCTGGTATTTACTTTTTATCCAGCATTTTTAATACTTAGCAAAACTAATCACTAATCTATTAAAATTATTATGAAAAGATTATATTACCCTTTCTTGCCCAAACAGAAATATACCAATTTGTCATTCTACCCAATTTGGTTTCCCCCTTTCTCTCTCACCTTTGGCTCTCCATCGTCTCTGCCAAGAACAAATTGGAGTCTTTTTTTCCTTATAATTTTGCTTTCCATCCAACTCTTCTTCTTTTGATAGTTTCCACGTGTTAAACACTGAAATCTCCTCCCATTATATTTTTCTGAATGGCTTATATTTCCACCAAACTTTTATATAGAGTATAAATGACATGAAAAATTAAAGGCGGAATACATAGAATAGTACCTGAATTTGTATTCAAATTCTTATTACATACTTGTTGATTATGAGCAATCTTTTACACACCCAACCTTTTAAAAGTGTGTCAAATACACACTATTTTTTTCTTGACCGGTTTTCTAAAACATATATGATTTCATGCTGCAATCAGATAGTGACACGTGTATTTTATATTAAAAAATAAAATACTTAAAATTACACCTATACCCCTTAATCATCTTCTCCATTTCATATATTTCTCTTCTCCATGGGAGATTGACGCCAGACACCACCAAAAATTCACATTTAATCACATTCATATTATAAAGCAAATTTAGGAGCTCAAGTACATTAATCACGAGTTTGTGAGTCTAGATTCAAATCTGACACAAGAAATATAATGCAAAACTCAAAACTCCATTAAAGTTGGTTATGGCCAAATCCATTAAATTCTCTTGATATAGATTTCTTTTAACTTTCTTTACCAATTTCTTCAAAAGCTATTTTATATTATTGTTATTCTTAAAATGGTAGACATGAAAGATGAGAAAAATAGGTGGGGAAGAAAACGAAAATGGGAAAAAGGAGAAGTGAAGCTACAAACTTGTTGTTTGTTTTCTATGGGGAGAGGAAGGAAAGTTTTCTATGGCGAGATTTTGGAGAAAACAAAAAGGGAATAATTTCTCCATTGTTGAAAGAGTTGGTTGTTTGTTTAAGCTCTTGAGGAAGAGGATAATGTTTATAATTAAAAAAATAAAAAAATAGACCTTTGTCAGTTACACACGAGAGTTCACATATTTCATTTCCTATTCACCCGCCTAATTTGTGTGTAAAACACGCTCTTGACATGTAATTAAAATGGTGTGTAATTGACACACTTTTAAAAGGTTTGGTGTGTAAAAGGTTGCCCGTGATCAACAAGTGTGTAACAGGAATTTGGGTATAAGTTCAGGTGCTATTTTATGCATTCTGCCAAAATTAAAATCAATTCAAAATAAAACCATTACTCCATTGATAGGAGCAATTTACAAAGGCGAAAATATTATGGTAGAAATATCTTGAATCTTTCTCATTCGAATTAAGCTTCCGATTTAGTTGGTGCAGACGCTGAAGGATCAGCTGACACAAGATAGGAAAGGTTTTCAATTGAAGCTCTCGAACCTGTTCCAAAGTCACTTTAGGATTTGGTTTCCGATCTGGTTGATGTTCCGACATCCCGAATCGAGGTGGCTCTAAACTCAAGTTTGCCTACCTCTCTAGTTACAGAGAGAGGAGAGGGGCTTTGAAGCCTTAATTCAAGCTAGAAATCTCGCTAGAAAACTAGCTATATCGATCTAGGTAAATGGTGACAACGAAAAGGCTTTTTAGTTTATTTCAAGGATAAGTAATGGAAAAGAAAAATGATTACAATTGCTAACTGAAAAGGAAGAGTCACCAAAGTTAAGGACATGTAGTCCTAAAGTCCTAAAGTTAAATTCAAAAGTTCATGTTCAAAAGTTAAGGAAATGTAGTCTTGAAGTCCTAAAGTTAAGTTCAATAGTCAAGTTCAAAAGTTAAGGATAAGCAGTCCTTAACTTACAGTTACAAGTTCTGAAGTTAAGGACACGCAACCCTTAACTTACAGCAACAAGTTTAAAAGTTAAGGACAATGATTTTCAAGTTCAAAAGTTAAGGACACTTTGATTTTCAAGTTCAAAAGTTAAGGACAGACGGTCCTTAACTTACATTTACACGTTCAAAAGTTAAAGACAAGCAGTCCTTAACTTACAGTTACAAGTTTAAAAGTTAAGGACAATAGGTCCTTAACTTTGACCTACAAGTTCAAAAGTTAAGGACAGATAGTCCTTAACTTACAATTACACATTCAAAAATTAATGAGGAGCAGTCGTTAACTTACATTTACAAGTTCAAAAGTTAAGGGCAATAGGTCCTTAACATTGACCTACAAGTTCAAAAGTTAAGGATGCTTGATCTTGAAATTTGAGTTCCAAGTTCAAAAGTTAAGGACATGTAGCCTTGAAGTCCTCAAGTTAGAGTTCCAAGTTCAAAAGTTAAGGACATGTAGTCCTGAAATCCTAAACTTAGAGTTCCAAGTTCAAAAGTTAAGGACATGTAGTCCTGAAGTCCTTAAGTTAAGGAAATGAGCAGAAGGGTATGTTTGTTCGGGCAGTTAAAGTTTATTAAAACAGTGACTAAATATTAAAGAATTTTATGCGATGGCATAAAAATAAATACATATGTTATTAGTGGTCAACCGTGCACTTCCCCATTACATTCGGCTGAAGGTGTAAATAGCACAAACATAAGATAAAATAAATAAAAAATGTTTGAAATACTTGGTGGCGCATTAATCGACCTCTAAATTCACTTTGTCTCTAAGCATGAAACCATAGGGAATGGAGATGTTAAAAAAGGATGAGATTAAATTAAATAAAAGAAAATTATCTTTGAAAGACTACAATCTCTTAAAATTCACACAAACCTGGCGAAAAATTATAATTGGAACCAAAAAATTTATATACGTGATATTAGTTAATTCGGATTAAATTTGAACAATAATATTAAATTAATTTAAGTCTTTAATGTTTGGTAGTATATAAAGAACTAATAACGCTAGTTAAACTAATCTTTTTTTTGAAAAATATTAGACTTAAATAATAACACCAATTGCAATAACTATGGTATAATTGTTATCCGCGATATAAATCTTCACTTCTTTCTTTAAGATAAACTTATATTGTCATCATGCTAAAAAAAAAAGATAGAAGTATTAAATTAACTGCCTACATAAAACTTGCTACAATAAATATTAGACTTAAACAGTGCCACATAAATAGTGACGATATATATGTTCAACCTCAACTTGCTTGAGTCAGTAATTAGTTAGTGTTGTAAGACATGCTTTATTAGCAAACGATAGGTTTTTTCTGAGACAGAATAGCTTAATAGTTCCCGAATTTTAAAATAAATTTCACTTTCATTTTAACACTTTTACTTTTTTTTTTGGTAATCAAAGATTTATTCAACAAACATTAAGAGTTATTATAACAAGAACTCAGTCTGGGCCACAAAGTGCCTAAACTGTCTCTTTTTAAAGCATGAAAAATAAAGACAAGCGAGACAGCAAATAGTTGCAAAGTACAAAGGGTGTTCATGTTGCAACCATTTTTAACTAACAGGTCTGCTACTCCATTAGCCTCTCTAAAGATGTGCTTCAGTTGTGGGTCATGCGTCATCCTCAATAGGTACCTTCAATCATCAATTATGTTTTGGTAGAGACTATTGTTAGAATTGAGGAGGTTTAAAAGCTCCAAGCAGTCTGTCTCTATTACTAAAGGGATGAGCCTATTTCTATTGCTAGCTTGATTCCATGGAATAGGGCTAGGGTCTCGATGTAGATATTGATTGCGTGCTTATAGCTCATATTGAAGCCTAGGATCAAATTCCCCCCATTGTCTCTAAACACCCATCCTATTCCTCCCACTCCCGGGTTTTCCGCACAAACTCTGTCTATATTGAGCATAAAAAAATTGGAGTCCGGAGGTTCCCATTTTATGTAGATGACTTTTTAATGGGGTTTAAGCGATTATTTTTTTCCATATAAAGGAATTCAATGGCCTTATTAAAGGGTTGAATTATGTTAATGGGTGCTATA
Organism: Nicotiana benthamiana; assembly: GCA_034376525.1. Classification (NCBI taxonomy): domain Eukaryota; kingdom Viridiplantae; phylum Streptophyta; class Magnoliopsida; order Solanales; family Solanaceae; genus Nicotiana; species Nicotiana benthamiana. Next base: position 79,856,699 of record CM067337.1, on the reverse strand, counting down.
TTTTTACGGAATAGGGTCCCATTTCTAAAGTTCCATATGTACCATAGGAGGAAAGGGAGAAAATTCCTCAACTAAGAAAGTTGTCAAACGGCTCTCTTGATAGGAGTTTTTTCTTTAACCATTCTTGGAGTATGTTAATTCCTTTAGGATTTGGCCAAAGGGATGCTTGGAATTGACTTGGTGCCAGATTTGCCTTGAGTAGTTACACCAGAAGGAGCTATGTTGTATGTTCTCCTTTTCTTTATTACAAATATTACAAAATGCAAATTCCTCTCTTTTTTACCTGCTCCTTCGTGGGTAACCTATCCCAAGAGATATTCCAAATGAAAAATTTCAGTTGATTCAGAGAATTAATTTTCCAAATCCATAAGTTTATGGGATTGCCTGTGTACTCCGACACAGCTTAATAAGCCGCCTTTATAGAGAAGACATTGTGGTTTGGGGAGTTCCAGGTATAGGAATCTCCAAAGGAGCATGTTTGTTTTATATAAGTGCAGTTAATTTTTGACACAATGTTAGGGGTAGTTCAAAGGATAGTCCCCTCAAGTCAAAACTCCCATTTTTAGTGAGATAGGACAGTTTTCTGTTCGATTCCCCCGCTTGTATAGGTCCTTGGATTGATTTCCGGAGACTTCCCGCTTGGTTATCTAGTTATCTTGCCAGGGATTTATAGTTTCCCCATTTCTAATTAACCATTTTATGTTATTATTACAGATTTCATTTCCTTTTTTTATAACTTTTAGGCGTGGGAAGTTAAATTCGAGGTCTTCCTATGGTCATATTTATCGAAATAACTTTGGCCCATAAGCACACTTTCTCCTTCTTGAACCTCCACGCTAGTGCTGCATTAAAGGAGGAGCTTTTCAAGCGGGAGTTAACGATTCCCAATCCCCCTTGATTTTTTGATTTTGTCACTATGCTCCATCTAACGAGATGACAATTTTTCTTTTCCTCAGTGCTTCCCCATAGGAATTTTCTCTGAATTGCATCTATCTTGTTAAGAATTGTTTTGGGAAGGTCATAGATTTGCATGACGTGATTTGAAATTGCAGCAAGGATGGATTTTATGAGGTTGTCCTACCCGCCAAACTTAGAAGTTTTGTTTTCCATCCTGTTACTCTGTTGTTTAGATTATCTAGGATATACTGCAAATCTTTATTAGTAGGATTAGTGTTCATCATCGGGAAGCCTAGGTATTTTCCAAAATTATCAGTGTATTTCATTGAAAGGCGCTTATGAGGTCTTTTTGGTCAGATGGGGTATTCTTAGAAATGACTATTTTTGACTTATCGAAATTGATAGATTGACCCAAAGCATTGAAAAACTTATTGATAGTGTCTATAATAGCGGTATTGCTTCTTTGGTTGGCGTCAGCTAAAAGAAATAGGTCATCCGCAAAAAAGAGATGTGAAAGTTCCTAGCTTTTGGAGCTAACCTTTATGGGGTTCCATCGACAACAGTCTATTTCATGGTCAATTAGCCTAGAAAATATTTCCATACAGATGATGAAGATGTATGGGGATAGGGGATCCCCCTGTCTAATACCCCTAGATGGTTTGAAGAAATTCGTTCTCGATCCATTGATAAGAATGGCAGTTGACGTGGTAGAGATGCAGGACATAATGCGTTGAATAAGGCCCGAAGGGAAATTTAGGGAGATTAGTGAGAATCTAACAAAGCACCATTCTATAATATCGAAGAAAGCCTTTTCCAATCTATCTTAATCGTCATTTTTGCCTTCCTTCCTTTAGAGTTTTTGAAGTGGTGGAGTACTTCATTTATAATAATAGCATTGTCAGCAGCCCTTTACCCTTTAATGAAACTAGTCTGGGTAGGGTGAATGAGCTTTGGTAGGTAGGCTTTAATGCGGTTTATAATAGTCTTAGTAACAACTTTATTGGCCGTATTACAAAGGCTTATGGGTCTATATTGTCTAATTATTTCAGCAATATCGCTTTTAGGGATTAGAAAAAATAGTGAGTTATTCATACTTGGGAGCATTTTTTTTTCAACAAAGGATTCCTGGCAAAATTTTATGAGGAGTTTACTAGTCTCCTTCCAATATTATTGATAGAATATCGGGTGGAGCCCATCTGGCCTTGGAGATTTGTAAGGTTGAAACGAGTCTAGGACCCTCCTAATTTCATTAGGAGAGGGGATACTACTGAGGAAGAGATGGTCCTGATCTTTAATAGCGGAGTAGTAAGAGAGATGTGTATTGATAAGATTAGAATGCTTGAGCTCCGTTGAGTAGAGACTTTTACAGAAATTTATAATGTGGGCCTTGATGGCTTTTTTTCTTGGAACCAATTACCTGCCTCATCTCTTAAACAAATTATTCTATTTTTCCTCTTTCTTTGTATGGTAGTGATGTGAAAGAATTTTGTGTTTGTATCCCCATCCTGGATCCATTGCTGGATTTGAGCTTGCCAAAATCCCTCCTCTTGCCTGAGTATAATATTATAATCCTGAAGGAGGTCCTTTTCCAGGTTTATCATGAATTGGCTATGGGGGTAATTTTGGGAGTTTTGGATTCCATTTAATCTAGCTAAAATAATTCTTTTCTGTTTAAAAATATTTCCAAAGGTAGTCTTATTCCAGTCTAGAGCATTTTGACTAAAATTTTCTACGGCTTTGGTAATATTTGGTTGGTACGACCAATAGTCTTCAACTAAAGCTCTGAACGTCGGATGCGGAAGCCACATAGTTTCTAACTTAAATATATTATTGGTGTTAGAGAACTTTTTGAAGAATTCAATCTTGATTGGACAGTGATCTGAGTGGCTCCTAACTAAATGTTCTACATTTGCATCAGGGAATAACTCTATCCATTCTGTGTTTGCAATACACCTGTCAAGTCTTTCCATGATAATATTTTTACAGTTTTTGCTCTTATTAGTCCAAGTAAATCTAGATCATTTGAACCCTAGGTCTACAAGGAACATTTATTTAAACAGTCTTGAAACTTAGATATTTTGTTATAATTTATAGGGAGTCCACCTTGTTTTTCTGTAGCACAAGTAACTTCATTAAATCTCCCACTACTAACCATGGGCCTCTAAAATTTCTAGCAATAATTTCTAGGTTTTTCGTAGGATTAAACGTTCGTTTAAAAGATTACTAGCATAAATAATAGAGCATAGCCATACTTTAGAAGATTTTCATACTTTTTCCATGGCGCGTATATCTTGGTCCATACCACCAATTTGATCCACCATCGTGCCACCATTGTTCCACATTAGCACGATACCTCCTGAGTTTCCATTTGCCGGCATTTGAATTAGGCTTGTGTACCCGAAATCCTACACCAAATTATTGTGGTCCTCCATTTTTGTTTCCAGCAAAGCGACTAGACTAGGACGATGATAATCTAGCATTGCTCTAAATGCCCTTTCTAAAATCAGCATTGTGCTCCTCGAAAATTCTAGATAATCGTATTCATACTTATGTTTCTAGTTGGTACAGTCCCATCCTGGCTACTTGAAGAGTATTTTTTCCTCATCCTTTCATGTTGTGTCCAATAGTGAGTAAATATTGCTGGTACTAACACCACTGGATGTTGGAAGATGCTCGGAGGATTCACCTTCCTTATAGAGATGGATCATTTCCTCAAATCCACTGAGCAGCTTAAGATGGCCTTTTTTCTCTTCTTGCTTGGAATGCCATTGTTTTTGGGTATCTTAGCACTCCGTGTTCCACTATTCTTTCTGTTGGAATTTTTTTCCTCTTCTCCCTCCTCTTCCATTGCATCTTACCATTTTGATTCTAGTTCAAGGGTGCCATAGTTACTGTTTGGTTTTGGTTCGATTCTTGTTGGGTTGATGGACTGAGGTGAGTTTTGCTCGAGCGTTGGGGTGTTGTCCTGGTCAGAATGGGCGTCTGGAGATTTGTGTTGGGTGACAGTGGTCAATGGGACTGGGCAGGGAAGAAGTTGGGAACTTGGGCTTGAGGGTTTGCATGGGTACGGTACATTGGAATGTTTGGGTTTTGCATGGGAGAAATTGTTGGAACATATGTATATGTTCATATTTATATGTTTTGATAATTGACAAACCGATTTAAATGGAAAATAATATATGCCAAATAAATGTGAGTTATTATTGAATACACTTTAACTGATATTTAACTAAAGTGTATTTATTTTGTAGATATGCAAAAGCATACAAGGAGGAAAATAAAGAATTGATATGCAAATTTACAATGCGCATAGAGGAAGAAAAGGATATGCGACATTATTTTAAGTGGACAAGAATTGGAGTCCATGAAGTTCAAGACAAGATCAAGAGAAGATATGAAGCAATGAAAATAAATGAAGACCTTTTGTTGAGTCTTATTTATATTGTCTTTATTGTGATCTTGATCCGACTTTAAGTTTGAGTCTTGGCTTCTCTCATAAAATGATTTTACAATGCATATCATAAAATGATATTACAATATATGCATATCATAAATGATTTTACTATATAGGCATATCATAATCATTTTTACAATATATGCATATCACAAATGGTTTTACAATATATGCATATCATAAATATTTTTATTGCATTTAAAACAAATTGGTTTTAAATGTTATATAATAAATAGTTTCAATACATTTAAAACAAAATAATTTTAAATGTTTTTATTGATCCGCAATGGTCATTACAATTATTTTTCATGTTTAAGATATTTATAATATTTAATATCTTCAAACAAATCTTTGAAAAACATTTTATAACTTATTTTCAGTAAGTTAGTTGTTTTAAAAACGGACCATTTCCGCAAGGCAAGATAGTCGAATATCTAATATTGGATAGTCGACTATCCTGATGACCGTTGCCAAGATAGTCGAATATCCATATCAGATAGTCGACTATCCTGATGACCGTTGCCTAGATAGTCGAATATCCTCAAGATAGTCGACTATCTAACAGATTTTCAGAATCTGTCTTTATGACTTTTGCAACGGCTAGGAGTGATTTTGGAGCTATAAATACACCCCAAAATCACTCATTAAACAAAAAAAACTTCTGATCTAAACATTCATAAGCTTTCAAATACTTTCAATATCATTTTTGATCATCGTTATCACATTTTGAGAGCCAGTTCTTTGAATTTATTGTTGTGTTCTTGAGCGTACTTGTTTACTCATATCTACTCTATTAAGAGAGTCTTGTTTAAGTGAGTGTTAAGTGTTTCTATACACTTGAAGGGAAGTTTATAATCCCTTGTTGTAAGAAGGAATATTTTATTCCTTCGTGTGAAGTCTTGGAGTGTTGTATCTTAAAGCAAGGTTGTTTGAGACTTGTGTGACTCAAGCTCTCAAGTTGTAACGGTTTGTTAGGCACCCGTAAGCTTAACAGTGAAGTCTTGGGGTGAGGTATTCTCGAGCAAGTGAAGTCTTAAGGTGCGGTATCCTTGAGCAAGTGTAATGGTTTGTTAAGCACCCGTAAGCTTAACGAAGTTAGTGGAAATCTCGAGAGAGTCTCTCGGGGACTGGACTAGCCACGGGTTGTGGTGAACCAGGATACATCGGAGCGTTCGTTCTTATTTATTTACTTATCGCACTTATTTATTTCCTGCAATTTTCAAAATTTCGCAAGTTTACGCTAATTTTTATTATAACGCTATTCACCCCCCCCCCCTCGTAGCGTTAAGCGTATTTTCTAGCAACTGGTATCAGAGCCTAACTCTCTGAAAGACTTAACAGTTTGAGAGAATCTTTCTATGGCTTCTACTAGTAGTGCTTTTGCAGGAATAGGTGAAGGTCACTCTACCTTTTTGCCTCCAATATTTGATGGAAGCAATTACACATATTGGAAAGATCGGATGAGAATCTTCATCAAATCAAGCAACTTTCATCTATGGCAAATTATCGAGTATGGTGAGCAAATGACGACTAAAGTTGGGAAAGCCATGGTAAGTAAATACAGTACCAAGGCAATCAATATGTTGTATAGCGCTTTGAATCACGAGGACTATCGGAAAATTTCCCACTGCAAAACTGCTAAAGAAATGTGGGACAAGCTTGAGGACACTTATGAAAGTACGCCTCAAGAAGCGGACAGCTCCTGTGATGAACCTACCTCCGCATTGTGTCTCGTAGCAAACGAAGAAGAGGTAAGTACATCTAACTCTCACTCGTTTGAAGAATTACAAAATGCCTATGATGAATTGTATGGTGAATTTGTTAATGCTTCCAAAATGATAAAAGATTTGAAGAAAACACTTTCTTTGCAGAAAACACTTTCTTTGCAAGAAACAGATTTTCAGAAAACACTTTCTTTACAAGAAATAGATTTTGAAAAATTGACTAATGAAAATGGTGTTCTTAAAAATAAAATTGATGTTTTAGAAAAAGAAAATAAATTTTTGAAAAATGACATTGTTGATTTTAAAAACAAGATCAAGGAATTGAATGAAGCTTCTTCAATTGATAAATGTTCTATTTGCTTATCTTGTGATTCCTTGAAATTAGAGAATTTGGAACTTAGGAACACTCTAGAAAAACGTAGTATAAATGCTCCGAAAATAGTTAAGAGATTAAGAAGAAAATGCCTAAGAAAAATAAAAGGAGTAAAAAGAATAAGAATCCTGTTAGAAAGTATGATGCACCACCTAGAAATAATTCTAGGATTTGTTCAAGTGAGCCTAGAAATAATCATCTAAGGCAACCTGGAAATAATTCTTGGAATGAGTATAGAATTAACCATTTTAGACCACCTAGAAACGATACTAGGTTTCTTAATCAAAAAATAATCTCTTTAGACCATCTAGAAACGATTCTAGGGTTTCTGTCAATGAGTCTAGAATTAATAACTTTAGACCACCTAGAAACGATTCTAGGAATAGTGCAAATGAATCTAGAAATAATTATTTTAGACCGCCTATAAATAACTCTAGGAATCTCAACGCTCCTAGGAATGATGACTTTAGATCACCTAGAACGTATTTGGCACAACCTAGGCATATGCACAACCCAAATGTTGTATGTCACTACTGCAACCGGGTAGGACACATAGCACCCACATGTTTTGCAAAACATAGGGATTTATCTTTTGGCTATGATTATTATTTGCCTAACCCCCAAGGACCCAAAAGTGTTTGGGTACCAAAAACCTATTTTTAGGTACTTTTGCAGGTGTGCTTGAAGACTACAATATTGTAGTAGATGCACCAAGCACGAAACCTCATTGCATCAAGGGGGAATTTCGGTTAGTTATCCTTTTTGATAAAAACCGAATTGTTGATATGTGCAAGCAACCGATATTAACATATTTGTTGTTAATTTGGTTCTTATATTGTTGAAATGTTTGATGTGCTTAATCGTAATAGTTGATATGTGTCAACAATTGAGATATCCTTGTTAACAATTAATATCAATTATCTTCGTTGATTCATATGTTGAAAATTTGTTGTTAAACAACAATTGGTATCAATTATAAAATGATTGATCCATGTTTTGATAATTATTTTTGATATCAATTATTTTTATTAATTCATGTTTTGATAATCTTCTAAAATAACAATTGGTATCAATTAGAAATTGATCCTTGTTAGCTATTTTTTTGTTAAGAATCTAATTGTTCATAAATGTTAATAATTAGTTTCTTTGATAAAATTAACCTTTGCAATGTTTGTGCAACAATTGATATGTATTAACTGTTAGCATATTTTTTTGTCAAAAAAACTTTTCACTCATGTTTTTGATGAATGTTTTTTTTTGTCTGAAAAATAATTGATATATTCCTGAAATAAATGATTCATGTTTTTACCAATTGGTAAAAGTATTTCTGTTAAAAATCGACTCTTGATGAATATATCTTTTGGTCTGAATAATGGTTGATATATTTTTTAAAATTTGATTTATGGTTTTAGTAAAACTATTGATTTGTTATATATTAACAGTTGACATTTTTTGGTAATTTGTTTTACTAAAAATAACAAATTAGTATCACTGTTAATAAAATAACATTTGATACATTTGTTATGTTTTCCAACAAATGGTTTTATCATTGTTTTATAACAATTGGTATATCCATGTTTTGTTGGTATGTCTTAATAATTTTTATTGATGATATTATGTTTGGAGCAACTAATAAATTTGTATGCAAGGAGTTTTAATATTCATGACTAGCAAAATTTGAGATGTCAATGATGGACGAGCTAAATTTCAACTTGAGGTTGCAAGTGAAACAAATGAAAGAGGGAACTGTCATTTGTCAAACTCAATATTGCAATGAGCTGCTAAATCTATTTGAAATAAGCAATACCAAAGCAATGGCCACTTCAATGAATTCATATGACCGTCTTGACAGAAATGTGAAAGGTAAGGAGAGCAATACCAAGAATCAACAAAGGTATGATCGTTCCTTACTTTACCTTATTGCTAGTAGACTTGATATAGTATTTAGCGTTTATTGATATGCTAGATATAAATCATGTCCAATGAAGTATCTAATGCGGTTAAACGTTGATCTAAATGCATACATCTTAGGTTGCACTTATATTTTGAATATTACTGACTTGAGCGTCGGAGACGCGTATCTTCTTTTGCAGGTATCGCCCTAAAGACAGGGGGAACCAAGATAAAGTTTTAATTCAAGTCAATATTATTTTTTGCTTGGCTTGTGAATTTGGAAATGGAATATGTGTTTTGATAAAATTATGTTCATAAAATTATGATATATATTTTTACCAAAAATATAGTTTATTTTTAAATAAACGAATTCCATAAAATGAAAATTATTTTTCCAATATTTTCTGCTTAAACGATTTTTCAAAATCGTCGAAGTTAATCGACTAACTAGAAGTTATTCGAATAACTTGATTATCCAGAAAATCAAGCTATTTCTCCAGATATTCGACTAACCAGAAGTTATTCGAGTATATCTGTTTCCAGATATTCGACTATCCCAGAAGATATTCAGATATAGTTCCCAGATAGTCGACTATCTAATAAGATATTCGACTATCCTCGGTCAAATTTCAAAAATCTGACCGTTTTAGAGCCGTTCCAATCAGTCCAAAAATCTGATTTTTGTCATTCAATGCTATGTTTTCTTGAACTCTATAAATAGGAATAGTGTGTACTCTTTGTTTCACACCAAAATCATTCTTGTTCAAGAATTCTCTTCAAAAATTCTATTCCAAATTTCTTCCAAAAGTTCTTCTTGCCTACAAATCTCAATGGAAAATAGAAGTTCTAAACGTTCTCGTGCCGGAAAGAATATCCCTTCTTCTTCAAATCCTCCTCCATCTCTACATTGTTATGATGATGGATCCGTTCTTTGGTTTGAACAAGAAAATGAGCTTCAACGTTTTATTAGAAACTTTGAAAATCGAGATATTCTTCTACCTCGATTCACAACCGCAAGATATCTAGCGGATTCTAATCATTCCAATATACTTCTACAAAGTTCAATCATTGACTTTGTTTATTTGAAGTATGATTTCATTCATCCTCTTTTGATTCAAGCCTTCTATTCGGATCTTAAGAAAGATGAAGATGGAGTTCTCTCTACCAAAGTTAATGGTATTCCTATTCTTCTAAGTGAAGAAAATATTCAAGTTATCACAAATCTTCCTCGTGATGGCCAAGACATCGAACAATTTACCGGTGTCGAAGGAATACTCTATGATGAAAATGTCCTCTTCAACCTTATTGGAATTGGACAATTTGAATTTACTCAAAAGCAAAAGAGAGCTCCTATTAAAGGAATTTTTCCGGAATTTCGTTTGATTCTTTATGTTGTCACTCGGGTTCTTAAACCGAGAAAAAGCAATCACACGACAATTGGCCGTGAAGATGCAAAAATCATGCATGCTATTATTTCCAAAGCACGCATAAATTGGTGTAAATTTGTTCTTACACATATGTTTGATTCAATAGGAAGTGACAAACCTCTTCCTTATGCATTACTTATAATGCATCTTCTTGAAGCATCTCAAGTCAACACCAATGTTGGTATCAAGAAAACTCGTACCAAATATTGGGAAATTCAAGAGACCTCTTTTTATGGCCATAATCAATCACATGATCAAATTCAAAATCGTCCTCCTCCAATTCAAGCTCGTCGTCCTCGTGCTCAACCGGATATGTCTCAAGCCATCTTGGATCAACTTGCCTCTCTATCGACTTCAATTAATCGAATTGATAGTAATGTGTCTCGCACGGAAAGAAATGTGCGTAGGCTTAGTGACGAAATCCACGGATATTTTGACCATGTCAATTATTCGTATTCTCACGTCTATTCCGCAAGTACTTCTAGCGATGACGATGATTTCGACGACGATGAAAGTTCTTGATTTGTATTTTCATTATTTGAATTGTATTTTCATTATTTGAAACGTATTTTCATTTATTGTAATGTATTTTCAATTACTCTTATTGTCATTTTCCTTCTTCATTAATGAAATTATCCTTTTTGTTAATGTCAAAAGGGGGAAGATTAAGGGTATATGCATATTTATCCTTTTTCATGCTTTTGGGAAGATAAAGGGTATATTTATTTTCATGCATTGGGGAAGATAAGGGTATATGCATACTTTATTTATATGCATAATTATTTGTTTTTAATATTTATTGCATAAATTGAGGGGGAACTCAATAATAACTTGTCTTATATTTGGTATAGTTTTTATGCATAGTTTTTATAAAGGGTATATGCATATTCCCATGAAGGTTTGCCATTATCAAAAAGGGGAAAATTGTTGGAACATATGTATATGTTCATATTTATATGTTTTGATAATTGACAAACCGATTTAAATGGAAAATAATATATGCCAAATAAATGTGAGTTATTATTGAATACACTTTAACTGATATTTAACTAAAGTGTATTTATTTTGTAGATATGCAAAAGCATACAAGGGGGAAGATAAAGAATTGATATGCAAATTTACAATGCGCATAGAGGAAGAAAAGGATATGCGACATTATTTTAAGTGGACAAGAATTGGAGTCCAAGAAGTTCAAGACAAGATCAAGAGAAGATATGAAGCAATGAAAATAAATGAAGACCTTTTGTTGAGTCTTATTTATATTGTCTTTATTGTGATCTTGATCCGACTTTAAGTTTGAGTCATGGCTTCTCTCATAAAATGATTTTACAATGCATATCATAAAATGATTTTACAATATATGCATATCATAAATGATTTTACTATATAGGCATATCATAATCATTTTTACAATATATGCATATCACAAATGGTTTTACAATATATGCATATCATAAATATTTTTATTGCATTTAAAATAAATTGGTTTTAAATGTTATATAATAAATAGTTTCAATACATTTAAAACAAAATGATTTTAAATGTTTTTATTGATCCGGAATGGTCATTACAATTGTTTTTCATGTTTAAGATATTTATAATATTTAATATCTTCAAACAAAGCTTTGAAAAACATTTTATAACTTATTTTCAATAAGTTACTTGTTTTAAAAACGGACCATTTCCGCAAGGCAAGATAATCGGAATATCTAATATTGGATAGTCGACTATCCTGATGACCGTTGCCAAGATAGTCGAATATCCATATCAGATAGTCGACTATCCTGATGACCGTTGCCTAGATAGTCGAATATCCTCAAGATAGTCGACTATCTAACAGATTTTCAAAATCTGTCTTTATGACTTTTGCAACGGCTAGGAGTGATTTTGGAGCTATAAATACACCCCAAAATCACTCATTAAAAAAAAAACTTCTGATCTAGACATTCATAAGCTTTCAAATACTTTCAATATCATTTTTGATCATCTTTATCACATTTTGAGAGCTAATTCTTTGAATTTATTGTTGTGTTCTTAAGCGTACTTGTTTACTCATATCTACTCTATTAAGAGAGTCTTGTTTAAGTGAGTGTTAAGTGTTTTTATACACTTGAAGGGAAGTTTATAATCCCTTGTTGTAAGAAGGAATATTTTATTCCTTCGTGTGAAGTCTTGGAGTGTTGTATCTTCGAGCAAGGTTGTTTGAGACTTGTGTGACTCAAGCTCTCAAGTTGTAACGGTTTGTTAGGCACCCGTAAGCTTAACAGTGAAGTCTTGGGGTGAGATATTCTCGAGCAAGTGAAGTCTTAAGGTGTGGTATCCTTGAGCAAGTGTAACGGTTTGTTAAGCACCCGTAAGCTTAACGAAGTTAGTTGAAATCTCGAGAGAGTCTCTCAGGGACTGGACTAGCCACGGGTTGTGGTGAACCAGGATACATCGGTGCGTTCGTTCTTATTTATTTACTTATCGCACTTATTTATTTCCTGCAATTTTCAAATTCCGCAAGTTTACGCTAATTTTTATTATAACGCTATTCACCCCCCCCCCCTCTAGCGTTAAGCGTATTTTCTATTTTGGTAACCAGTGTGGGGGCTCCAAGGGGACGGGTGAGGGCCCAAGTTCACTTGCATGGGATGTCGGAAGCTCATCCATGGGTCCTAGTTGCATTCCTTCCATCACAATTTATGCTAAGTACGAGGTGTCCCCTATCTGAATTATGAGGTCCCTCCCTTCTAGTTGGAGATTGATGTTGAGTGCATGTCCCATTATGCCCCATTCCAACAATTATTGGGGGGCATAACTTGGTTGTAATGGTCTGGTGGTGAAGATCAATTGAGTTTGGTGTTGGGGTAGGGATTGAGGTCTCGTCCACACGAACCTCCTTTCCCAGTTGTTCCTTCTGTTTTAGTTTAGGGGTAGCCTTGGCATTTTAGATGTTGTCTTTGCTTAAGTTATGTTTTGCTGAGATTTTGGGTTCACTTGTGTTTAAGAAAGAACAGTGTTTGGACTTAATATTTGACTGAGGGTCAACCTTTGGATCTAGTTTGTTATCTATTCAAGAGATTAGAGGATCTTGTGCATTAATGGTGTTGTGACTTGATGTTGACCTAATTGGAGTTTGGTTGGTACTATGTATTTGATGAGAGACTAGTTGATTATTTAAAGGTGGCGTGGGTAGTATAATATGTTCTTTGCCTAAGTTTTGAATTGAGTCTAGGTTAGGATCTTCAGTAGGCTTTATAGGATAAATTTTCATACCTTGTAATTTGGATTCTCCATTCGTTAGAGTAGGTGAGTGAGCTATGGTGTAGGCTATCGTGAGTAAGGGTGTGGAGGAGTTATTTCCCAAGGGCTTTGTAAGTTATTGGGATAGTTTATGGCTCTTATGGTTGAGTTGTCAAGGCCCTTTGGATATTTGCATGGATTGAGATTATTTATGAGATGTTGATGTGTTTGCTCCTTAGTTTCTATGTCCTTTCCTTTTTGGTCTTTGGCAGCGATAGAGCTATCCAACAGGCTCTTACGCTCCTCCAGGGTATTAGGTAGTTTTTGTCCTTCTTTTGTTTGCCATTTTTGGTTGTTAGTGATGTTCTTAGGGTAAGATGAAGTCCTATTTGTGTCAAATTCGTGTCTAGTAGTGTTTACTGTAGTTTTTTTGTTTTTTCATTGGTGTGTGACAATTGTCCACTGGTTAACATCCTAGGTTACAGACTCAATCAATTGAAGCTTGTCCATGGCTGATGAGGAACTCGTCTCTAGAGATTCAATTGGTTTTGGTAATTGATGAGTGAAATTTTTAACATTGTGACCAAGTCTCTCACAGTTCGTGCATAAGAGGTTGAAATCTTCATAACTTATTTGTTGAATGTGTTTTCCAATCACAAGAAAGGTTTTAAGGGGCTTTTCAATAGGTACCATGACACAAAGACGGGCATACTTACCTCTTGACGCAGATTTTGTGCTTGCGTCAATGCGTATTAGTTGTCCTAGCTTTTGTCCAATTCTTTGAAGAATCTCATAGTCGTAAAATTTCATGGGTAGCTCCGGAAGTCTTGCCCATATAGCTAAGTAAGTTAGTACTGTAAGATATATGGACTTATATCTACATACATATGAACAATATATGGATAAATTATATGTTATGTGCTATCTTTTGGTTTGGCCTAATTTTGTGGTCTTATGGACATTAAGTTAAGGGGGCCAATGTGTTGTCATATAAAGTGTAGGACTAATGTGTAGATACCCAAAAGGGTAACCTTAGTTAATGATGGGCTAACTAAGGTTGCATATATGTAACCATGGTTACATGCTTGTGACTCTTGAGTTATGTAACTCTTGTGACTCTTGGGTTATGTATCTCTTTTGTTATAAAGTGGGGGTTATGGTTCCCACATTATTGCAAGACAAACTCTTCTTCCTCCCATTGAATCAAGAGTAAAAACTCCATTGTTGCTGTCTTGCAAATTCTTGTGGAAAACCATATACCAACTTTGGTTATTGTCATAATATTATTATTGTTGTGAAACCATTACATATTGTTTAAATCTTGTGAAACAATTGTTGTGGATACATATACTTCAAGACAATCTTGAAGAAAGGATCAAGGAGTTCACAAGGACATTTGGACAATCATCAAAGGAGGTTCAACAATTTCCACTTATGGATTCAGGTTAGCTTCCGCTCATGTAGTTGTAATTCCGAATTGTTCAATATGAAGGTTATTGTATTTAGTTGGAATCATAATCCTATCAATTGGTATCAGAGCCACCTTCATTTTTTGATAATTTGGATGTTCATAAGATTCATGTTATGTTAGAGTTCATTTTCTAGTTTTGTTAGAATTTTGTTTATGAAACTCTACCATGATATAGCATGATTTTATGAATGTTATGTTTTGTTGAAATTTGATGTTTTAATATCATGTTATCTTTACTTGAATTAAAACATTGTATTTAGCATAATTTTAGTTGGTAGACAACATGTTTTCTTGTTTAAGATGCTTGTTGAAAATCATGTTTTTATTCTGAAAATAATGCAAAAACGGTGTTAAAAGTTAATCGACTAACTTTTCTGTTAGTCGACTAACTTAAAGACAGTGTTAAAAGTTAATCGACTAACTTTTTTGTTAGTCGACTAACTTATTTTTCAGAAATATTCTGTATATTTCTGCAAGCCATGTTAGTCGATTAACTTTTAAGTTAATCGACTAACCTGGTCCAGTAAGTTTGAAACGTTTGTCTGTATACCAGGTTAATCGATTAACTTTTAAGTTAATCGACTAACCTGGTCCAGTAACATATGAAATTTTTTTTTGCCAGAATAATCGATTATCCTGGACCAGTAAGGTGAAAAACATTTCAAATCTTTTAAGTTTCAGATTTTAATTGACATATTATTATTCAATTAAAATATATAAGTTTTTTTTATTAATGTATTATACATTAATATTTAAGTTTTGAATATTAATTGTTTTAAAGTCCATCATTTTTCATATTTTTGGAATTGTCCTCTCAAGTATAATAACAATTAATATTCAGTTGTTGCATGTCAAAACATGTAAAATATTAAGTTAAGATTCATAATATGGCATTAAGGAACTAAAGTTTTTAGCGTCTAATATTTTAAATTAGTCAATTGAAGCATTATGTTGCCAAAGTAACCTCTATTGTGTAGATTGATTAATCTTGAAATATAAGATGACTGTGGATGTTAGTCTTCCATGCGTATAACACCGGCCCAAAGGAAGGTTGTTATTTGGCAGGAATTCGAACATGCTTGCGGTGATAAATATGAGACAATTATTTGGTTTTCCATGTGAATATTAAGTCGGCCCAAAGGAATGTTTGATATTTGACAGGAGTTTATTGTCTATATTTGATCACTACACCAAGAGTACCACTTACAAGTTGTTTTTCTGTCCAAAGACTAAAATCAATGTTGTGCTAGGTATCTTGTAATGGGATATGCCTATTTTGAATCTATAAAGTAAAGTTAAAGTTCAAGTATATGTAAGCATGTATTCAGTAATCCTTTTGTTCTATTTTCAGTTAATTCTTCTGCTTCTACTATCTCTGCCAACATCAATAGCATCCCTGTGCTTAACGGCACAAACTTTAAGGAATGGAAAGAGAACGTCATGATCGTTCTCGGTTGCATGGATCTTGACCTTGCTCTTCGGATTGAGCAACCTGATTCTCTTGAGGATACATCCTCTCCTGATGAAAGGAGGGCGATGGAGAAGTGGGAACGCTCGAATCGCATGAGTCAAATGATCATGAATCGTGCAATTCCAGAATCATTCTGGGGCACTATGAATGATGAACCTAATGCCAAAGTTTTCCTTGAAAACCTTGAAAATCGTTTTATGCAAAACGAAAAGGCGGAAACAAGTACACTATTGAGTAAACTTGTTTCCATGAGGTATAAGGGCAAGGGAAACATTAGGGAGTACATTTTGGAAATGTCTCATCTTGCTTCGAAACTGAAGTCACTCAAGCTGGATTTACCTGAGGAACTGCTTGTGTACTTTGTTTTGATATCTCTTCCTGCACACTTTAATCAGTTTAAGGTCAGTTACAACTGCCTGAAGGAGAAAGGACTCTTAATGAGCTCATTTCACACTGTGTGCAAGAAGAGGAAAGGATAAAGCAAGATAAGACTGAAAGTGCTCATTTGGCATCCTCTTCTAAGGATTCTAAGAAGAGGAAAGGTAAGGAAGTTGCGGTTGCAAGGCCCAAGATTAAGCAACATATGGAACCTAAGGTTGAAATTACTGAATTAGGTTGCTTTTTCTGTATGGGGACTAATCATGTGAAGAAAGATTGTACCAAGTACCATGCCTGGCGTGCGAAAAAAGGTACATTTCTTTCTCTTGTTTGTTCTGAAGTTAATTTAATATCGGTACCTAAGGATACTTGGTGGGTAGATTCTGATGCTACTACTCACATAAGTATATCTATGCAGGGTTGCCTGAACTGCCGAAAACCAAATGATGGTGAAAGATACATCTATGTGGGTGACGGCAAGAAGGTGCCAGTTGAGGCTATTGGAAAATTTAGGCTGTTGTGTAAGACCGGTTTTCATTTAGATTTGGATGAGACTTTTGTTGTACCGTCTTTTAGACGGAATTTAATTTCTGTTCCCCAATTGGACATATCCGGTTATTCATGTTCTTTTGGTGACAATAAAGTTAGTCTCTTTCAGAATTCAAATCTTATTGGTACTGGTGTTTTATCAACATTTGATAGCCTATATTTGGTTGATAGAATAACTTCAAATAATGAAGCTTTGCATACAAGTTTAAGTGGTACCAAAAGAAAATTAACTAATGAGAATTCTATATCACTCTGGCATAAACGTTTGGGTCATATATCCATTCAAAGAATTCAGAAACTCGTGTCAGATGGAATTCTTGATTCTCTTGATTCCTCAAATTCGGAAATTTGTATTGAGTGTATCAAGGGAAAACAAACAAACAAGACTAGATTAGGTGCTAAGAGAGCTTCGGACGTCTTAGAATTGATACATACGGATATTTGTGGGCCATTCCCTACTCCTTGTAGGAATGGTCAACAATACTTTATCATATTCATAGACGATTACTCTCGTTATGGGTACCTATATCTTATTCACGAAAAGTCCCAATCCATAGACGTGTTCAAATCATTTAAGGCTGAAGTTGAAAATCAACTAAGCAAAAGAATTAAATCCGTTAGATCTGACCGTGGTGGTGAATACTATGGTCGATATGATGGTTCAGGTGAACAACGTCCAGGGCCATTTGCTAAATTCCTAGATGAGTGTGGGATCGTCCCTCAGTATACTATGCCAGGAAGTCCTACGATGAATGGTGTAGCTGAGAGACGAAATCGGACCCTTAAGGATATGGTAAGAAGTATGATTTGTCGTACTACTTTGCCAGACTCACTCTGGGGTGAAGCATTAAAAACCGCAGCTTATATTCTTAATAGAGTTCCAACTAATGCTACAATCAAAACTCCATATGAACTTTGGACTGGGCATAAACCCAGTATTAGGCATTTACACATTTGGGGTTGTCCAGCTGAGGCAAGACCTTATAGGCCGAATGGAAGGAAACTAGATGCTAAGACGGTTAGTAGCTATTTTGTTGGATACTCTGAAAGGTCCAGGGGTTTTAAGTTTTATGATCCCACTTCTAGAACTATTTTTGAGACGGGTAATGCTAGGTTTTTTGAGGATATTGAGTTTGGGGGTGGGGAGATAAAGTTGTTAGAGATTTTGTCTTTGAGGAAGAACATGTATCTTTCCCTCAAGTTGTTGATCTTAGTCAGGGAGTTCTCATTCCTGATACGGCTCATACAACTCCAGTTCAAGACAATCTCGAAAATCTCCCCAATCAGGATCCTGTAATTACTAATGAAAATCAAACTCAACAACCTCAAGAAACTGAAGTGCCATTAAGGAGATCCACTAGAGAGAGGAGAAATGCAATTCCGGATGATTATGTTGTATTTCTCCAAGAACAAGAAAGTGATATTGGGCTTGAGGAAGATGATCCAATCAACTTCCGTCAAGTCATTAAGGGTTCTAACTCTCAAAAGTGGATTGATGCCATGAATGATGAGATGAAGTCTATGAGCGATAATGACGTTTGGGAGCTTGTTACATTGCCCGAAGGTATTAAACCTATTGGTTGTAAATGGATTTTTAAAACCAAGAGGGATTCAGGGGCAATGTTATTAAGCACAAAGCTCGTCTTGTCACAAAAGGCTACACTCAGAAAGAAGGCATTGATTATAAAGAGACTTTCTCTCCAGTTTCATCGAAAGACTCTTTCAGGACTATAATGGCATTAGTAACACATTTTGATCTTGAGCTTCATCAAATGGATGTTAAGACAGCGTTTCTCAATGGTGACATTGAGGAAACAATTTATATGGTGCAACCTGAAAACTTTGTTTCGGATGAATCAGAGAAAAAGGTTTGCAAATTAAAGAAATCCATTTATGGGCTCAAGCAAGCTTCTCGTCAATGATATTATAAGTTTCATGCAGTCATTACATCTTTTGGTTTTGAACCAAATATTGCTGATGACTGTATATACCATAAGTTCAGTGGGAGTAAGTATATATTTCTGGTTTTATATGTCGATGACATACTGCTTGCCTGTAATGATATAGCATTATTACTTGAAACTAAGAAATTTCTTTCAAAGAAATTTGAAATGAAAGATCTTGGTGAAGCTTCTTTTGTATTAGGAATTCAGATACAACGAGATCGCTCTAAAGGTCTTCTCAGTATGTCACAAAATGGCTATATCGATAAGGTTCTGAAAAGATTTGGCATGCAGGATTGTAAACCAGGCAACACCCGTGTTGCTAAGGGAGACAAGTTTAGTCTCAAACAGTGCCCAAATAATAAATATGAAATTTCGGAAATGCAGAAGATGCCCTATGCTTCGGCGGTAGGTAGTCTGATGTATGCTCAGGTATGTACACGACCTGATATAGCATACATTGTTGGGATGTTAGGCAGATATCTAAGCAATCCGAGAATGGACCATTGGAAGGCAGCCAAACGGGTCATGAGGTACTTAGAGAGAACAAAGGATTACATGCTTACATACCAGAAATCGGACCAGCTTGAGATCATTGGGTATACCGATTCCGATTTTGCTGGATGTCAGGATAGTTTGAAGTCCACTTCAGGCTATATTTACATGCTTGCGGGCGGTGCTATCTCTTGGAGAAGCATCAAGCAAACTCTTACTGCCACTTCCACCATGGAAGCGGAGTGTATGGCATGTTATGAAGCATCTAATGAGGCATTATGGATGCGAAATTTTGTTGGTGGACTGCGAATTGTTGATAGCATCAAAAAGCCGCATAGGCTATTTTGCGATTACAGATCGGCAGTCCTTTATGCTAATAACAACAGTAGTTTGACGAAAGCAAAACATATGGACGTCAAATTTCGGGTTGTTAAAGAAAGAGTACAAAATGGACAATTGTGCATTGAGTACATTAGTACAAACTCCATGCTCTCGGATCTGCTCACTAAGGGATTGACGCTAAAAGTATTTCATGAGCATATTGCTTGTATGGGTTTCAAATCAGATAAGGATTATGTATTTTACTGGGAGTTTTGTATTGTACATTTATGTATTGTCCATTATATTCAGAAATTCAGTAATTCAGTTATATCTGCAGATATTCAGTTTTAAGTTTTGTACTCTTACAGTTTATGATTGATCTCAATAAAGAGAACCAGTTGGAAATAGACATTATATTGACCACACTTTATGTTATTTCCATGCTACATACCTATACTTGATCCATGTCGTTGGTTATATTGATATACGTGATCTATGTTGGTTCAAGTTACGAATGAGTAACGAAGAGCTCTTAGTTCCTATGTTGGTATGATTGATGGACCGGATTGTTCATGACAATTTTATTGTGATAGCAATTTTTGAGCTCCTAAGGTTATTTTGTAACATATAATGCTAAGGTTTGTACATATGTTTGTGTATCTCGTCCAAGTGGGAGATTGTAAGATATATGGACTTATATCTACATACATATGAACAATATATGGATAAATTATATGATATGTGCTATCTTTTGGTTTGGCCTAATTTTGTGGTCTTATGGACATTAAGTTAAGGGGGCCAATGTGTTGTCATATAAAGTGTAGGACTAATGTGTAGATACCCAAAAGGGTAACCTTAGTTAATGATGGGCTAACTAAGGTTACATATATGTAACCATGGTTACATGCTTGTGACTCTTGAGTTATGTAACTCTTGTGACTCTTGGGTTATGTAACTCTTTTGTTATAAAGTGGGGGTTATGGTTCCCACATTATTGCAAGACAAACTCTTCTTCCTCCCATTGAATCAAGAGTAAAAACTCCATTGTTGTTGTCTTGCAAATTCTTGTGGAAAACCATATACCAACTTTGGTTATTGTCATAATATTATTATTGTTGTGAACCATTCACATATTGTTTAAGTCTTGTGAAAGAATTGTTGTGGATACATATACTTCAAGACAATCTTGAAGAAAGGATCAAGGAGTTGAGAAGGACATTTGGACAATCATCAAAGGAGGTTCAACAATTTCCACTTATGGATTCAGGTTAGCTTCCGCTCATGTAGTTGTAATTTCGAATTGTTCAATATGAAGGTTATTGTATTTAGTTGGAATCATAATCCTAACAAGTACAACTTTAGATGCTACAAACCTAGGTTCCCATTTTCTTACCGTAAGAAATTGATTTCCTATGAACCACGGACCTTCAAGAAGGGCTTTATTATAATTTTTCTCCTTCATAAATTTTATTAGGTAGTAGTCGCATCCCAAGTCTATGTGGGACAAGTATTCAGTTGGTTTCCATATAGCGTGAGTTTGTTTTGGAGAAACTGGTAGCTTATTCTCCGTCCAAATATTTTGATAATGAGAGTGTTTGACCAGTTCTTATATGTACGATTCTTGTCCGATGAGGTAATGGGTATGAAAATTTCTGAGTTTGGTTAGTTATTTGTTTCATCTTCATGTTCATAGGCGGACAAGTTTGTTTGTACTGTAACATGGCTTCCTTCAGGGTCATTATTAGCTTCTTTACCCATTACTAAGGTGTCTAGGAAGGACATCTTCATAGGCAGATTAGTTTGGTCCTTGGCTCTTGATTCCATTTTTCTCAGTTCAGTATCCTTGCAAATTTCCATGTTCGTATGGTTAGGGTTTGATATGGATGGAGCCTTATTAGTACTTATGAGAGCTTTCTCGTTTGGTGTAGGTTGTGTAGAGGTCTCTGTTACAGATTTGTACATGGCCTTGCCATTTTGCTGCGTGTTCATTATTAGTTGAGGAGTGGGGAGGGTTTGGAAACCAGATCTAGGGTTTGGAGAAGAAGGCTTCTAGAGAGAAGATGGAGAATATCTCTCTAACCCATCTTCTTCAATAGCATTCAACACTTTTACTTGATAAAAGGACAACTAATAAATATTGTCGGCTGACCGTGCTCCTTAATCGCTCTTACATGAACAACACATCAATGTTTAACCTTTTATGATGTGACATATGAGTCCCTCTTTTGTTTAACATATGTTTAACCCCTCCTTCCCTTTTTCCTCGCCTTCTACACTGTCAATAGTCAATACCAACTACTACCAATAAAATTATTTCACCCGACTAATCATTAGAAAAAGTCCTCTGTTGGCAGGCTGGTGGATTCGATGGATGAAGGTGGTTGGTTTTGCTGTTTGAAGGTTTTGGTAGTGTAAAAATGGAGAAAATTGTGATTAGCGCGCAGTTTTTCATATCAACTATACAATCGCCAAAATCACATGTTTTTCTAGTATACTATTTATTAAATAGAAGTATTAAAGTAAAAAAGAAAGTTTATCCAACGATTTAAAATCCGGTGCAAGTTCTGGGACTATTAAACCTTTTTGCTTTTTTTTTTCTAATTAGATAATATGATTCGATTGAAAATATTAAATCAAGAGACATCACGAAATATATTCGGCCCAATAAAGTTGCACGTGTCACCACATGTAGAGTAAAAATTGCATGGGGCGCCAAAATTAACCTGTAGCCGCTTTGTCTTTTTATTTGCACCTGTACCCACTTTTTAAAAAACTTCAGCTTCCCTTTCTCCTCCCATTCTCCTCCAAAAATTTCAGCTCTAGAGTTGAAGTTTTTCAGTTTGAACACAAAAACTTCAGCGCTAGAGCTGAAGTTTTTATTTTATAACTAGAGCTTAAGTTTTCATTTTATAACTGGAAAACTTAAGGTCTAGAGCTTATGTTTTTATTTTATAACTGGAAAACTTAAGCTCTAGAACTAGAGCTGAAGTTTTTGAGTACAAAAGAAAAATTTCGTGCTGAAGTTATGTGAAAAATCGGGTACGCTTTTAAATTTTTTTATTTTTTTTTGCAAAGCAGACACAAGTTAAAATGTGGTAAAAAAATAAGTATGGATACAAATGCCCCATGTAGATGAGCTAATGTTTGTTAAACCCACCTTGCAATCAGTCATTTCTTATGCCCCACATCTCTTTTTCAGTCGTGTCATCCTGATTTTCTAATTTTTTTTGTCACTGTATAATATTTTGAAAGTTTGACATACAAAGCTGAGCAATTAATGTAATTGATTCATGCTAGATGCTCAATTGATTCATGCTAGATGCTCAAGTGGAGCACGAGTATGCGTTGTGTTTTCTCTAGTCACGTTCTCTAGTTCCTAATTGTTTATCTTTACTAACTATGAAACTACAAAAGCTGTCTTTCTCAATGACAACTCAGAGAGAAGATAAAAATGCAAGATGAATAATTCTGGGAGTGCAGTGACCTAGATTTAACAATTGCAACATTGGATCCTGAAAAGAAAATGTGAACATTGCAAAAAGAAAACAGGAGAATTATCAAATCCTGTTTTCCAAATTCAATAATTGGAGATCAAAAGGCCAAGTAGCAAATCTGCATTCACCCTGCTACGATGATCAGCCGTGTGGTGCTACGGTTACAGGTAACATATGCCGATGAAATTCTATAGCAGAGAAACGAGGCACAATTATAATTCTGATGATTAAAGGAGTAAAAGTTTGTTTTTTGAAAGGAAAATAATCCTCCATACATTAGGAAAACCTCATGCTAACCTAAAAAAACACAGGCTTTGCACAAAGCAACGTTTGTATAGTCACGAACAAACTTCTACAGTTTCTTTTATACACCCTTGTTTATCTCCTCACCAGTGGCATCAGATATCTTTACCATCTGAGCCTCAACTAATAATGTACAATTCATGTACTACAAACATTCTTCTTTTTAACGTGCTCCATGATAACAGGTAGAGCCAAAGCTACAACAGAATAAAGACGAGGACACTCATCCTAGCCTCAATTAGCTCTACAGTTTCCTCCTATCTTATCTAAGCAGAATACGAAGCCAGATTGCTGATCCTCCTCTCTGCAAACAATGCAACACCTAGTTAAAAATGCACTTCCACACTGGACAAGAGCAACACTTTGCAACCATAACATTGATTGGCAGGCAGTCATAAACAAGTCTTACATTTACCTACAAAGTTCTGGAATTGAGGTGTCTGGGTGGGGGCGCATCTCAATCAAGAGAATAGAGTATGGCAAAACTATAATTAGAGAAGAAAGAGATACCGAGTAAGCTAGGGTGTATATATTGTTAACCTAAGTTGCTCGGACTCGGGTGCGGGTGTCCGAGCGAATCTAGAGGTCGGATCCTTCATGATTTAAATTTATAAATTCGGGGATAGGCATCCAGGTAGGGATACGGGTATAGTGATTCGACTAAAAATAATTTAAATATAAAAAAATAAAGTTATAAAATATATCTAAATTATGAGATATTGTATGAAAAAATTGCAAGGCATTCCGAGAAGGAGAAAATATCGATCAACAGGAGAATCTGAGAAAGAGATAAAAGGAAAAGATTGGCATAGAAATTTTTATTTACAAAGTACTCCATTTTCTTCGATTTCACCTTAGCCTTTGTTTTGACTTCAGAAATCATTGTATTTATCCTGAATTTCTCTGATGATTTTGGTCAAAGTACCCATGACCAGATCCGGGACGAATCCAACACCCACATCCATGCCGTGTCGACATGGGTGCGGCGTGGAAAGTAGAGTCATAATAACTTAGTTGTTAGCTCATCATGATCATATTAATCAGTCTAATAATAATAAAAATAGAAAGGTAAAATGTTGGAATACTGCTAATTTCAATTTTGTTTTCACAAAACTGTAAGGGATTCCCTACCATATCACTTGAAATCAATAAAAACATGACTTTGTTGGTGAGAAGAGTGGAGGTAAAAGAAAGAATACCTCCGGCAGCAACTAGTTTCTCTACACGGGCAACTATGTGCTTTCCATAGGTATATTTCTTTAGAGCATTTAGATGAACCTTCATTCGATTGAGAGTTCGAGTCTTCCCAAGAGCAAGGTGGGAAGTTCTTGGAGGGAAGGATGCCGGGGGTTTATTTGGAAATAGCCTCTTTACCCAAGGGTAGGGGTAAGGTTTGCGTACACATTACCCTTCCCAAACCCCACTAAGTGAGATTATAATGGGTTGTTGTTATTGTTGTTGTTTATTCGGTTGAGAATCAGTTCAAGCTGCTGGTCATCACACGTCTCCAGCACTTTCTGTACAACATAGTTTGCAAACTGATCTTTCATCATCACCTGCACATTAAATCATTTAAAAATAAATTTTTTTTAAAAAAAAGCACTTATCAACACTAGCGAATTATTTCCCTTGTGCGTGAAGTTGAAAGACAATTGCTCATAAATACCCAAATTTTCAGCATGAATTCAGATGAGGTGAAAGATAATGGTGGGGTTTGGAGTACGAGGTGAAAGTATGTAATTTTCACCATGAATTTACAATTTAGACATCAATCCCTTTTACCAAAGAAAACAATCACATACTTGGAGACTATAAAAAGTACTATATTGTTAATCTTTATAATTAAAGATTTATAAAATGTTGTTAAGAAACCATACTTTGAAGAAAAAAAGGTAGTTGGTTCCCAAAATAGTAACTGTCATGGAGTATTAACTAGATAAACATGTCCAAGTATGCACAATAGTTCCCAAATTAGATATTCAATACAAAGGATAAGAAAGAAGAACAGGCGTAATGCAATAACACGTAAAATCTCTATTAGAACCATATTAGAAGAAAGAAATTCTGGTTTACAAAGTAGCTATCCTCTCTATTTTCCCACTTCAACTCAATTTTTCTTTTCCTTTGTTCATTTAGGTTCTTAAACAATGTATATACAAATTAATTTGCTCCGACACGGCAGTTTGGTGTCGCACCTGTATCGACGCGATACTAGTACAGGTATGGGTATGAGATCTGTACAGAATTTGGTCAACAACTTTTGGTACTTTGACCACGACCGACAGAAACATATATAAGACGAGATACAAAAATGATTCTTAAAATTAAAACAAAAACTAGGGTAAATTTGAGGAAAATAGCATACCTTTTCTAAGAAATCAATCATTTACCTTTTTACAACTTTAGAATAAAATAGAAATCCACACTTTACAAGCTATATTAATAGCCCGTTTGGCCAAGCTGCAAATATCAGCTTATTTTGAAAAGTGTTTTTCTCAAAAGTACTTTTGGTGAGAAGCAATTTGTGTTTGGCTAATTAGTTTGAAAAGCACTTCTGAGCAACAATTAGTGTTTGGCAAGCTTTAAAAAACCGTTTCTAAGTGTATTTTTCTAAAAAATGCTTCTCAAAAAAGTGCTTTTGGAGAAAAACAACTTTTTTCTGCCTCTGCTTCTTCTCGAAAGCACTTTTTTCCTTTCAGAAGCTTGGTCAAACACCTCATTTTTGGACAAAAGTAATTTTGGCCAGAAAAAACACTTTTGGCCAAAAATAAACTTGTTCAAACATGCTATATGTCTTCCACAAAATTTCGCATAATTCAGTCAATAGCAAATTCTTTTCAATTTTTTCCTTTTTATGTTCTACATATTTTTTTTTTTGATTTTGCAGTCTCTTCGAGACCTGACTAATCCCGGGGGTGAACCCTCAAAAACTGATTGTACCCAATGGATTTCGAACTGGAGACCTTGAAAGGGAGCAAACCCCAAGGCTCAAGTAAATTACCACCAGGCCAATATATATTATGTTACAACTATATATGCGGATATATATGACAAGAAAGTCATTCAACATCTCCTCCTTTTGCTAAAACTTCCAACATGCTCTAGTTTTAACAGCTATAGTTACCAAGAAAAATGATAGAACCGTGGTCTAAAAGGAGCCAATAAAGAGAAGCCTAGGATTTTCAAACTAGAAAAAGCCCAAGCTGCACATTTGCTTGATTGTCACTCGTTAAGGCCAAATGCTTGTGAACAGGATTATTTGTTCTCAGAAATCCATCTACAGTATAAAGCTGAATCACCTAAATAGAGCAATTACATCAAAATAGATCTTGTTTAAATTAGACAGCCAAAGGGTACAGAGGATCTGAAAATTAACAAACCTGAAGAGGATCAGTTTCAGCTTCAGAGCCCAGTATCTCATTTACCAAGGTCTGGCGTTCTTCAGGAGTTCCAAAGGATAAACACTTGTCCACAACATCCGAGGCAAATTTCTGGTGGCTCATCCGAACTATCAGCCCCATCAGTTTGTTAATTATAGAAGTGCGCTTCTCTGGTTTTCCGTGTCCCAATACATGCTGTTACAAAACAGATCAGTACTTGAGGAGTGGTCGAACACAATATGAGAACAAATCCCTATACCAAACCCCTCAAAATGGGAGAGCTGATGGCCTATGTCTGATTCTTATCAACGGCACAACACTGAGGCATGAGAATGCATTCTACTATGGGTGCAACTAGAAACAGTTAGCACATTCGACAAAAATGAGATGCATAAATTTTAAGCCTTAAAAATTCTACACCCAATAAACATGGAATTAAGTAAGTGTTAACAGCCATTTTAAGAGGACTTGGGGTGCCGCTGGCAAAGGGCCAAATATTCCATCCATGTAACCGGAGTTTGATGACAGTAGGATGAATGTCGCAGATATGTGGATGCGATCATATTCATAGAAGATAAGAAATGATCACATTCACAAGAAGGTTCAAGTAGCACACATCCAGGACTTGAGATGGTAAAAGATGACAAGCTAGAGCCAAAATCACAGAGAAGGAAATTGTTTCGAAGGACCTACAATTCCTGGTGATCCATGCAGACATAGTGAAGATACAGCACAATGGAAGATTTATGTAGGGGATATTGAGAATATGTTTTAGATGTTAATACTTTTAACGTAGATCCTATGCTGGAGTAGCCATCGAGTTTGCTTAAGGTACTTCGTGTTCGCAAAGTGGAGTTTCAGCAGGGCAGATTTTTTACCTTCGAGTTGTTATTTCGCAACTTTTATCTACCTTTTCATAATTTGAGCCCTAGACTTCAAGAGTGAGATTTTGAGGAGTAAATTCACTACATCATTAAAGTAATCAATTTTCACTTGGATTTGACTTTATATCTTATTTTCCAATGGAATTCTACACCTAAAAGCACAGATTTTAAAGGAAATTTTGGGTGTTGCATCTACAACTTAAGAGGGTATATTTTGAGAATTTGACGGTCGACTTGGTGTTAAATTTAGAATCTAATCACATATTTGGACTCGTTAGGGTAGTCGGGATCTACCCTTTGACTCAGGTTTTGACCGTGTGGGTCCGGATTGACTTTTATTGACTTTTGGAGATTTGATTAAAGATTCGAACTTTATTGTCTGGAATTGATTCATGTGGCTTTGTTTGACGTTATTGAGTTGTATTTGACTATATTTGACTTGTTCAGAGGTGGATTTGAGAGGAAAAGCTATTTTAGAAGATTGAAGACTATCGGGTGAAGGAAAGTCTCTTGGCTAACCTTGTTAAGAGGAAAACCCCTAAGATTTGATTTGATTTCTATGTATTTAAGATATTGGGGGTGGTGTATATACGGAATGGCGTACATATATACACTTTCCATGTTTACATCATGCCCGGGGTAGAATTTGGATACTTATGCGTTGTTTTGATTATGTGTTCATTTGACTCATGATTTGTTTGCCTTTTATGACTACATTCACTCCCTTAGTCATGTTAATTATCATGCCTAGGTTTTTGATTATCTATGAAGGCATGGGAACTAATTCTTGATATGTTGAATAGCTTAAGTTATTCATCGCTACATAGAAATTTCATTAGCACATATCCATATGACAATGGTTTATCCTTTCAGATATACACCATTTTAATACTTTTTATCTGTATGTTCATAATATTGGCATGAGATGATTTTAAAAGGAGTAACGTAGTTAGTGAAGATTCATATCTCAACCCAACTTGTTTATGACGGAGGCATAGTTGTTGTGTTAAATCAATTTTTATTTTTTTGGCCCAATGGGAGACAACTGAAAAGTCCCTTAAATATAAACAATTGCGGTGTTTCAAAGGTAACATAAAAGATATCAAAAAAGATATTCTGCTTATTGATCTCATTTCCCTCAATTTTTTCTTATTTTTCACGATTCTCTGTAATCGAAACAAACCGAATAAACAAATTCCAGTTCCTCTTTCTCTGTAATATTTCTACTTCTTCTAGGTTTTCGGTTTTGCCTCGCAGCGATTATTGGCTCCCGGAGATTTGACCCTTCGCTGGAAGAGCCTTTCGCTGGCCATTTTCTCTCAGATCTACAGATCTATACTTTCGCTATTTCTAGTTGACCCTTCGCTGGAAGAGCTTTTTGCTGGCCATTTTCTCTCACAGGTTTTTTGAATTCTTGCTTTTCGCTGGTGATTTTTCCTGCTACCCCTGCTCTTTTCTTCGTATTCTCTCTTCTGCTTTTTGTGGGTGTGTGCGGGTGTGTTCTGTTTTCTTGGACATGAGCCTTATTTTTCCAGCAAGAATTTTCGGCAAGCTACAGTATTCCCGGCGACTCCAGTATAGATTTTCGGCAGGACGCAGCAAAACTACACATTCCGATAAGCTTCAGGAAAACTTGACCCAGGTACTAGTCGCGGCGGCGAGGCCAGTTCGCGGCGTTTAGGAGTGAAGAGCTAAGCAACTCCGGTCGGGACGTGCAAGAGTTGGTAGCAGTTGACCTTGGGTACATCAAAGCCTACTTTCAGGTTTTCCACCGGGAGTTGGTACCTCCCGCTCGCTTGTTTACTTTGTATTCTAGCTAGCATTCCGTGTGAGGTTTACGCTGTTGCTATCTAGTTTGCATCTTTTTTCGTATTCCACTATAGTGCGTGTGTGCGTCACTATTCTCCATAGTCGGTTGGAGAGATAGTGGCCACGGCGGGGGATGATAGTATAAGGTCATGTCCTCGGGGGGTGGCGGCGGTGGCGGTGGTGAGTAGGGGGCAGGGAGTGGTCCTGCGGGTAGGGCGGGAGGTAAGGGTGGGAAGAAGGTAGCGGACGCTCATAGATTAAGGATTGGGTCGTGGAACATAGGAACTCTGACGGGTAAGTCCATTGAGTTGGCGAAGGTTCTTCAAAAGAGGAGGGTTAACATAGCGTATGTCTAGGAGACTAGGTGGAAAGGGCCGAAGGCGGGGAATGCAGATGGGTTTAAGTTGTGGTATTCTGGGGTCGTGAGAGGTAAGAATGGAGTGGGCATCTTGGTAGATAGGGATCTAAGGGAGTCCGTGGTCGAGGTTAGGCGAGTGAATAATAGGTTAATATCTATTAAGTTGGTTATTGGGGGTTGCGTCCTCGACGTCATCAGCGCTTACGCACCGCAAGCGGGCTTAGACGAGGAGGCTAAGAGGCGCTTTTGGGAGGGCTTGGATGATCTGGTGAGTAGTATTCCCCAATCTGAGAAGTTAGTTACTGTAGGGGACATTAATGGTCATATTGGGGCTGATGCTGGTGGTTATGGTGAGGTGCACGGTGGCTTCGGCTTGGGGTTAGGAACGGAGGAGGCACTTCACTGCTTGATTTTGCCAGGGCTTCCGAGCTTCTGATTGCGAACTCGACATTTCAGAAGAGGGAGGAGTATTTGGTCACCTTCAAGAGTTCGGCGGCGAGGACTCAAATTGATTACCTCCTCCTCAGAAGGAGCGATAGGGGTATGTGCAAGGACTGCAAGGTTATTCCAGGAGAGTCCCTTTCGACTCTTCATAGACTCCTAGTGATGGATGTCGGTCTTTGGGTGAAGAGGAAGAGGAGGGGTGCTCGGGGACAACCACAGATTAGATGGGGTGTTTTGACTAAGGAGAAAAGCACAGGAGTTGGAGAGGAGGTTAGCTAAGGGCAGAGCTTGGAGAAGTTCTGGGGAAGCAGACGCTATGTGGTCAGAGACAGCGAACATGGTCAGGGAGGTAGCACGGGACGTGCTCAGGGTAGCCAAGGGCTATTCAGGCCGACATCAGGGTGACTGGTGGTGGAACGATATAGTCGAACGAAAAGTGGAGGTGAAGAAGGCGGCGTTTGCTAAGTTGGCAGGGAGCACAAGCGAGGAAGAACGGAGAGCGAACATGGAGATCTACAAGGTGGTACGAAAAGAAACAAAGCTGGCGGTTGCGGAATCTAAAAACGTAGCGTTTGGTCGCATGTACGAGGAACTAGGGGAGAAAGGCGGAGACAAGAAGTTATTCCGGTTATCTAAAGCAAGGGAAAGGAAGGCGCGTGATCTTGACCAAGTTAGGTGCATCAAGGGCGAGGATGGTATAGTTCTGATAGGGGAGTCTCAAGTCAAGCACAGGTGGCAGGCATACTTTTGAGACTTAGTTAACGAGGAGGGGATCGTAACATAGAGCTAGGGGAGTTGGGGCATTCAGAGCAACATAGAGACTTTGGGTACTGAGGCGCATTAGTGCGGAGGAGGTCATGGGGGCTTTGCGTAGGATTAGTAGGGGTCGAGCGACCTGTCCTGGCGAGATTCCGGTGGAGTTCTAGAAGTGCATGGGTAGGTCTGGAGTGGAGTGGCTCTCCAGGTTTTTCAATGAGATCTTCAGGACCAAAAGGATGCCGCAGGAGTCGAGGTGGATTACAGTGGTGCCCTTGTACAAGAACAAAGGGACATCCAGTGCTGCAACAACTATAGGGTTATCAAATTAATAAGTCACACCATAAAGGTCGGGGAGCGGGTGATCGAGGCGAGGGTGAGGGTGAAGGAGATGACATATATATCAGTGAACAAGTTCGGTTTCATGTCGGTTCGCTCCACTACAAAAGCTATCCACCTTGTCAGGAGGTTGGTGGAGCAGTTCAGGGATAAGAAGAAGGACCTGCACATGGTGCTTATCGACATGGAGAAGGCGTATGACAAGGTCCCAAGGGAGGTGCTATGGAGGTGCTTGGAGGCGAAGAGCGTGCCGCAAGCCTACATTAGAGTAATCATGGACAAGTACGATGGAGCTAAGACTAGGGTTAGGACGGTGGGTGGCGACTAAGACCATTTTCCAGTGGTTATGGGGCTCCATCAAGGAACCCTCTCTTGTTTGCCTTGGTGATGGATGCTCTAACCCGACATATTCAAGAGGATGTGCCTTGGTGCATGCTATTTGCTGATGACATAGTCTTGATAGACGAGACGAGAGTCGGTGTTATTGAGCGGTTAGAGTTCTAGAGACAGACTCTCGAGTCTAAGGGTTTCAAAATAAACAGATCTAAGACAGAATACCTGTGAGTGCAAGTTTAGCGCCGAGCCGAGCGAAGTAGGAAGGGACGTGATGATTTGATCTCAGGTCATCGCCAAGGGGGACAGTGTCATATATTTTGGGTCGGTGATTAAGGGGGACGGAAAGATTGATGGGGACGTCACTCATCGCATAGAAGCGGGGTGGTCAAAGTGGAGGCCTGCATCAGGAGTCCTGTGTGACAAGAAAGTTCCATATAAACTCAAGGGGAAATTTCATAAAGCTATGGTTAGACCTGCCATGTTGTATGAGGCGGAGTGCTGGCCAGTGAAGATCTCTCATGTTCAGAGAATGAATGTTGCTGAGATAAGGATGCTCAGGTGGATGTGCGGGCTCACCAGATTAGAAAAGATTAAAAATAAAGTTATTCGAGAGAAGGTGGGGTGGCCCCGATGGATGAGAAGATGCGAGAAGCGAGGCTGAGGTGGTTCGGGCATGTACGGAGGAGAAGACCTGATGCCCCGGTGAGAGTTGTGAGCGGCTAGCGATGGTCGGCGCACGGCGAGACAGAGGGAGGCCTAAGAGGTAGTGGGGAGAGTATTAGGCATGACATGGCTAGAATGCTGGTTTCCGAGGACATGACCCTTGATAGGAAAGTCTGGAGGTCTAGTATCAGGGTTGTAGGATAGGGGCTCCTAGGTTTTTCGTACTCCTCACCCGGGGTTGGGTAAGGCTTGGCAGGGCTATCCATAGATGATTAGTGTATTAGATTGTGTCTCCTTTACTGAGTCGAGAGTCGATTGGAAACAACCTCTCTGCCCTTTCGGGTAGGGGTAAGGCCCGTCTACATATTACCCTCCCCAGACCCCAATTTGTGGGACTATACTGGGTAGTTGTTGTTGTTGGCGGTGTTTCAAAGGTCTTCTTCGTTCCCCACAATGCGCTATATAAAACAACAACAACAACAACCCTGTATAATCCCATTTAGTGGGGTCTGGGGAGGGTAGTGTGTACGCAGACCTTGCCCCTACCCTTGGGTAGAGAGGCTGTTTCCAAATAGACCCCCGGCATGCTTCCCTCCAAGAACTTCCCACCTTACTCTTGGGAAGACTCGAACTCACAACCTCTCCGTTGGAAGTGGGGGTTGCTTACCACAATGCGCTATATAACAGATGAAGAAATTAAACACCAACAGATGAAGTACCGATCCTTTACTAACAAAATAAGAACCAGTATAGAAAAGGAGATGATCGGCTTTAAGCTTTATTGGACCAGTTCACATACTCTGGTAAATTAGCATTCTCTTGACAATATCCTATTGGTAATGTGCTATGGAAGCTGAGATATGCAGCAGACCAGAACAACATAATTCCCATATTGATCTTGTGCCAGCATGCAAACGGATTGCAAAATCTCCTTCATCACAATGCTCTGTGTTTCAGGATTATGGCAGTGTTCCAAGACTCTCTGTCAAAGTAAAAATGGAAACAAAGCTCATACCATGGGCTCAGAATACCAAAATAGAATTTACATGCAATTAAGTGTTGACCTGTACGACCCGACATCCATATGGATGGGTGGACAATGTCACAACTTGATCATAACATGTGGAAATAATGAACTGGATGGCATCTTCTGGAACGCATTCAATACACTTCTGGATACATGATTCCCATTGTGATCTTTAACACAGCACATTACATGACCATCAAGCTCTGTGACCATTTTGGTTTTCTGTTCCAGATCAACAACCTCTATGGCCTGAAATATTCACGACGGTACAAGAAAAGATAACCTCAAATACTAGCAGTGAAGTATCACAGAGAAATGATTGACACACAGCCTAAGTCAAACTAGACTAGTAGCTATCACCCAGAAAAAATCCTTACAGCAGCATGATGCTTAGAAGATATAGGTATTTTAGATTACAAAAATGCCAATGTCCATTATGTGAGGCCCTAGGTACAGAATCCAGACCAAAGTCCAGTCAATCAATCCCCATAACTACATAATCAATAGTTTAATAACAGATGAGTCTATATGAGCATGCTTTGTACACAAAGAAAAATGAAGATGGAGGTATTATGATCGTGTGCCTATATGTGGATGATATGATCTTCATAGGAAACAACCCAGGTATGTTTGATGATTTCAAAAGGGCAATGACTAAAGAGTTTGAAATGACAGATATTGGTGAAATGTCTTACTTTCTTGGAGTTGAGGTGAAACAAAGTGAAGAGGGGATTTTCATATCCCAAAAGAAGTATGCAGAAGAAGTTTTGAGCAAGTTCAGAATGAAAGAATGCAAGCCAGTATCAACACCAACCGAGGCAGGAATGAAGTTGAAAGCTGATTCAGATAAAGAGCCAATAAATCCTACACTATACAAGAGTATGGTCGGAAGCTTAAGGTATTTGACTTTTACTCGACCAGATATTATGTTTGCAGTTGGCTTAATTAGCAGATATATGGAGCAGCGAGACAAGATCACTTCAGTGCAGCCAAGAGAATTTTGAGATACATCAAAGGAAGTGTTGATCATGGTTTATACTATACATGTTCTGAAGATTCAAAGTTAATTGGCTATTCAGATAGTGATTATTGTGGAGACTTAAATGATCGGAAAAGCACATTTGGATATGTATTTCACATTGGCTCAGCAATATTTTCATGGTCATCAAAGAAGCAACAGACAGTTGCACTTTCATCATGTGAAGCGGAATATATGGCTGCAGCAGCATGTACATGTCAAGCAATTTGGCTGAAGAATATTCTGAAGGAGTTGCATCAGGAGCAAGAAGGTCCAATTACTATATACGTGGACAACGAGTCTGCTATATCACTTGCAAAAAATCCAGTCTCCCGCAGCCGAAGCAAGCATATTGATACGAAGTATCATTTTATCCGGGAGGAAGTCAAGAACAAAGTTGTTGAATTAATTTACTGCAGAACTGAAGAACAAGTAGCAGACATTTTTACAAAGCCATTGAAGACAGATGTGTTCCACAAACTCAAGAGCGTGATTGGTATGCATAATCGAGTTTGAGGTGGAGTGTTAGAATTCAAAGTCGTTTTTCTTCTCTCCATCTAGAAGGCAGCCCACGTGAAGTTTGTCATTGAAGGTTGGCTATTCAACAAGTCAAAAAAAAGAACAAAACAAATAAAATGTGGTCTTAGTTGGTAGCCTACCATTGAACTTTTCCAAAGCAGCGGAAAGTGTTGTTGTGCTTTTCTCCATTCAGATTTGGTTTTTGCATCTATAAATAGGAGTGATTCATTTGATTCAGTTGTATTATTATTAAAAAAAAGGAAAGCGTGTCTTAAGAGTCGTGAATGCCAAAGCACCTAGAGTGAAAAATATAGTGTTTGTGTGTGTTTTAGTTGTATTATAAAATAATTTGAGAGAGTGATTGTGAGATTAAAAATATTATATTGTGTGGTGTGTTGTTTGTCTTCTAGTCAATTTAATACAAAAGTTTCTTTTTTAATTACCCATCATTTCTTTTATATTTCCAACACCTTTCAAGGTCTCAAGTTCAAAAACCCACTGGGGGCAAATAATTTCTAAGGGCCAACGGACTGGGTAAAACCTGAATTAACCATGGTACACTTGCGAGAAACTCCTTGCCGAAGGCCTGTGCACCCCTGGAATTAGTCGGGGCTCGAATAGACTCGGACACCCGACGCAAATCAAAAGAAATTGCAACCTTACTAAGGGTATGCCATTAACTAACTATTAAAAAAATCCATCCAATATCCATAAAAAAAGAAAATTTTATCGTTACCACTAAAGATACAATCTGGCAGAAGACAACATGGGATTAATCCCCACTAAACCCAGCTTCTACAGTTTAAACCTAAGTTGCTCTGACACGACAGTTTAGGTGTCGCACCCGTTTTAATATGACATTAGTATGTGTGTGGGTATAGGATCTGCATCACATATAGTCAAATAATTTTGGGTACTTTGACCACGATGAACGGAAAAAATCTAGACGAGATACAATTTGATTCTCGAAATTAGAACTCAAACTAGGGTAAATTTGAAGAAAATAGCATACATTATATGGGAAATCAATCATTTACTTATCTACAACTTGAGAATAAAAACACAATCCAAACTTTACAAGCTATACGTAAGTATTCCACAAAATTTCTCATATTTTAGAGATATTTTCTTTTTTTGAATTATTTTTAGCCGGATCATCCATAACCGTACAAGGATCTGTATCCCCGAATCTTAAAATTTACATCTCGAAAGATTCGACCTCTAGATCCACACCAATGTCCTAGCAACTTATGTTTAATCACTCAATCAGGATTACCACCCAATCTATTAACTTGTTGGACGTCGTCTTCACTCGCATGAAAACTCTAACCTAGTTAAGAAGTGACAAAAAAGTGGTAACCTAATTGATTTAATCTTTGATTTCACGACTTTCTAATATTGAAAGATTCAAACTTCTCTATGTATTGAAGCAGTATACAGATCTCACATTTTATGGGAATCACTAATCAGTCAATCTCCTATATGCTGGAGATATTCTTATAGTTAATTTTTCATGTTTTAGAAAACTTTCACTGTCAGCAACTTCAGATAACTTTGCTCCAACTTAGAAAATTGATAGTTTCAATATTAAATAAATAAAAATAAGTGATGAAACATGGATAGTTTAGTTGGCCATCTACACTGACTAAAATTGCTCAAGTATTACTAAACAATGTGATTTTCAAATTTTCATGTGCCAGAAGGACTAACACAAGTGTGCAGGACATGTTTAAGTTATCTTCAGCTGAAAGTTTCAAGGCTGGGCAAACTTTTATTATTTACTCCAACATCCTCCAATTCTGTAATTAACACTTATAGTACTAGTTGTTAATAACTGTTATCCTTTAATTACGAACTATGCAGAAGTTCAAATAACCCCAGTGCCTTCCAACTTTAATTGGAATCACATATACTTGACAGTGGCAATTCCCCTTTTAAAACTTTTAGAACCTTAGACAAAGCCGCATATAAAAAGGAATTTATCAAAGCCCCCCTCCCCCCCCCACCCCCACCCCCAAAACCCCAAAAAAAAACAAATAACGGGGGCAAGACCAAAGAAATAGAAAAAGTGATGAGACGAAAGTGTAATAAGGATGAAACGCTCTCCCTTCTCTCTTTAGATTTTGGCGTTTTTTTCTTGAGCTTGGCAGTCATGGCTGCTGTGATCTCTCCCCAGCCTTTGACTGTGGGAGAGACAATCAAAAACACAACTGAACAGCCAACATATTCAATTCCTAAACAATCGTACGCAGCCCAGCTTCAACGAAAACAATCTGCCGCGTCGAAGCTCGAATTAGTACCTGTAGCAGTCGTGCATGGGGAGCCAACGATTGAGTTTACCATGGACCAAGTCAATGAATTTACTAGAGAAGAAGAACTTCATCAGGCAGTAGTGGTGAAGTTTTCATATGGAAAACCAGAATTACATGAGATTAGAAAGAATTTTCCAGTGCAATTCGATGTTCACGGTCGATGTAATATTGGTCTGTTGGAATATCGTCATTTCCTTGTTCGTTTTGATTTATATGTTGACTTTGTTAAGTTCTTATCAAGGACGACCGGATATATGAAATCAAAAGGAGACGAATTCTTTTTTAGAACGTTTCCATGGACACTAAACTTCAATCCAATGGAAGAAACATCCATAGCCATCTTATGGATCTCGTTCCCATGCCTTCCTCCTAATTTTTTTGCCAAAAGATCGCTTTTATCTATTGCTTCTGCTGTGGGTAAACCTTTGACTGTGGATAAGGCAACACAGGAGAGAACACAACCTAGTGCGTCGAGAGTTAAAGTAATATTGGATCTTATGGACGAATATCCAAGAAAATCAAGATTGTTATGACAGAAAGAATTACTAGAAAATGAGTCGTCCATGAACAAGCAGTTGTATATGATAATCTCCCAAGATTTTTCACATACTGCAAACATCAAGGACATGAAGAAAAATCGTGTCGAATTTTGAAGAGACAAGCTGACGAAGAAGGGGTTGAAAAAGATACGGTAGATATGAGTAATCTTCATGTGATCGATACATACATGACTAAGCAGCTTCAAGGCAATGCAAGGGAATATCTTAATGCAAAAAAGAAGCATTCAACTAGAAGAGATTGCAACAAAAGAAAGTCTAGGTGAGCAGCAACCTCTACAAATCGAAGGAGCTATTTTATCAACTGGTGTAGTCTCAAAAGGAGCAACAACAAGAACTGGGCAATTTGAAGCTGATGTAGAAAAGATCGAACAACAACAATTTACACAAAATGGTGAAGGATATCAAATTGAGAATCAGAAAAATGACAATGAATCCAATCATGTTGCTATGGATAATAATGTAGCTAATGTTTCAACTTTGGATACTGCAGCTACTGTACATGATAAAATTGCAGTTGTTGATATGCCTCATTATACGGTGGGCCCAACCGGAAGAAATGAGATACTAATGCCCATAATAAAAGCTGGCGATAATGTTACTGATGTGGGATCATTTGGTCAAAAAAGAAATGGCATGCTGCACATGGGATAGTGGGGTCGTGAATCTGCTTCAGGTTTTGTGAAGGAAAGCGTAAAAATGCAGCGGCTGATCGTGTGAATGAAGACCAAGCAGACGCTACAGCTGGAAAGGATGTCCAAAATTATTCTGTGGGAAAAAATGGACATAATGGGAATAGAAACATTATTAAAGTGCAGCAAATGGAAAAGGGAGTGAGCCATCTTGGCCAAGTGATTGAGGAAAAGCAAAAGAAAATGGACAAAAGTGGCATAAACATGCTTGTGGGCCGTGTGCCTTTTTTGTTAAGGAAAGAGTGCAACGACCAGGTTCATGTGCAAAATTCCGAAAATTTACAACAAATTATAGTCCATGCGTGCCATGATTTGAATGTAATGAAAGATTCATTTGGGGTGGGATCACATGGAAAAAAAAGATGGGAATAATGGTTTGCAACAATTAAATAACAAGTCAGTGGGCCATTTATGTTTGGTGATTGATGATTCTGCATAGAATAGGAAGGCAAAAGTTGCCAAGGAACAAAGTGTTCCACATGTGACCGAAAATTTTGATAAAATGGAAAAGCTGGCCGAAAACATTGACAAAAATGAGGGCCATGATGCGGTCCAAGCTGATTTTGAAAAAAAGAAGCATTTTTCAGCTGTTTCAACGAGCCATTTGAATGAGGCACTCACGGCTATAGGATGTATCACGCAGTTTCAAATGGGTCCACTCAAAGGGATTAATAATACAATTCCTACAGTTTGAAATGATGGAGTGCAGAATGCTTCTTCTATTGCTACTACACACGAAGTAAAACAAAAAAAAGCTATTGCTATTGGAAAAAGCATCTGATACTATACATGGCGTGCAACGATTTACGGAAAAAGAGGTGGGCCATGTGGGGCGTGTGATTGTGAAGGAAAAGGAGAACAAATCCAAATTTTGGTTACAGCAACATGAAGAGGATGAAGAAGACGATAATGATATTATCAAAGAAAATGTGAGGGAGCCAGCAATAAATTCCAAGATATGAATTCAACAACGAGAATTCGATGATGAAGAAGATTTTGAATTGATTTTGTGGATAACTCTTCAGACGATGGTGAGAAATGTAGTGGTGATGAAGAGATACCATTAGTAGTGTCTCCAACTCCAAAAGGAGAAAGCTACGCAAAGATAGGATCTGGAAGCAGGCTCAATGCAACAGCTCCAGATTTTATTCCTAGCTCAAGGCAGCAACATGGAGAAATAACCACAACTAAAACGACGCTGATAGGAGAGTCAGTAGCAACAAATTCTGGGCTACAGCAGCAGTTCACTTCATCTGTTTCTACTGCTCAACGTGGACAGCAGGTGAATGAAAATGCACTCACAACTGCTCTAATAAGTGTACCAACAATCTCATTGGATGATAAAATGTTACTTGATGCGTTGGTAAGTCCCACACCTTTCAAAAATTTAAGTGCACCTAATGTTGCTAGCAGTGGAAGAATGACCAACACCAATAATAAAAATCAAACAAACGCAATCTTGGTCACAAAAGAGGATAACACATTGATATCATAAGATTTTCCTCAAGAAATTCCAAAAGCTATAAATTTAGGCAGAGATGTTTATGAAGAATGTGAGGAAGGTATTACTCTAAATCAACTCCGGGCAGCGACAGCGAGGAAAGGCGATTTTTCGCCATTGCATAGCGGAAAAAATGGGAAAACTAGAACAAGGGATAGAAGCTGGGATGGCAGGCTAAACAGTTACGATGGAAAAGCAACACAAGATGTTGCCCTTAGAAAACCACCAATGAGAAATGCAAATCAAAAGGAGAGTGTACCTACCCACTTCCGCAAGGTCAAATAAATCCAAAAAGAAATGATAAAGTTTGAAAATTATTTGAAGAAAGCGGAAGAAGAATCAAAAGAGCTACAAATTGGAGAATGCACAAGTTTCAACAAAGAAGACAAAGACTCAATTTGTTACATTGTATTATTTTACCATTTTATAAGTATTATCAACTGTAATATCATCACATAGTATGCTATAAACTCTGTGATAATCACTGAACATTTAGTCTTAGCAAGATCTTTCTTTTTGCATGCTTGCTAGTGAGGTTATTTTATGCCTTGATAGGATTAGTACAATAAGGGCAGCCCGGTTGTGTTATATGGGTAACAATACCGGTGTTATTGTACCCCTTATTTGTACTTTTTCTATTTGTTGTATTTCCTTTTTCTTTTCTGTTATTAATATAAAAACCAACCCTAGGGGCTTGCCTAGTGGATTCAAAACTAATAAGGATGAAACAACATTGTACCCTCAAAGTGGATGGGTTTACTTCATAATTCACAAAATTCATATGCAAAAAACATAAAAAGGTCTAGATCACTGGTAGATCTTTACACTGCTTTTGTTAATTCTATCAATTAAAGCATTACTTCCATTAAGAAAAGTTGGTAGGCATTTTTTCCTACTTTGCTCTATTAAGTTTCTTTCTTTGCTGCAATCATATAAAAATTATTATTTTAGACAATGCATATATAGAAACGTCTAGATTGTGAGAAGAAGAAAAAAGGCTTCTTGTACTTGTGTGTATTTTAATATCCAATAAGCAAGGGAATTTATACAAAGCTCCTAATACTAATTAAGGAAATAAAATAAATCTATACAATCAAACCATCTATCAAATCAAATCAAATCAAATAACATCATAATAAAATCAAATCTCTTAAATATAATTCTCCTAAAATCATGTTAATCAACACTCCTAAATTAAGTCTCTTTGAATCATGTCAATCAACACTCCCCTTCAAGTTGGTGCAAAGATGTCATAAATGCCCAACTTGCAACTCAATGTATGGAAAGTTCGTTTGCTGAGACCTGTAGTAAATGCATCAGATAGTTGTTTTTCCGATGCCATAAGAAACAAACTCAAGACACCAGTTGAAAATTTTTCTTTGATGAAGTGTCGATCAATTTCCACACACTTTGTTCGGTCATGCTGGACTCAATTATGAGCTATACCGATGGCAGCCTTATTGTCACAGTACAAGGAAAGTTTTCCTTTTTTCAGACAGTATCAATTCCTGTAGCAGCTTTTGTAGCCAAACTACTTCGCAAAACACCCTGGGTCATAGCTCTATATTCTGCCTACGCACTCGATCTAGCAACTATTCTTTGCCTCTTGCTTCTCCAAGTAACCAAGTTTCCTCGTACGAGCGTACAGTAACCGGATGTTGATCTTATGTCATCCAGAGTTCCAGCCCAATCCGCGTCTGTAAAGGCTTCAATTTAGAGGTGATCATGTTTGGAGAAAAGTAGACTTCACATACTGCAAATGTGAAAAACATCTTGCATATGATGATCTCAGGGATCCTGCATGAACTAACTCACAAGGCTAACTGAATAGGATATGTGATATGTTTGGTCTAGTGTGAGAGAGATAAATGAATCTTCCAACAATTTTCTGATATCTCTCCTTATCAACTGATTCTCCAACTCCGCATTGTAGCTTGTGATTGCGTTCAATGGGTGATTCTACGGGTTTGCAACCTGTCATGTCAGTTTGTTTCAAGAGATCCAGAATATACTTTTTTTGAGAACTCCTCTTTTGGATCTAGCAAACTGAATTACCAAGAAGTAATACAATTTTCCTACATCTTTGATCTCAAATTCATGTGCCAACAACTTCTTCACTTGGGACATCTCCTCTTTGTCATCTCGTGCCATTACTATGTCATCAACATAAACTATGAGAAGAGTGAGTTTATCCATTTGATGTCTTATGAAGAGGGTGTGATCAGCATTGCTTTATTGGTAACCGAAATAGATCATTGCTTTGCTGAATCTGTCAAACCAAGCTCTAGGGGATCGCTTCCTTGACACTATCAAATCCAGGAAGAATCTACATACACTTCTTCTTCTAACTCTAAATGAAAAAATGCTTCTTCACATCAAACTGTAGCAAGTCCCAATCAAGATTAGCTGCACAAGATAAAAGAATTCTAATAGTCTTCACCTTAGCAACAGGGGAAAATGTCTCTTGATAATCCACTTCATACATCTGAGTGAACCCTTAGCCACCAATCTTGCTTTGAATCTTTCAATTGAACCATTAGCTTTGTGCTTCACGGTGAAGACCTAGTTGTAGCCAACCAACTTCTTGTGTAATGGTAAGGTGACAAGTTCCTAGGTCTTATCTTTTGACAAGGCCTTCATTTCTTCAATCATAGCTTGCTTCCATTTAGGATCTGCAAAAGCTTCACTCCAATTCTTGAAATAAACACAAAAGAAATAGATAATGCAAATGCTCTATAGGAGGGAGACAGAATTATAGGACAAAAAATAGATAAAAGGTATTTGGTGGTTCAAGATCTGACTCATTTTCTGTGAGAAATAGGTTCATCCAACTCATTAGGATATGTAGATAACTCACCGGTAGAAGAAGGTCCAGCTTCGGTAGATTGCATAATGGCTTCTTCTGCTCTATTTTTTTTAATAAGTTTTCAAATCAGGCCTAACCAAACGCCCAATAGTCTCCCCCTGAATTTTTTCTCCAATTTCATTTTCCCCCGTGATAATGTCATCAAGAGGTCCAGTAATGCAACTAGTTAGAATCACCTCTTCCTCCTTACTGCTCTCCCCCTGAAGAGGTGATGAGGTAATACTGAAATAGCGCTCAGATTCTCGAAAGGTACTATCCATGCTAACAAAATATCTCTTAGAGGGAGGATGATAATATTTTTAACATTTCTGTGTTGGAGAATACCCAATGAAGACATTTTATAGCTCTAGGATCAAGTTTTTCAGAATTAATAGTGCGGACAAAGCAAACACACTTAAAAACCATTGGAGGAACAGTATATTCATTCTTACCATTTAAAGCTTCCAAAGGACTTCGAAAATTTAGGATTTTAAGTGGCATTCTATTGATAAGATAGGCAGCCACTAGAATAGCATTCCCCCAATAAGGTTTTGGTAGATACACGGTGAACATAAGAGATCGTGCTACATATAATAAATGCCTATTTTTTTCTTTCAGCGATCCCATTTTGTGCACTACTATAAGGATAACGAGTCTGATAGACTATCCCATTGGACTCCAAATAAGCACAAAATCTTTTATGCATGTATTTGTTGCCATTGTCAGTCCTCAAGATTTTTGTCTTTGCATCAAACTGAGTATAAATCATCTTCTGAAATGACCGAAAACAAGACAAACTTCACTTTTGGCTTTTAACAAATATACTCGAGTTATCCTAGTGCAGCAATCAATGAAAGTAACAAACCATCGACAAAAAAATAATTTGGGTAGCACTCCATACATCAGAATGAATACTCATAAATGGAGTTGTGCATCTATTATCACTCACAGGGTAAGAGTTTCCAGTATGCTTGGCATATTTACACGCATCATAAAACAAAGAATCAAATTGAGTCCTTGAAAACAAATTGGGATATAACCTCTTCTGATGTTTATGCCATTGTATTATTTCTTGGTTGGCATCCTTACTTTTACCAAAATAGGCTTGACCAGAGTTTTGAATCCATCTTATAAATACAAGTCATCATGCAATCTACCACTGCCAATAATTTTCCCAGTTTGAATATCCTGAAAAATACAATTATCGGGAAAGAACTCGATTTTACAGTTTAGAGCTTTGGAGATGGTACTAACAGATAAAAGATTGACAAGGAACTCAGGGACATGGAGCACGGATGATAGTTTAATATTAGGAGCACAAACACAGAATACGTTCCAGAGATAGGTGTTAAAGAACCATTGACTATATTAACATTATCTCCTTTGGGATATAGAGAATAGTTTTGAATGTCTTTAGAAGAGCATGGCATTTGTCTATTTGCACCAGAACCAACAATCCAAGTATTAAGGCGAGCAGCAAAGGCAGTACCTAATTGCACATGATTGGATGTGGCAACATTAGCAGAGTCTAAGATTGGCTAGGAGGCGATGGAGAAGCTGAATTTCATCTGAAGAAAAGATTTCTCCAGAAAGCGTCTCCTTGAATGTCTCCACATTTCAGCCCAATTAGAAGAAAATCTAAAGAAAATTGTTCAAAAATAGTTTGTCTTGCTGGAAACCAAATCTG
Source organism: Nicotiana benthamiana (assembly GCA_034376525.1). Classification (NCBI taxonomy): domain Eukaryota; kingdom Viridiplantae; phylum Streptophyta; class Magnoliopsida; order Solanales; family Solanaceae; genus Nicotiana; species Nicotiana benthamiana. The sequence goes on along the minus strand of CM067337.1, from coordinate 79,812,154 downwards.
TCTCGACGTAACCAGAAGAGTTTTGTGTTGCGGACAACCACCAAGGGAGAGAAAACTCCACCTTTTTGGAAAGAAACGAAACCCTAGTGATACGAGGGAGATACATTACCTCAAAAATGCAACAATGGCTCTGTTACCATGTAGATTTTGAAAAGAACATGCTTATTGTATTTTTATGTGTTTTTACATCCCATGCGTAAGGGGAACTTATACAAAGCTCCTAATGCTTATTAAGGAAATAAAATAAATCTATACAATCAAACTATCTATCAAATCAAACCAAATCAAATCAGAATAAAATCAAATCTTTTAAATACGATCAAATCTCCTAAAATCTTGCTAATCAATACTCCTAAATCAAGTCTCCTTCATGCTAATCAACAAAACACTATTTGTTTCTAGTAGTTGCTTTATTGACTATCCTTATAAGGAAAGCCCGAACATAGAAACATGAGGTGAAATTGCATAAAACGTAATAAGGAGATACTACAAAATGCAAATCAAAGACAAACAGAAAAGATAGTTTCAATGTGTTTTACAGCTTGTCGATATAATTGGAGTAAAATCAACAAGGTAACATATGTTTTCACCTTCTTAACATTTGTTTACATAGAATAACTAATATGGCTTTGAACTTTAAGAACTCATTTAATATGCTGATATAATTCAAATTCAACAGTTATAGCACTTTGGCGAGAATTTTGTAAACAGTTGAAGTCTCAATAATGAAATAAATATTTTAAAAGAGAGTGAAAGCGTGAGTAAAGATTATTCTATCTAATTTTTCTATTTAACTACCAGCATGTGTATCCCTAACCCCCCACCCAACCCGCCTGGCAAAAGGTCATGGTTCTGCCAAATGTTACCTGCCCGGATATAACGAAAGCTTATCATGAGGAATACAGATATACAACTTAGATTGTTTCCATTTTACTTTGGGAGAGTGAAATTTGGCATACCAAGACAAGAACATTGTATAGCATTTGAGAAGGGAAGTTGGGACATCATAACACTGATCATAGGAAACAGCGCAAATTGTAACTATTGTTTCCCCTAACATGTTTCCCCTTTCCGTTATTGGTTGTTACTTTTTGTATTTTGTTCCGTTGTATGTATATATATTTTAACTATACAGGTTTATTTAGGGTATGATCCTAGCCTCATCATTACTTTTGCGGGGTTAGGCCAGACACTTACCAGTACATGGGATCGGTTGTACTGATGCTATACTTCCGTGCTCTTTTGCACAGATCACGCTGTTGGAGCAGCTATTGGACAACAACAGTAGATTTGGAGTAGAATTTTAGTCCGGGGACTTACGAGGTAGCCTAGCTGGCATTCGCGGGCCGGAGTCCCTTTTCATATTTTAAGTTTGTTTTCATTGTGCCGAGACAGACATTGTGTATCTTCTATTCAGACTTGTTTGTAGTACTCTTTAGCAGTCCATGAGCTAGCGACACAAGATTCTAGGTAGAAATGTATTTCAACTTCCGCATTTTGAATTCAGTCATGCAAGTTTAAATGTCTTCCGCTTTTATTTAATTGCTTCCGTTTATTTATATTGCAAGATGTCATTAGAAAAATGTTCGAATGTTTGTCTTGCCTAGCTCTGACTATAGGCTCCATCACGACTCCCGATGGTGGGGAATATGGGTCGTGAAAAGTTGGTATTAGAGCCCTAGGTTTCATAGGTCTCACAACTCACGGACAAACTCGGTAGAGTCTGAGGGATTTGTACGGAGACGTCTGCATTTATCCCCAGAGGCTACAGAGTTAGGAAGAATTTCACCTTGTTCTTTCTTGTCATGCGATTCTGTTTCTCAAATACTGGTTGTCTTTCAACTCAGTTCTTTCACATATGGAGAGAAACACGTGCTTCCTCTTCTACTGCGCAGCAGTCCGAGCCCCCAACAACAGCTCCTACGAGGGGCAGAGGGCGAGGCCGAGGCCGGGGTAGAGCTCAGCCCCAAGTAGCAGTCCCAGAGGTCGAGCCTCATGTTGATTATGATGAGGAGGTTCCAGCTCCAACAGCTCCAGTGGGCCCAGCTCAGGTCCCAATGGGTTTCATAGCCACTCTAATGCTTCAAGACGCTTTAGACCGACCGGTAGGCTTTATGGACAACGTCTCTAGAGCAGGGTTTCTTCCTGTAGCACCAGCCACATCTCAAGCTGGGGGAGGAGTTCAGACTCCAGCTACGCGTACTCCGAAGCAGGTAGCTCCTCACGCTCAAGTTCCAGTAGTTCAGCCAGCTGGGAAAGCCCAACCGATTATTTTAGCTTAGAGCGACGATGGTGCGGCGTTGTCCGCGGATGCTTTGTGGAGGCTTGTTAAGTTCACCAAGCTCTTCACCACCACCTTCCGCGGTGCTCCTACAGAAGACCTCTGGGACTTCTTATTCAGCTGCCATGAGGTTCTCTAGACTATGGGTATTGTGGAGACTAATGGGGTCGACTTCATCAACTTTCATCTAGAAGGATCTGCCAAGAATTGGTGGAGGAACTATTGTTTATCCAGGACAACGGGGTCGCCATCATTCACTTGGGACCAGTTTGCAGAGTTATTTTTTTAGAAGTCTCTCCTAATGACTGAGCGAGAGGCTCTATGCAGGAAGTTTGATCATCTCTATCAGGGCAATATGACAGTCACGCAATATGACACCGTTTTATTGATCTAGCACGCCACGCTATTGTTATACTCCCCAATGAGAGGGAGAGGGTGCAGAGGTTTATTGATGGTTTGATTCAGTCGATCCGTCTCCAGATGGCTATAAGATCCAGGAGCGAGATTTCTTTTCAAGAGGCGGCCAATGCGACTTGTAAAGTTGAGATGGCACTTGCACGGGGAGGTGGTCATGGGTCAGATAAGAGGCCTCGTCTTTCTGATAGGTTAACTGGTACATCATATGGAGGTAGGGATTCTTATGGCAAAGGAAATCCACCGAGGCCCTTTCGGTCAGCACTCTAGGTCTCTCATAGTACTTCAGGTGGTGGTGTTTCTCAGCAGCACTATTCCGATCAGCAGCCTATCAGTGCAGCACCGCTTCAGAGCTTTTGGGGTGGTCATCCAAGTTGGCAAGGCCAGTCTCAGCCCTCCCAGTAATAGAATTTAGGTGAGTGCTATGAGTGTGGTGAGTATGGTCACATCAGGAGAGCTTTCCTGATATTGAGGGGTACACAGTCGCAGCAGCATTGTACTCGAGCTATATTCGGGCACCAGGGGCTCCACCAGCCGCCCAGACACAAAGAGGTACAATTAGTCAAACAAAGGGGAAATCAGTGCCCCACATGTTACAAACTCTCCTGCTGTCTCCTTTCACAATTCCATATCATTGATTTCACAATTTTGTTCAATGTGTGTGTGTGTATGTGTGTATATACATATATATATATATATATATATGTATATATATATATATATATATATATATACATATATATATACATATATATATATATACATATATATATATACATATATATATACATATATATATATATATACATATATATATATATACATATATATAAATAGTGATTTAGATCACTTTTCCACCCTTATTACCTCGGCCACCCTCCTCCCATACAGTGCCTCAAATGGGGCCATCTGGATGCTAGCATGGAAGCTTTTGTTGTATGAATTTTCTATAAGGGGCAAATGATCATCCCAATTAACCTTGAAATCCAAGACATAAGCCCGCAACATATCTTCGAGCGTCTAAATAGTCCGCTCTGCTTGACCATCAGTCTGCGGATGAAACGTCGTGCTGAGGTTCACTTGAGTACCCAACCCTTGCTGAAATTTCTTCTAAAAGATAGCAATGAATTGAGCCCTTCGATCCGAAATAATAGAAAGTGGAGTACCATGAAGTCTAACTATTTCCTTGACGTACAATCAAGCATATTGTTCTGCAGTATCAGTGGACTTGACTGGCAAGAAGTGAGCTGATTTGGTGAGTCAATCCACTATTACCTAAATTCAGTCGAACTTATGCTGAGTGTGAGGTAGTCCAGTCACGAAATCCATGTTGATCATCTCCTATTTCCACATTGGTATCTCTATAAGCTGGGTTAGCCCACCGTGCTGTTGATGCTCGACCTTTACTTGCTGACTTTTCGAACAATTGAATATGAAGTCTGCCACATCCCTCTTCATACAGCTCCACCAATAAATTTTTTTGAGATCGTGATAACTTTTTGTAGAACCTAGATGCACCGAATACCTATAATGATGAGCCTTCGCCATTACCCTTTCCCCAAGATTATCTATATCAGAAACCACAACCTATCTTGACATCGCAACACACCATCTTTGTTGTTGAGTGAGAATGCCAAAATCTTGCTGCTGCGAATCGCCTCCTTTTTTGTGCTAATGCTAGATCAATGAACGTGCTTTTCTTGACTTCCGCTACAAGCGACGACTCTGATACGTTGTGCACTATAATCTCCTCCTCATTTGGGGTCAAGATACAAAATCCAAGACTAGCCAACTGATAAACCTATCAAGCTAGGAACCTTCGATCTGATACTAAGTGTGCCAAACTACCCATAAATTTCCGACTGAGGGCGTCAGCCACCACGTTTGCCTTCCCTGGATGGTACAAGATGCTATGTCATAATTCTTGAGTAATTCTAACCACCGCCGCTGCCTCAAGTTTAACTTCTTCTGCTTGAACAAAAATTAGAGACTTTTGTGGTCCGAGAACACATCCACATGGACCCCATAAAGTTAATGCCGCCATATTTTTAAGGCGAACACAACTGCTGCAAGCTCCAAATCATACGTCGGGTAATTCTTCTCGTGATCCTTGAGTTGCCTTGAAGAATACGCTATAACCTTCCCGTGCTACATGAACACACACCCTAAACTGACCCTTGAGGCATCACAATACACCACAAATCCTTTCCTGCCTTCCGATAAAGCCAACACTGGTGTTGAGGTCAACCTTGACTTTAATTCCTGAAAACTTATCTCACAAGCATCAGACCGTTGGAACTTGACTGATTTCTATGCCAATTTAGTTAATGGGGAGGCGAGGGTAGAGAACCCCTGCAGAAATCTTCGATAATAAGTGCTAACCCCAAAAAGCTACGAATCTCCGTCAGGGTTGCAGGTCTAGGCCAATCCTTTACTATTGCAATCTTTTGGGGGTCCACTTGAATCCCCTTTCCCGAAACAACATGCCCGAGAATAGCAACAGAATCCAACCAAAATTCACATTTTGAGAATTTAGCATACAACTGGTGTTGATGAAGAGTTTATAAAACTGCCCTGAGGTGATCGGCATGATCCTCCCTGCTTCACAAATAAATGAGGATGTAGTCAATAAAAACAACCACAAAGGAGTCCAGAGATGGCTTGAAGACCTGATTCATAAGATCCATGAAAGCTTCCGGGGCGTTGGTTAGCCTAAAAACATGACCAAGAATTCGAAGTGACCATAGTGGGTTCTGAAGGTGATCTTAGGAATATCCTGCTCTCTCTTCAATTGGTGATACCTGGATCGCAAATCAATTTTGGAGAAGAACTTCGCACCTTGCAATTGGTCGAACAAATCATCTATCCGGGGCAAAGGTTACTTATTCTTCATGGTGACCTTGTTAAGCTGTCGATAGTCGATACACATCCGAAGTGACCCATGCTTCTTTATGACGAAAAGAACTGGAGCACCCCATGGTGACACACTTGGTCGAATGAACCCCTTCTCGAATAAATACTTCAGCTGCTCCTTTAACTCTCATAATTCTGTTGGCGCCATCCTGTATGGTAGAATAGATATTGGCTGAGTATCTGGCAACACATCGATCTCAAATTCAATCTCCCTATCTGGCGGAATCCCTGGAAGCACATCTGGAAATACCTCTGGAAATCATTTACAATTGGCACGGATCCGAGGGCAGGCACATCTGAAGTGGTGTCACCCACCCGGACCAAGTGATAGATACACCCCTTCCTAATCATCTTCAAAGCCTTAAAGTAAGAAATTCAACACCATTACCTCTCCACTCAATAACCGGCTTGTTAAAAAACTCGAGTCTCATGACTGTTGTCCTGCAATCAAGTTCAGCAAAGCACAAATAAAGCTAGTCCATTCCCGTAATCATATCAAAATCTACCATCCCAAGCTCAATAAGATCGTCCGTGGTAACATGACCACACCCCATGACAACACAATTCCTATAACTCGCGCGGCTGTAATAAAATAACCAACCGGAGTTGATACAGAGAACGGCTCAAGAAGTTGTTCAGGCTCAATCACAAAACTCGAAGTAATAAATGGAGTGACATACGACAAGGACAGGCCAGGATTAGGAATATCGATAGGAGGGATGGTGACACCCTCTACTGCTGCTGGAACAGAAGTGCTAGGATCCGAAATGACAGGACAGGAAGATGCAAAGCCAGGGAGTCACTCTCACCCACGGCGTCAGGTACAAGGCTCGCAATCACACCTGGGGTGGCATTGTCCTCAAGTTCGAGTCTAACCTTCTTCTTAGGTGCCATCTTTGAATATTTCAGTCGAGGCACGAGTTAGTCACAAGTACTTTCACTTTGTCACGTCACCGCACAAAATGGATTAATAAAGAAAGAGTAGTTTCCTAAATGCTCGTGCAGCCCCTACTTATAGATGTGGTCGACAAAACACCAATAAGAACGGCTCTACAAGGAACGTCTCCGAGACACCCTAGGACTCCTTTTTAAAACCTTAGGCTCTGATACCAAGTTTGTCACGCCCCAAATCTGAGGGACATGACCGGCACTCTACCGAGAAATCCCCAATCGAGTGGACCTGGGTGCCTTCCCTGTCCCACGAGTTACCCTACATTTTTCATTACTTCACTAACCAAATGGAAACAACTGTTTATAATTGAAATAACTTTTAACAAGCCATACATATATAGATGATATTAACGTGGTTCACAATTTACATTACCCACAATACAAGTACATAGTACATTACGTGACCCGCACTTCATATCTACGGAGCCTCTAAGGATTCAAGATGAAAGTACTATACTTGCCGGTAACAAGGCTCAGGCTACACTTTTTAAAAAAAAACAAAAATAAGACTCCAAAATACAAGAACAAGGGTGGCATGATCCAGACAGGGCCCCAGAATGAAAGGGGCTCACCAATTCAGCTGACGGGGAATGAGAAAGAGCTACAGACGGTGGACTCGAGTACCTGCTGAAGATCCACCTACAATCATAACAAGAATGTAGTGCCCTCGACAAAAGGGACGTCAGTACATTTGAATTGTACTGGTATGCATGAACAAAACTTGTCCCAAGTAAACTAAAGCCATATGCAAGTACAACAACAACACAGCAATAGAAGTAACAACCAAACATACATAGAGGTACAATTAATCAAACAAAGGCGCAATCAGTGCCCCACATGTTACAAACTCTCCTGCTCTCTCCTTTCACATGTCCACATAATTCATTTTACAATTTTGTTCTATATATATATATATATATATATATATATATATATATATATATACAATAGTGATTTCGATCACTTTTTCCACCCTTATTACCTCGGCCACCCTAATCACACCATATTACACCGTGTTGCCGCATGCAACCCGACCCCGCCGAACAGTTTCATTTCAAAACAAACACAACCAAACAACAAGTCACAAAAATAAACAACAAGTACATCTCAAGACATCACCACAATAGTGTTTCCATAACTATTAGTATCAATTTCATATCTTTCGACAATTCGTCTCAATTCAAGTTACAACAATTGCCCACAACATTTCAATTTAATTTTTATCACACATAACCTTTTTTAACCATTTACGGATTCTTTTAATCATTCGTTGTTCCATTTTTACCACGAGGTGTATTCACAACCAAACCAGTCACAAGATGCTCGCAAACAACCAATATAGATATCAACTACCAAACAATTCACATACCAAGCAAGGTGATTTTACAAGAATCAAGGTTAGCCATACATACCTGGAGTCAAATTCCCTTTTTAAGCTCCTATTCTCAGTCACCAAGCTATCTAACACAGCCCTCTAATTCTATCCAATTTTCTCTTCCCTAGATTCTAGGTTTGAGTGACATTCATGAGGGTTTTCAGTTGTTAGTTCAAAATCAAAGCATACGACTACCTTCCCTTAACTTAACTCAGAAAGATTGGGGAAAGGGATAGGGGCCTTACCTGTAAGAGTGGAGATGAAGAAAATAACTTAAAATTTTCCCGGCCCGAATGGTTTTGGAGGATCAATTTGATGGAAATTCTTTTCTCTCTCAATAAATCTCCCTTCCCTCTATCTTGTTTTGTTAGAAACTGTGCAAAATGAGGGGTAGGAGTGTTTTATTAGAAAAGGGTCCGGCTTAAAATTTTTAGAAAACTGATGTATGCGATGGATATGCGGTCAACTATGCGATCACATAGTTGACATGCGGTCCGCAGATTGGACCGCAGAATGGTCCCAAATTGCAAGCCTCTCTGTTTGGGTATGCGGTGAGAATGCGGTCCGCATACACATCCTGCGGTCATAGATTGCACAGCGAAATTGACCTCCACAAATCCTCGAGAAATTTATGGGACAACTATGTGGTCCGCATATTGGTTTTGCAATTGCATAATGGACCGCATTTTCAACATCCAATTTGGCTACTCTCTGACTCATTCTGTGATCGATGTGCGGTCTTCATACTTGATCTGTGACCGCATTCTTGACCGCAGAAATGACGTTTTTCCAAAAAAATTTGACTCTCAAATTTTAAGTCTAAAATCAGTAGAAAAAGATTCCGACAAATCGATGGACCCGACTCTATAAGTTGCTAGGACTTGGGCACTCATTTTCATAAGGTCTTGCAGGCAGTAGCTAATCGTCCTAGAGACATAATTTAGGGAGGTGGAGCCCAGCCCGGTATTATACTTTGCCAACTAGGCCAAAGGCTGAGTCTTCCGATATTGTTATTATAGGTACTATTCTAGTCTGCAGTAAAGGTGCTTCAGTGCTATTTGATCCTAGATCAACGTATTCATATGTGTCGTCCTATTTTTCACCCTACTTGGTTATGCCAAGTGACGCCTTGAGTGTTCTTGTTTTTGTATCTACATCGGTGGGTGACTCAATAGTGGTCAAGTGTGTGCATCGTTCCTATGTGGTAGTATTTGAGGATCTTGAGACCTGTTCTGATTTATTGCTCTTATAAATTGTGGGCTTCGACATTATATTCGGGATGGATTGGTTGTCCCCGTATCATGCTATCTTGGATTGTCACGCCAAGACCGTGACCTTGGCTTTGCTAGATTTGCCTCGACTAGAGTGGAAAGGGACCCCGGGTCATGCCACCTGTAGTGTTATATCATATGATAAGGCTCGATGCATGGTCGAGAACGCGTGTCTAGCTTATCTGGCGTATGTTCGCGACTCCAACGCAGAGGTTCCTTTTATCCATTCGGTTCCTATCATTCGGGAGTTCCCCATTGTTTTTCATTTAGATCAGCCGGTCATGCCTCTCGACAAGGATATCAATTTTTATATTGATCTGGCTTCGAGCACGCATCCCATTTCTATTCCGCCGTATCGCATGGCCCAGCCGGAGTTGAAAGAGTTAAAGGATCAGTTGCAGGATTTGCTGGATAAGGGTTTTATTAGACCTATTATATCTCCTTAGGGTGCACCAGTGCTATTTGTGAAGAAAAAGGATGGGTCGATAAGGATGTCCATTGATTATCGGCAATTGAACAAGATGACGATAAAGAACAAGTACCAGCTGTGAAGGATTGATGATTTATTCAACCATCTTCAGGGTGCGAGAGTGTTTAAAAAGATAGATATGGGATCTGGATATCATCAGCTGAGGATTAGGGCATCTGATGTCCCTAAGACAGTATTTCGCACTCAGTATAGGCATTATGACTTTTTGGTCATGTCATTTGGGTTGACCAATGCCCCGGCAGCATATATGGAATTGATGAACCGAGTGTTCAGACCCTATTTGGACATGTTCATGATTGTTTTCATTGACGATATTCTGATATACTCTCGCAGTTAGGAGGAGCATGAGCAGTGGTTTTTCAGACTCTAAAGGATAGTCAGTTAGATGCTAAGTTTTTGAAGTGCAAGTTCTGCTTGAGTTCTGTTGCATCTCTGGGTCACGTTGTCAGCAAAGGGTATTCAGGTGGACCCGAAGAAGATTGAGGCAGTCAAGAATTGGCCTCGACCAACATCAACTATAGAGATCCGGAATTTCTTAGGACTAGCAGGCTACTACCGTCGGTTCGTGGAGGGATTTTCATCCATCGCAGCCCCGATGATCATATTGACCCAGAACGGTGCCCATTTCAGATGGTTTGAAGAGTGTGAAGCAAGCTTCCAACGGCTTAAGGCAGATTTTACTATGGCACCGATGTTGGTGCTAGCCACGGGATAAGTGCCTTATACCGTTTATTGTGATGCTTCCCGTATTGGGCTTGGCGCGGTATTTATGTAGGATGGTAGCCTATGATTCGAGGTATCTGAAGATCCATGAGAACAATTATCCAGTCCATGATCTAGAGTTGGTAGACATTGTTCACGCCTTGAAGATTTGGAGGCATTATCTATACGGTGTGACGTGCGAGGTGTACACGGATCACTAGAACCTTCAATACTTGTTCAAACAAAAGGAGTTGAATTTCAGGCAGAGGAGGTGGTTGGAGTTGTTGAAAGACTATGATGTTACTATCATATACCGCCCAGGGAAGGCCTATGTGGTGGCCTATGCATTGAGTAGGAAGTCCGCTAGCATGGGTAACCTTGCATGTATTCCGGTCAGTCAGAAACCTCTTGCTTTCGACATTCAGGCCTCGGCCAATCAAATTGTGAGGTTGGATATTTCTGATCCTAGCAGGGTGTTAGCATGCACGATCGCTCGTTCATCGTTGTTGGAGTGCATCCGCGAGCGGCAGTTTAATAATCCCCATTTGTATGTCCTGAGTGACACGGTGTAGCATGGAGGTGCCAAGAAAGTGACCTTGGGAGATGATTCAGGAGAGACTTCGGGTAACTCAGTCTAGGCAGAAGAGTTATGCAGACCGCAAGGTCCGAGATATTGCTTTCATGGTTGGTGAGTGAGTGTTTCTCCGAGTGTCACCTATGAAAGGCATGAAGCAATTTAGGAAGAAGGGCAATCTTAGCCCTAGGTTCATCGGCCCATTGAGATTCTCGAGTGTGTGGGAGATGTGGCTTATAAACTAGACTTGCCGCCTAGCTTGTTAGCCACGCATCCAGTTTTTCATGTATCCATAATTTGGAGGTATCACAGCGATCCATCCCACATATTAAATTTCAGCACTGTCCAATTGGACAAGGATCTAGCTTTTGAGGAGCAGCCGGTGGCTATTAGCCCGACAAGTATGGCAGTTCAGGTCGAACAGTTTTCCTTCAGTGCTTGTTCAGTGGAGAGGTCAACCTCCTGAGGCATCAACCTAGGAGTCCGAGTTTTATATGCGCAGCCGTTATCCCCATTTATAACCTGACTCAGGTACTTCTTTCTTTTGTCCATTCGAGGACGAACGGTTGTTTCAGATGTGGATAATGTGACGACCCAAAAGGGTCATCACCAAAATTCTTCCTTTTCCGTGCTTCTGAGGCCTTGAATACCTTGTTTTTAGTTGCGTCGAATTACGTGCACAGTCGGGGTGCGTAACCAAAAAGGTTTTATGTGAAAAATAAGTGAATTATGTGAAACAGTTTATGAATCTTGATATTAATACTGTTAAAGTTGACTTTAGTCAATATTTTGTGTAAATAGACCCGGACCTGTGATGTCACGGTCCCGGAGGGTCCACAGGAAAATATGGGACTCGGGCATAGTCCCAAAATCAAAATCCGAGGTCCCAAGCCCGAGAAATGAATTTTTGAAAGAAATTACTTTTTTGAAAGTGATATGAAAATTAAAAATTAAGTTGAGATAGAAAATATAGGTATCATGCCCGTATTTTAGTTCCAGTGCCCGGTACAAGTCTTAAATATGTGTTAAGCACTTTATGTGAAATTTTTTCAAAATCGGACGTCGTATGACATGTTTCAAACCTAAATATCAAAAGTTAGAAGTTTGAAAGGCTTGAAATGAGAATGATGATTTTGAGGCTTGATTCATTGAATATGATATTATTTGGGCGGTTTGATCACACGAGAAAGTCTGTAGGATGTTTTTGAGATTATATGTATGTTTTGTTTGGGGCTCCAAGGGCTCGGGTGCATTTTGAGTGGGGTCCAGGAGGTCTTAGGCCTGAAAGTATCAGGTGGCAGGTGTTGCAGGCCCCCATGGCGGCCGCAGAAATTTCCATGCGTTACGCAACAGAAGACATGCGGCTGCGCTGCACTTCTGCACGGTCCGCGCCAGTTATTCAGAGGGCTAGTAAATTCCAAGTCAACCACTGCGGCCGCGCACCAAATCAGTGCAGTCCGCACTGGGTGAGTACAGATAGCTAGTTATTCCAGGTCGACCAGCGCGGCCGCGCACCAAATCAGAGAGGTCTGCGCTAGGTAGGTCCAGAGGGTCAAAATCTTTCCTTCCTCGGCACGGCCGCAGTACATTTATGTGCGGTCCGTGCCAGCCTTCAGTAAAGTATATAAAAGTTTGGGATTTTCAGTCATTTTTCACTTATCAAAAACCCAAAACCTAAGAGGCGATTTTCTAAATGATTCTCTATCTTCAAAACGAGTGGTAAGTTATTTCTATCTTATTTTCTTCACTCCTTAACATCGTTTAACATTATTTCAACTTCAAAACTAAGATTTTAATGAGAAAATTTTGGAATTTAGGGTAGAGCCTAGGGTTTTTGAAATTGGGAGATTTAGACCTCAATTCGAGGTCCGCTTCCAAAATAACTTATATATTTGAGCTCATAGGGGAATGGGTAATCGGGTTTTTGTTTGAACCTCGGGTTTTGTCCACGTGGGGCGAAGGGCACATTTGGAGTTTTTGAGTAAAAATTTGGGAAATTCATTTTCATGCATTCAAATTAATTCAAGTAGAATTTGTTAACATATTCTAGTAATTGTGACTAGATTCGAGTGGTTTGATGGTGAATTCGAGGGGTAAAACTATACTAGAGACGTGAGTTAAGTTTGGAGCATTCGAGGTAAGTGTTCAGTCTAACATTGATTTGTGGTAATATGAGTATGGTCTTAATTGCTAATTGCTATTTGTCGAGTACGGTATATAAGCATGGTGACGAGAATCTATACACTGGTGTCAAGCATGACTGTGGGTCCTTACTTATACTTAGTCTGATATTGTTATGACTCTTCGATGTTCAATTGATGATCTTTATAAAATGTGAAGAGTGTGAGAAATAATTATGAATTTAAAACTTTGGGAGCATTGGCTCGGACGATAAAAGAACTAATGAGTAAGAAATGAATGTAATAGAAAGAGATTGATTATCTCCCTTGCCGGGATGTAAAGGTTATTGTTGTTGCCCCTTTGTCGGGTGGTTTTATTGGTGTTTTTGATTTACTCCCTTTTCGGGATTTAGTTGCGTTGTTATGTTTCCTTGCCGGGATTTCTTTCCTGGTTATTCTTCTCTTGTTTCGTAGTTGTGATTGTTGTTTGGATAAGAGAGTATGATATCAGAGGGTCGGGTTGCACGTTGCTATAGTGTTAAATGTTATGGATCAGGTTGTTTGCCGCAACAACGATAATACAGATCGGGTAGCTCGCCGCAACAAGGATAAATAATATCCACATGGATCGAGTTGCTCACCGCAACAATGATATAGAGGGTCGCGTTGCACGCCGCAACAATGCTAAATGATATTGAGGGTCGGGTTGCATGCCGCAATACTGATATTTGAGGAACGTCTTGCACGCCTCAACAGTTGTTGTCTCAAGCGTGTTTTGTTTGGAATATTCGTTGCTTGATTTGCTATAATTTCTTGGTTGCTTCTTCATTATTGTAATTTCTCTTAGTTGTAACTGTTATTTTCCCCTAACATGTTTTCTCTTTCCGTTATTGGCCGTTACTTCATGTATTTCTTTCCGTTGTATGTACATATATTTGAACTGCACAGGTTTATCTAGGGTCTGATCCTAGCCGCATCACTACCTCGCCGGGGTTAGGCCAGGCACTTACCAGTACATGGGGTCGGTTCTGTTGATGCTACACTTCTGTGCTTTTTTGCCAGATCGCGGTGTTGGAGCTGCTATTGGACAGAAGTAGTAGATTTGGAGTAGACCTTTAGTCCAGGGACTTACGAGGTAGCCTAGCTGGCGTTCGCATGCCGGAATCCCTTTCAATATTTTTAGTTTGTTTTCATTGTACTGAGACAGACATTGTGTATCTTCCATTCCGACTTATTTGTAGTACTCTTTAGCAGTCTGTGAGCTAGATTCTAGGTAGAAATGTGATTCAACTTTTGCCTTTTGAATTCAGTCATACAAGTTTAAATGTCTTCCGCTTTTATTTAATTGCTTCCATTTATTTATATTGCAAGATGTCATTAGAAAAATATTTGAATTTGGCTTGCTTAGTTCCGACACTAGGTGCCATTACGGCTCCCGATGGTGAAAAATCCGGGTCATGATAGTTATTTGTTATTATATAGCAGTGTAAATATTATCCAAAAATTTACCAAATAACCTTTTCTGGACACATTACTTGGCTTAACCTCAACACAAATTATTCAATTTTTATTTAGTTTCAAATCCGAATATCATATTAGTTTGTTAGGAATAGTATTTTTGTAAAGACACATACATAATAACGCAAATTAAAAAGATAGAATTCTTTTTTTTGGTCTGAAAGATATTATATATTTTACTAAGTAATGCGTACAGAGAGCTGATGCATGGGTTGCACCCTATTTACGAAATATTATCCTATTACAAGGTACTAGATTACTACTAATATTTATGTTTTCCGTGGTATTCCTAGTGGAACTATCATCACAACAACTGATCGTATTCGAATGCGGATGATCAAGATTACCGTTGTGAATATGCCAAGAATTCCCTTGGCATGTTGGAGGAGCTGCCAAACATTCCTTGTCTTTTTCTAAAATCTGCGCTACAAAATTTGGGATATCTGCAAAAATACTTAGCATATAGTTGTTTCCAAAATTGTGGCATGCCTCTGCCAATTTATCTGATACCCTATTTTATTCTTTGTACGCATGTTGCACTACTCGATTACCTAGTTAGACGAGGAAGTACCTTCAATCATTTATTTTGTTAGAGAATGGAATACTATCAAATTGTAATAGTGTGATAACTTATGTTGCATCTACCTCCACCTCGAGTGGCTCTATGTTGTTTTCATATGCCAATTTTAGCCCATGAGTTAATGCATGAAATTCTTCATAAATGGACGTGTCCCTTGGGGCAGTTCTTAAGAAGCCCAATATCCATTCAGCATTAGAATTTCTAATTAGCGCTCCAATCGCAGCCTTTGTGGCTGAAAGTGCTCTATCTGTGTTTACCTTGTAAAAATTGCTCGTTGGAGGCACATTATATGGTAGTGATAGTTCTATTTTTTCTTTTATGAGAAGAAGCAGCCAAATATGAGATTTCATATGCTTGCTGAGTTGTGTGCTTAACATGAATGTTATCTCGTGTCATGTTGTAAATATTTTTATTTCATGTTATCCAAATGTTCCATAAGCTTATCGGTAAATAAATGTACGAATTTTCATTATAAGGAAGTTTGAAATATTTATAGCTTATCAGTTCATGTAGCCAAGTATGTATGACTGATAAGTTCCTGATTTTATTAATATGTTGTTAGTTCCTAATTCTTGCCAATATTTCGTAGCATTTGCAAAATTAAGGAAAATGTGTTATATTGATTCTTCCTCCTGTTGGCAGTAAATGCAACTTGCATCTTGTATGATATTAATATTCCTTAAGAAAATTCATGTTGGTAGCATATTGTGGCATAGTAGCCAGATGAAACGTTTAACTTTAGGTTGAATAGGAAGCTTCCAAATCCATGAAAAAATAGTTGAATTATTACTAGGTTATTGTAACTGTCTTTCCAAATTTCTATATATTGAGTGTACAGTAAAATTTCCTATTGTTGTTAAGTCCCAATATATTTGGTCTCCATTATTTTCAAACTTAAATACATAAGTGGCTTGAATTAAAAGATTTATATTATGATCTAATACAAATGGAATTTTATTCCAGTTCCACCCTGTGTCATTTAGTATATCAGATATTTAGATATTTTAATATCGTTACCTGAAGGTAAGGGAACCTGGATCAAAGAACTACTTCTTTTTCCTGCCTTTATCCAAGGATCATTCAAAAGGTTGATGTGTCTTCCATTCCCTATCTTCCATTTGAACCCCATTTGGCAGTGTTTCCAACCCTTTAAAATATTATTCCACATTTTTGGAGGGAGTAGTTGCAATGGTCTTATGCAACTATTTATTAATGTGTAATTTTGCCCACATTGTTTGTGGTGATTTAAAGGCTCCAAGCAAGACTTGCAAGCAAAGCTGAATTTTTTGACGTAGTTTTTGAATACCCAGGCCACCATTTTCCTTTGGAGTTGTATAATATCATTCCATTTAACAAGGTGCATTTTCTTTCTTGTTGAAGTAGTATACCATAGAAAATTACGCTGGTATTGCTCCATTTTCTTAGTGATATGAGTTGGAATATTAATATACTATATAATATGGTTGTGTAGATTATTCACAGTAGATTTAATAAAAGTAGTTTGACATGTCATAGTTAGGAAATTAGGTTTCCATCCTGCTAGTTGATTCTTAAAGTTATCTAGAAGGAATTGAAAGTCTGCATTTTTAGGTCTTGCTTGGAACATTGGAAAACCTAAATATTTTCCAAATGATGTCCCTTCCTTAATAGAAAAAGAGTCAATGACAAAGTTCCTATCAAATTGAGTATAGTTTTTTGAGGAAAAAACTTTTGATTATTCAAAGTTGATTTTTTGCCCTGAATTGTGAGTGAAGTGATTTAGAACATCAATTATAGCACAATAAATTTTAGTGTGCCTTTAGAAAACAGAATAATGTCATCCGCAAAGAAACGATATGATAGTTGTGGTCCTTCTTGTGATAGACATATTAGTTGCCATTGAAGGTAGTCCACAGAGATTGAAAAACTGCGTGAAAATATTTTCATACACATTACAAATAAGTATGGTGATAACGGATCACCTTACCGAATCCCTCTTGTTAGTGTAAAGTATTGAATCCTGCCACCATTAACTAAGATAGAAATGGATGTTGTTGTAATGCAAGACATAATTATATTTATCATAGATGTAGAAATATTAAAATAGAAAACTATCCTTCTTATAAAAGACCATTCTACTCTATGAAAAGCTTTTTCCAAGACAAGTTTTAAGAGCATAGACGAAGACTTGCCTTTCATTTTTATGAAATAATTTAAAGCTTCCTACACTATTGTAGCATTATCTGAGGCTCTTTTGCCTTGTTAAGAACTAGTTTGAGTATGTCCTATTATTTTGGTAATAATTGATTTTTGTCTATTGACAATTATCTTCGTAATTAACTTATTAATTGTATTACACAAGCTTATGGGCCGATATTGATGAATAGTTTTTGGAAGTTTTACCTTTGGAACAAGGCAAATGAAGGTTCTGTTTAATTCTTGAGGCAAGGCCATAGAATTAAAGATGTATTGACAAAAGAAAGTAACTATTTCACTTACATCTGACCAATATTTTTGGTAGATGAGCGGATGTAGCCCGTTTGGATCTGGAGCCTTATAGGGTTTAAAGCTATATAGGGCAAATTTAATCTCCTCTTGACTAAGAGGCTCCTCTATTCTTTGAGCATCACACACAAATAGTTAATGTGTATTCAAGTCCTTATGTGTTCTAGTAGATAGCAACTCCTCGGTTGTAAATAAACTCTTATAATAAGTAAGAATATCATTTTGTAATTCACTTTGGCTAGAACTCCAATTACGAACCGAATCTCTCAAACCATGTATTCTATTCCTTCTACGTCTACAAAGGGTAGTGTTAGAAACTAAGGATCCACTAGACTGTATAGAGAATCGGGTTCTCTATGAGTTTCCGCTGAAGATACTAATGACCCCTATTGCATAGTGATCGGGTCCTATATTAGTTCCCAAAGTGCTAACTACTGAACCAGTATGTAAATGAGACACATGATATGTACATACTATATAGAGAACTAGATTCTCTATCAGCTCCCAATGTAAGAAGCTTATTGTAAAACCAATCAGTATAGGGAATCGGTTTCTCTAATTGTTCCATAGTAGCACGGTAGTAAGTAAATAACACAACGAATTTTTATGTGAAAAAAATCCCAACCTACGGGGACAAAAACCACGACCTAAACTTATAGTCCTTCAACTTCACTAACTTGCAAACACCTATTGCAAGTCACATTATAATGAATCTATTACAAATAATTCAACTAACTTGTGGTACTGTTACCACAAGCTACTTTGTGACTCCCTAGTTACAAATAATTTAACTAACTTGTGATACTCTCACCACAAGTCACTTTGTCACTCTACAGTTACAAAGGCTTTTACACACTCTAACTTGTAATAACACTTATTGCAAGCCACTTTGCAACTCTCTAGTTACAAAGACTTTTAACTTATGACTAAAGCTAATCACAACATAAACTTAAGAGTTTACGGATTTTGGGTTTCCTAAAATGGCTTCTAAGAAAGCAAGATAGGAGTTACAATGAAAAACAAATAAAAAATACTCCACAAACCTAATGACTTAAGATATCTTCGATCTTGGATCATGTCCATGAGGTTGCATAAGCTTTATTCTTGAGAGAGATTGTTGCAAGCACTTGAGAGAGAATTTTTGTTTCTGATTTTGCAAGTCTTGGAGGAGGGATATCTTGTGTCTTGCACCAGGTAGATACTCCCAAAAGACATAACAATGGTGATGTCAAATCTTGGTTAGTACATGCCTTTTCCCAATGGAAAGTAACTGTTGCACTGTCTACTGAACTGTTGTGTGTATAGTTGTAGGCAGCCACTTTCTGTAGTTGCTGGCCAGTTGTACTGTTGACTTATACTTCAGTAAAGGGAACACCAACGTATCAGTTCCCTAATCTGGTTCCTGTGAATCTAAAGCACACTGCCCAGATTATCTTGAGTCGATTAACTTGAATGATTGTACTAGGAAGGCTTCAGGTCCTTCATCTGGTTCTTTCATGAAGGAAGTTATTTTACCTTCCTTGATGGTATTTATACGTATGTGAAATCACTTACAATGATGTAAGAAAGGTAGATAAAAAAAGCCTTCCATAGAAAGTTGACTATTGCACTGTTCTTATGCAGTAGCGTGTGAAGATAGTAACTTTCCTACTGGAGAGTTGACTTCATACAGTCTCCTCGGGAACTGGTAGGGATATGTTCTCTTAGTTGTTCCTTCCGCTTTTCCTTACTTGTGTCATTGCTATCAGCTTTGAGTACCAAATTCTTTTCTTTCTTTGGTTCTCTTCTTTCATTGTCTATCTTCCTCTTCATCTCGCAGGTCTTCAGATTTCCAACCAGGTCTTCTATGGTCAGCTTCTACAAGTCCTTTGATTCATTGATAACAGTCACCTAGCTTTTCCAAGGGCTGGATCCCAACCTAGAACTTTGTGATCTCAAGGTCTTGTATATGTGTAACAGTTTCCGTATCTAGTTCTAGGTGGTAAGTTTGTTAGATCATCAATATATAAAGTAAAGTACTTATGCCCAAGGTACTGTAACCTATCAGGTAAAGTACTTAGTATTTGCATCACCCTCATTTGACCAGGTGATGCGTGATTTCATTTTTCAAAATTCCTGTTCTAAATGTAATATATTACTGTAATCCATAGTTAATTTAGTTTCCAAATTTTGGGGGAATATACTCGTGGGGTAGTGTGTGTAAATGATTAAATTCCTGACGACCTAGCTAATATCTTTCTTTTTTGTTGGAATATATTCCCAAAATTTTATTTATTCCATCGAGTAGCTACTGCTAGAAAATGTCTAGTCATTTAAAGTAGAGATTGATCAATAGTCCATACTCTATGAACTATTTGTAAAAATTGTGGATGTGATGCCCACATAGTTTAAAATCTAAATAGTTTTTTTGTGCCCTAGGAGTGGGTTCTAAGGTGATTAAGAAATGGCAATGATCCAAATAAGTACGCGGTAAATGTTTCACTGTGACCTCTGAGTATAAATTTATCCAGTCACAGTTTGCTAAAAAATGATCAAGCAATTCTAAAATTGTATTACCATATTTACGCTTGTTAGTCCATGTGAAACGACTACCCTGATATCAAGACCCATACTCCGATCATGATTTAGCAAGCCCGACCTCTTCACAAGTATTTCCCAACTTAAACAGATTATAGGTATGCAACACAGGAAAAAATACTAAACCATAACATTTAAAGTCTAGGAATACGGATAAAATGTGCGGAAATTTAACAAAATACTGCAATGTAGCCCAACTAGGACCCGGTGTCACGAATATGAGCCTCTAATATAGAATTCCAACCTACTACAATGTCTGTCTAGGAAATATAGAACAAATAATAGAGATAGATGGGAGAGATCAAGGCTGCAAACGCCATGCAGCTACCTCGATGCTCCTGAACTTTGCTGCTCAGCTAAATAAGTCCTGACTCATCCTGTGGAGTAACTGGATCGACATGCACGGTACAGAGAATGATGTGAGTACTCCGACCCAGTGAGTAGTAAACATAAATAAAAGGCCGAGAATAAGAAAACACGAAAAAACACAAAGTAAATTGTATCTAGCAATTTGGAGCATTTGATAGTAAGCTACAAACCAATAGAATACGAATTTGCAGAGACACTATGACAGGTAAACCATAATAAGGATAAATGTATGAATGCAATGCAACACCTAGAACGGTACACTCTAGTACCCGCTGCGGCATGTAGCCTGATCCATTTAATATCGACGACGCTCACTAGGTGTGTGTACCGACTCCGGAGGGGCTCCTACAACCTGAGAAAAATATCAATATAACCAACCGCTCCTCGGCCTCAATAACGGTGTAATACTGCTGCGGCGCGCAGCCCGATCCATCCTTAGTCCAGAAAAAACACTATAAGCCCTTTGGGCATTTGTAAAACAGTAGTTCTCAACCCAAACTATCCTTTAAGTTATCAAAGTTTAGAAATATGGCTTAGTTCGCAAAACAGTATTTAAAACCTTGGACCGACATCAGATAATATGCAAAGTATGAGAAAACTGTGATATCAATCCCTCAATGATTCAAATAATTGGCACGAAGCCCAAATATAACAATTAAATCCAAGTAGGATAATATCAAATAAGTTCTAGTCAAAAACACAGTAGAAACACCTCTCTGGACGGATTAAGTCACAATCCCCATTAACAAATGACCCGGCACTAGTCATAGAGCGCGTGTCTCGCCTCAATATAGCGTTACGATGTGAAATTCCGGGGTTTCAAACCCTCAGGACAACATTTACATCTATTACTCACCTCTAGCCAGCCAAAGTCTAGCTCGTTATGCCTTTGCCTCTCGAATCGACCTACTCACGTGTTGAATCTGATTAAAACCACAATGAATTCGTCACAATATGCCAAGGGAACAAAACCCAATAAATATAATCGAAAATCAACAAGAATTCCTAAAATTAGAAAAACCTAAGCACCGGACCCACTTCTCGAAACTCAGAAACTTTTACACCAACGGATTCCTTATCTCGCCACAAGTATCAAAATTACAAGAATCAGAGTCCATTTGACCCCTCAAATCCTTATTTTAAACTCTCTTAAGTTCAAGCCCCAAACCACCATTTTTAACCTTTAATTCCTTGAGTTTTCAGTTCTAATCCATCTTTTTATACCATAAAATCGTGTTCTAAGTCCAAGAATCCATACCTGATTAAAGCTCTCGAAACCCTCTTCAAAATCGCCCAAAAGCTCCCAAGTGCGAAGTGAAAAAATGTTGTTCTTTCAAAAATTTGTGAAGAAGACTTAATTAAATGCTCTGCCTTGTTATTTCGCTTCTATGGTTCCATTTCACTTAATTAGGACTGCTTCTACGTCCTTTGCACCACATCTACAGTTTTCCACTTAAGGGCCACGATCGCTTTTACGATCCAGAACTCGCACCACCGAGACCATTTCTGCGGTCTAGGCTTCCGCTTCTGCAGAGCCTGCTCAAGTCCATTTCCTCTTATGTGACATTCCCATTCGCATCTGCGTGACCGCACCTGTTGTGCCATAACCGCAGGTGCCAAAATACAAGCTACCTTTAACATGCAAAAACTCCAGAACTCTCCATTTAATCACCCGAACTCACCCTGAGGCCCCTGGGACCTCAACAAAAAACACAGACATGGTCCAATACCCTATTGAAACTTGTTCCAATCATAAAAACACATTCAACAACACAAAAATCATCAATTCTCATCAAATTCAAGCCTAAGTTCTTCAAATTCTTCCGAAACTCGCATTCAATCAAAAACCCAACCAAATCACCTCCGAATCAACTTAAATTTTGCACACACATCCCAAATCACCTAACGAAGCTAATGCAACTCTTGAATTTCCATTCTGACCCTCGTATCAAAGTTTCACCTATCAACTGGATATCGCAAAAATGCTAACTTCGCCGATTCAAACCTAATTCTACACCGGACCTCCAAAATCAATTTCGGTGACACTCCTAAGTCACAAATCACTCCCCAAAGCTAACCAAATCACTAGAAATCACATCCTAGACTTCTAACTCATAAGTCAACATCCAGTTGTCTTTCCAAACAAAACCTTTCTTAAACAGACTATGTGTCTAATTTCCTACCAAAACCAATCCAATTCAACTTTAACACACCAAACGCCGATAATGAAACATGGGTTAAATGGGGCTGTAACACATGAGAAAGCGATTTGGATCGTCATACCTGAAACGCTAAGTCTATTAATTTGCAATAATTTATAGAGTTAGCAAAATTGTTCGCTCTATTATTACTAATAGGGAGGCCACCAAATTTTTCCGTTCACTCTAACACTTCGTTAAAATCTTCTCCTATTAACCAATGTATACAAATAGTAGCGGGACATACCTGGACCATGTATTGTATTCTTGATCAGATATTCTCATCTTCGTCACATTGATACCAGCATTATTCCACAACACCACTAACTCGCCTATTAGACCATTAGCAGATACTTGTGCCATGTTGATAAAGTTGAAGTCATCACGAAGTCTTGTATGATCAGACATGTATGTTTCAAGCAGAATAGCTAACACTAGGCTATGATTATCCAGTAAGGACCTAAATTGTCATCTAAACTCAATATTGTGTGATTTCCTACAGTTCCAAATTAAGAAATTCATATAATAATTAGGATTGGTGATCTGCCCTAGTGAAACTTGGTCGTATGAGTAACAAGAGGCGTTGCTTGCTCCAAACTCACTAACTGAGTGATTTGATGAAGTGTGGGGATTATGACCATGGCACATTTCCCTTCTTTTGGATTGGTTGTTAGACAAAAATTGAGGCTGCATTTTACTAGATCTAGTGGAAATTTCATAGTAAACTTTTTTTTTTTCGTACTATTCTTTGAGGTCGTAAAGTAGAATTCCGTTTAATCACCAAAATTCTATTCTTATTTCGCTCTCCGCTGGTATCTCTGCCAACTCTTTCCTTGTTTGACTGTCTAGTACGTGTGGTGATTGTGGTGATGTCTGAAGTGGACTATCATGTGGGGAGAAACTATCTAGTGGACTCAGTAGGATCGAATATGGAGACAATGGATTGAAGGAGTGGAGTGATTAGAAACAAGGAGCAAACACCTAGCCCATATGGTGAGGAGGGTAAAAGGGCAGTAGGTTGACTATTGGGTTTCCATTCACGTTCATCTGGCTTATAGGGTAAGCCCACTATTGTTGAGATGAAGTGAAAGCATGGTTCTCCAACATGAGAGGGGTCTTTGTGGTAAACCACTGGTTCTGAGTATAGGCCTCCATTCCTAGCCTCAGTACCTCCACCATTTTCTCTACTAAATGCATAGGGTTTTGAATGAGGAGAACGACCTCCTGATTGTTCATTTTCATGGTGAAGATCAGCGCATAACCCTGCAATACCATTTCCAACCAAGATTAGAGTGGCTGATCCATTATCATCGGTTATGAAGTGTAGATTAGTGGGGTTTGAGATGTGTGGCACCTGTGGCCCCTATATGGTTATCCTTGGCTGTTGAAAAAACTAGTTGTTATTTTGAATATTCTCTAGTAGAGACATATTTTGGTTGGTGGTCGGAAAAGAGGGCCTTTGTATTGTTGGTAATTCCAGTAGTATTATATGTTTTATCAATTGTTTGACAAGATGAATAGTAATTATCTATGAAGTACACAAGATGTGTATGTGGTGAAGGAGTCGGTGCACATGGTTTGCAATCATTATGTTTGCAAGTATGCTGAGTGTGGCTATGGTCTTGAATATTAGAGGGTACTGTAGCATGCACGATATTTTAGTTTTGGTTTATTGACACTAAGGACGTGGCTGAGTGGGGTGTATTTAGTTGGGATTTGTCTATTAGAGATTGGTCTTTGGAAGGTGAGTGTATTACTACGTGGAGAAGGCAGCTTATGTGTTTGTGTTGTGTTAGGTAACATGTTTGGGTTATTTGGGTAGGTTAAAGAGTGAGATGGTGAATCTAGAATTATATTTTTAGGTTGAGTAATTATTTCATTGGGCAAGGAGGGCTATGAACCTAGGCTCTGAGTTGATTGGTCAGGAATGGGCTAAAACATTAGAGTCAGTGTTATAGGTGAAGCAAATTCTACGTTTGGGCCAACTTGTATTGGGCTTGCACCAATTTAATTATCCCCTCCCATTATTAGTCCATAATCAGATAAGATATCAAATTTATTAATGAACTCCTTATTGGGCTTAGTAAGCATGTATGTGATAGGCAAGGATATCCGGCCTATTTGTGGTATAGTAGGGTTTGAATACATACATGTCGTAGGTTGCTCTTGTGGTTTTGCCCCTACTGTAGCCGCATGTTTATGATGGCTGTATAGTTTCTATAGGAGCAGTTTGTTCTCCTTGCAAAGGTGACTGATTTCCAGTCACTTTCATGTGTTTGGTCATTGTTGAGTAGTGAAGATGAGGTTGTGGGCTGATGTTTTATATTTTGTTCCAGTGAGGAAGGTTTAACAACTGAACAATTAGGCTTTGCATGTCCAAAACGTACACAACTCATGCAAAGTAGGTTTAGCCCCTCATATAAAAGTGTTTGTCTATGATGACCTATGTTGATATGAGTTCTTAACGGCTTTTATAAGTGTACTTCAATGCATATTCGTGCATATATTCCCCTTGTAGCAATGGTAGTTCATGTGTCTATCTTTAATTGTTGCCCCAACTTCAACCCAACTTTTTGTCGTATTTCCAAATCGTAGAATTCAGTTGGAAGTTCAAGAAGTCTAACCCAAACAACCGAGTATATAAGCTATGTAGATGATGCCATGAATTTGGGTTCCCATATTCAAACAGACAAAAAATAAATCAGGATGAACCATGGTCCGCCATGAAAAGCCTTAATCATATTCTCTTCCTTTTGATATTTGATAAAGAAAAAAATCAGATCCCAAATCAATAATAGGGAGGTCTTCCGTTGGTTTTCATAGATCTAGGAGCTTGTTCCTTGATATGCAATCCTCCTTCCAAACAACTTTATTATAATCGGGTATTTCTAGGATTCATACAAATGTGATTTATCAGTAGCACTAATTGGAATAAAATTGTCTTCATCTTCAGTGTTGTGGATGATTTCGTCAAATAGATCAGTAGTTGGTATTATATTTTGTTGATTGGCTATTGTTGGTGATAGGTGTTTATTGTATAGAAGAGTCTGTAGAAATGTTGATGGTTTTGTAGGTATGTTAGCATCATCTATTTGCATAGAACCTATGTCCGGTGGCTCAGTGATTTGCTGTTGAATTTACAGTTGATGGGGCAATAAGATTCATTTTGAAAATTTATGCAGTGTAGATCGTAGATGTGTGCCACAGATAGAAGCTAATGGTATGAATAACAGAATAAGAACAATTTAACAACAGCGTAAAGAGGGAGTTATTGCATCCTGTCTCCTACTGGTAGCAAACGATAAGCTTCACAAAGTCATTGCTAATAAGATAGAATTCTAGATATTGTTATCTTAATCTATGTATTTCAGTTGAAATAAATATTTGAAATCGATAAGATCAACTTCCAAATTATTATACTCAATAAACACGAAACAAAAGAATAAATTAGTTACAGTCCCTTATGCATCCTTTTAGATTTAACGTATATTTTTTCTATATTTTTTTATCGCAGAAAATTCTATTTATCTCAACCATAAAGGATGAGTTTCAATAAAAATGTCTACGTGAGATATTTATTTATATTTTAATATTAGATTTGTTATAAACTAAAGCAAAAGACAAGAACAATAGAGCAAGAACAATAGCAATAGAGAGAAGAGTAGAGAGAGTTCTTCTTATTGAGTTGAGAGGGGTCAATTACAATGGTAGAGAGCACCTCTATTTATAGGGAGGAGGAAGATCTTGCTACCAATAATAGGACTCTAAAATCTCTCTAATTAAGTACATTAAAGACATTCACCTTAAATAGAAGTGTAAGAATCTTCTATTTCATAACACTCCCCCTTGAATGTCTATTCAATGATGTGCCTCATAAAACCTTAAAACCAAAACCCAATAGGAAAAAATTAAAGTAAGGAAAAAGAGTACACATGTTTGAATATGCGCCTATTGGTTGCCTCGTTAAAAACCTTGCAAGGAAAACCCAGTGGGACAAAACCTTGTAAGGGAAAAAGAGTGCAACGCGCATTAACTCCCCCTAATGAGTACATCAATTTAAGCCTTGAGCATTTGCATTCCAATCTTGAAATCATCACTCTTGATAGATATGAACATCTTCATATAATGTCGTGGAATAGCTCTTCAATATCTCCATAGATGCATTCTCAAATCCATCATGCTTATAGTTATGGCAAGATTCATATGTACACAAATTGTACTTAGGATGCGGTACTTCAGGACCAAGAATTGCATATGCTTCAAGCAACTTAAATCTTTCAAGTTAAGTCATGTAAGTCACATAATAGACTTTAGCTGCATATCAAGTTTTCATGTCATGCTAAGCAAATAAGATATCGAAAATTGACTATACATACCTTTGCCTTTATGCTTTCAAGCATATGAACTATAGGTTCAAAGCTACATGTCTTTCATATGGAATCAATTCTTCTTGAATTGTATCTCTTCCATTTAGTTGCTTTCTTTGGGTCAGTAAATGCGTAAAGCATGCTTTGCAATATGTTGCAATTTGAATTATCCCTTTTATGAACTTCAGGTTCATATCATGATATTCAGGGATATACATATACAAATGAGAATTCATCCCATGTAACATTTTCTCAAGTGTTTATCATGTCTCCCCCTCATGTTAGTAAAGCTAACATGTTTCCTCAACTTTGGGAAATCATCTTTGTGCATTATGTCAATATACACAGCACCTTAATAATAAGATGAAATTATTTGGTTCCTGACCTTGAACCACTTGTGAGGGGAGAATATACTCTCGTATACAACTTATATCAAACTGACATATACATAACTTAGTTCTCATAAGAAACAGTTTAGCTATTAAGTGGAAGCACTCAATAATTATCTTGCTAAACCAACTTTGACATAAACCAACTTATCAAGATGAACTGTCTTGAGTAGAGAATCTGGAAACTATGCTCGAAGTTAGATTACTGAGCGATTTACCTCGCAAGCACTGCCAGGCTGCGGGTTAATAACAATGGCGCATGTAACCATATCATAGATGCATCATATGTGGTATACATGGCAGGTGAATGGGCCCATACTCACCTTTCATATTTCCAGAATTTATGGGCTTCAACCCGAACTCTTTAGTTGGTCAGTTCATTAATGAGAACAAGAACTTCTAGTTCTTTGATATTCACCTATGTGAATTTGCACATCATACTTCAAATTTACACCATGACATGTGCACTTATCAATAAACTTCGAGTTTATTATGACATGGGTTTTTATACCAATAGATATCCACTTTATTGTGGCATTCTTTCGTTTGTGTAGTACAAACTGGAGAACAAAGCGGGTAGCTTTTCATATACAAATTACCCCGCTACAAGTTGTAGTAATAGGAGAATCAAAGCCTTCCTTTATTTATAGTCTCAATATCATCAATCGCCTTCGCGTGTACTTTTGGAAACTGGATAAGTTTCTTTGAGACTTACTACAGCACAATACTCAATTGTGTTTCTCCAACATAGTAATAATTGGCTCTTCGAGAGCTCTCAATTAACTTTGTACTACCACAGGTTCATCAAC
Source organism: Nicotiana benthamiana (assembly GCA_034376525.1). Taxonomy (NCBI): domain Eukaryota; kingdom Viridiplantae; phylum Streptophyta; class Magnoliopsida; order Solanales; family Solanaceae; genus Nicotiana; species Nicotiana benthamiana. Next base: position 79,783,772 of record CM067337.1, on the reverse strand, counting down.
ATCCGTGTGGTGAATATCTTTCTTAAAGAGAAAGTTATACCATTATGGTCATGTCAAACTTATATGCAAGATATGTTTCTTGCATTATCGTTGTCCTTTAATGGTCATATTTCCAAAATACTTTGGCGTACAATAGGTACGCGACCAACGATCATTCATGCCATATATCATCTCAAACCTTCTTCTAGGGGTGAGGGTGGTATCATCTCAAGCCTCCTTCTAGGAGTGAGTGTGGTATATTCAATACCAATTTCATGTTCATATTCTTCCAACATTGAATATGTATTTGTGAATCACATTCACTTCGAGGATATGTGATTTTGTTATCCTTTTCAAATCTATAAATGCTTCAGGCATTTGATTTGCTATTCTTTGCAAATGGATAATCTTTTGTGCCTCTTTCTTTCAAATAGAGGTATGTGGATCAAGATGAGATAATGATGCATTTTTCCACAAAATTTCCCGTTTGGTTTCACCAACTTCTCCCCCTAATTTTGGGAAAAGTGTCTCATCAAATTGACAGTCTGCAAATAGTGCAGTGAACAAATCTCCTGTCAATGTTTCGAGGTAGCGAATAATGGAGGACGCGTCAAACTCAACATATATTCCTAACCTCCTTTGCAAACCCATTTTGGTGCGGGATGGCGGTGCTACAGGCACCTATACTGCGCATCCAAAGCTTCTTAAATGGGATATATTGGGTTCATGACCCAAAACCAATTGCAATAGGGAATATTTGTGTCAATTCGTCAGTCAGAGACGAACTAGCATTGCTGCATGCAACATGGCGTGACCCCAAACCGAAGTGGGCAGCCGACGAACTAGCATTGCTTCATGCAAAATGGCGTGTCCCCAAACCGAAGGGGGCAGCCGACAAACTAGTATTGTTGCATGCAAAATGGCGTGAACCCAAATCGAAATGGGCAGCCTCGTTTTCATGAAGAATTCAAGATTATTCTCATCTATTGTCTCAATATGATATCCATGATATCTTTAAAACTCAACAAGTTCCTTTTAGACTTGGAGGAGAACACTTTGATTGATATCATTAAAACTCAACAAGTCCTTCTTAGACTTGGAGGAGAACATTGCATTCTCTATGATTAACGTCATGCCTTTGGGCAGAGTTACAATTGCTCTTCCGGAGCCTTCAATCAATTTACTACTTCCATAGATTGTAGTAATGTTTGCCTTACACAATTACTCTTCTTTTCTTTGAGTATTGTATGTGTAGTACATGAATCAACTAGGCAAATACTTTTACAATTGGACGTTGGTCCAAGTTCGCTTTGTGAGATATCCATATTTGCTATCCCATAGTTTAACATACAAAAGAAATACACGAACATAGGAATAAACAAGTTCAATTCTTTTGTGTCACATAATATCTTCAAAATCTGCTACTAACAGTTGGCTAACAAAATCAGATATGTTATCCATAATCAATTCCTTTGCAGTTTGAAAATTTCAGCGTTTTTCATAAGACAATCGATTATTAAATACACACAATCGATTGTTTGAACATAAACAATCGATTGTTAGACATACACAATCGATTATTTGTTATTTTTGAAAAACTTCAGATCACACTGTTTAAGACAATCGATTGTTAAACATAGACAATCGATTGTGGATGATTTTTGAAGAATTCCAGATTACACTGCCTAACGACAATCGATTGTTAGATATTGACAATCGATTGTGGGTGATTTTTGAAAAATTCCAGACCTCACTGTTTCAAGACAACCGATTGTTAGACAAAGACAATCGATTGTTGGCTATTTTTGAAAAATTCCAGAACACACTGTTTCAAGACAATCGATTGTTAGACAAAGACAATCGATTGTTGGCTATTTTTGAAAAATTCCAGAACACTGTTTCAAGACAATCGATTGTTAGCCAAAGACAATCGATTGTTGATCAATTGTTTTTCAACTTTAATGCGAAAATAGTTGATAATCGACTAGTTTTTCAGGCTAGTCGATTACCCCCACTGGAAAATAAAAGTTTTATTGATATTTGAGCATATTGAAGATATTCTAAAGAACTACTGCTAACATTGCATCATGAACTAGCTAATACGAGCTAATACTAATGACTATTAGTTTATTCACTAACTAATACAAATAAGTAGAACAAAATCAAATAACTCCATCTTCTTTCATCACGGATCCATCGCCGATTAGGTGGTCTATTTTTCCATCGGGTTGCTCAAAGAAGTCTGCCACATCCAGGTGGGTGATGTCCTCATTGTCGTCATAGACAAAGTTTGTTTCAGGGCCTTTTCTCTTTCGAGATGCTTGATAAAGGTCAACCAAGTGTCTTGGTATACGGCAAATCTTTGACCAGTGCCCTTTCCCACCGCAACGATAACATATAGTTTCTGAACTATTTGCCTTAGGATCTTCGGGATCCCGTTTCTGCTTTCGGTGGTTATCTCTCTTTGGGGGGTGACAGACTTCTTTGGAATTTCTTCCTTGTCCACGTCCTTGGCTTTGACCCCGTTTATGACCGTGATCATGGTCCCTTTTATGTTTGGCATAATGCGAGTGCACCATATCTGCTTCAGGCAGTGGTGTAGACCCAGTTGGTCTATTTTCGTGATTTCTCATGAGCAGATCATTATTTCGCTCAGCCACTAGTAAGAGAGAAATCAGTTCAGAGTACTTCGTAAAGCCTTTCTCTCGGTACTGTTGCTGCAGTACCATATTGGAGGCATGAAACGTTGTAAACGTTTTCTCAAGCATATCGTAATCGGAGATGTTATCTCCACATAGCTTCAGTTTAGAAGTAATTCTGAACATAGCAGAATTATCTTCAGAAACGGACTTAAAGTCCTGTAGCCTCAGATGGGCCCAATCATATCGTGCTTGTGGCAGAGTGACCAACTTCAGGTTGTCATATCTCTCCTTTAAGCTGTTCCACAAAACGAGTGGATCCTTGACGGTGAGATATTCAATCTTCAAACCTTCGTCAAGGTGGTGGCGCAAGAAAATCAAGGCCTTCGCACAATCTTGGGTGGATGCTTTTTCTTTATCTTTGAGGGTGTCTCCGAGACCCATAGCATCTAGGTGGATTTCAGCATCCAACACCCATGTCATATAGTTCTTGCCCGAAATTTCAAGGGCAACGAACTTTCTTTTCATAATGTCAGACATACTCGAAAATTAAATTAGGAAGAGGGAAAATACCTTGGATTTTCGAGAATGATACTTGAGACGGTAGAGTCTCGTGCTGATAACGTGTTATAAACTAAAGCAAAAGACAAGAACAATAGAGCAAGAACAATAGCAATAGAGAGAAGAGTAGAGAGAGTTCTTCTTATTGAGTTGAGAGGGGTCAATTACAATGGTAGAGAGCACCTCTATTTATAGGGAGGAGGAAGATCTTGCTACCAATAATAGGACTCTAAAATCTCTCTAATTAAGTACATTAAAGACATTCACCTTAAATAGAAGTGTAAGAATCTTCTATTTCATAACAAGATTGAAATTCTTTTGTATTTATTGAAATTAACCTAAATAGGTTCTTACCCAACTGCACAAAAATTAAGAAATTAACTAATATATATTTTATATATAATATTTAATCATATATAGTTACTGTATCATCTATGGTATAAAAAGTAAATAGTAAATTCATCTGGATATTTATATAAATTTCCCTTGAATTTCAGTGACTTAATTTTATCTACAATATGACTTCTCTTATAATAATTCAAAAAACTATGTACTAATATTCATAAATGTCTTATCCTTTTATTTTAAAAATAGAACAACATTTTAAAAAATCATCCCATTTCACTGTCTCATTTTTCTATTGTTTCGACGTCCTTTCTTCAAGCATAAATGATACCACATTAAATAAATGAGCTTCGATTTCTGTTTTGATTGAAGCATTAGATTCGTATCGGAATTAAAGAGCCATAGCAAAAAGGAATCGCCGAATTTGGTCATCGTATGATGATTTTATATCATTTTTCTAAGAATTGGATTGCCAGATTTTTCAGATTAGTTACGAAATTGCCACTGACTTCGTAATTAAAAAATCTACACTATTTTCAAATATTGAAACTAACATATCTCCTTCAATATAAGGCCAAATAGAGTGATTCAAGAGCCTAACATAACTAGAATTTCAAAAGGAATTTATTGGAGACATCAAAAGCAAGTTTGAGGGTTGTTTGCTACAAGAAACGAGATAGAATGTTGTTAAATCGAGGGTTTTGTTCATTTAACATATTTTAAGTTGTGGAACTCAGATTTGGAAAATTGTTTGAGGCGATTTCCCCCATATGGATTAGGGTATGTGTTCTATATTTGATTTTGGTTATATTTATTGAATCCATTTTTATTTTTTGTATTTGATTGATGATTTCGTAGTGAAATTTGGGGGTTCTATTTAAAATTTCATAAGCAAAATCTTGAGTTTTGAACAACGATTCGGAGTCAGATTTGAGTGAAATAGTATGTTTGGACTCATAATTGAATGGGTTATCGAATTGTATGAGTTTTTTCAAGTTCTGAAGTGCGGGCTCGAGTTTGACTTTTTGTCGATTTTGGGATTTTGATTAAAGATTCAACCTTTATCAATTGTATTTGCTTTCTCTGGCATTATTTGATGTATTTGAGTTGTTTTTGGCTAGTTTCGAGCCTTTCAGAGGTTGGTACGTGCATGGTAGCATTTTTGGAGCATCGTTTGGATTGTTGGGTATTGGATTTGTCTTGTTCAAGGTAAGTAACTCTTCGAAACTTGGTGTTCAGGGTATGAAATCCATAATTAGATGGTATGTGATTGGTTTTGAGGTGACGCACATGCTAGGTAACAGGCGTGTGGGTGTGCACCGTGTGAATTATATCTCTATTATTTCTGTGGTACTGTGTAGTTACCTGATTTTACCTGTATCCATGAAATTTCTATGTTTTTTAGCTATTGAGATGTGATCCATGTTAGAAATATGTCTATGATACATGCTTACCTTGTTGGGACCCACTGAGGTTATTTATGCTATTGAGTTATTAGCTTTTTATTATTTTATATACTCGGTCATACGCATCCATATGCATATCATATTTCAGTGTCTGTTACCATTTATTAACTTACATATCATCATATTGGGCTTGTTTCATGGCATTGTGAGTCTGGGAGACTGTAGAGATTTATGATTGAGTGAGGCCGAGTGCTTGAGTGTGAGTGAGATTATGGGATTGGGATGCATACCCCAACATGTTATATTGATTACATATATTGGGATCGGGCTGTACGTCGCAGCAGTTATACTGATTTATAATAGCGCTTGGGCTGAAAGAGCACCTCCGGAGTCTGCACACACAGCTAATAAGCATGGTTGATTATATTGAGGGATGGATCTTCCCTAGAAATGGATCTTGTCCGAAGCATTTATTTACCTGGGGATGGATCTTCCCCATGGGCTGGATTTGCGCCTACTTAGTACTGAGCGACTGATGGTTAATTGATGTATATATTCCGGGATGGATCTTCCCTTGGACGGATTGGCAATATACAGTACTAAGTGATTGAGCATGATAAATGGAAATGGTGAGATAGTTAGACTGAGTACTCTGAGAGTGTGAGTACATGAGTTCATCACTGAGATACATGGCATTGACATGCACATATGACATGCATGCATAGAGATGTATTTTTCCTCATGTTATACGGTATCACATTATTCATGACTTCTCACACACATATTGACATATAGGCATAGAGATGTATTTTCCTCATGCCATTTGAAAATGAAACATTTATTGTGGAAAGTGTTTTTGAGAAAAATTACAATCTTTAAACTTACTCGTATTTTTGGAAATTTCGGTAAAGGATTTGGGTTTTCACTGATATACCTGAAAGGCGAAACTATTTTTGGGAACCATGATTAAGCTAAAAATTTTATCTCTAGTTTACTTCTTTTGTTAATTGCTTTACGTTGTAATGATTGTTATTGTCTATTTGATGTTGGACTCGACCTTTGTTCTATGCCGTCACTGGTCTCAACCTAAGGTTAGGTTTGTTACTTATTGAGTACATGGGGTCGGTTGTACTCATACTGTACTTTCTGCACCTTATGTGCAAATGTTGGTTACTGATGTTGCTGCATTTGATGGGAGCTGGATTTGAAGATGTACCTGCCTCTTGCTCATGGTAGCCTTAAATTTATAAAAATCTGTTTATGTACATTTCGAAGAGATAATGTATTTATTTCATACCAACTTTGTATATTCAAATCTTAGATGCTCATGATTTGTACTACCGGTCCTTGAAAAATGTACAAGATTCAGATAATTTCTGTTATTTATTTGTTTTATTAATTTCATTAGAAGTAGATAGTTGTTAATTGGCTTACCTAGAGGGTTGGGTTGGGTGCTATTACGACTAGTTGAATTTTGGATCGTGACATCATAACTTGTATTATCGGTCCTTAGGATAGTAGCATTGAATTCTGTTGCAGCTTTACTTACCATCAAAACATGTCTAAAACTCACCCAAGCCCCTCGGGACCCCGTATGAACATATCAACAAGTCCCATCACGTAATACGCACCTACTCAAGGCCTCAAATCACACATAACATCATCGAAACGATAAAACACACCTCAAATCAAAGTTAATGAACTTTCAAACTTTAGACTTCCAAAAACTCACGCCGCAACATATTAAATCAACTTATAATGAACTCAAATACTTTCACACAATTCCTAATACATCATAAGGAGCTACTCATGCCCCCAAACTAGCGAGCGAAGTACAAATTCTCAAAGCGACTAGTCAGATCGTTACATGTGAGCCACTATGATTTATTTACAAGGTTGCTATGAAGAATAAATACAATATTTGTTTGTAGTTTACATAAATAGAAATGAAGTCCTATACTACCATGAACAAGAGATAGCTTCAATCTAGAACGTTGGTACGTCTTCAATGCATGGCTTCGTCTTCCATAGCTACTCAACTCCAAAATTTGTACGCAAGGTGTAGAATATAGTATGACTATAACTCACCTTATATACTCAAAAAGTATCTAGAATAACCTTTAGAGAAGTAGTAACAAGGTTTTTAAGTAAACAAGATACTCATTGGCATAGCCTATGTAGCTCAATAACATGTACAATATAGAGAGTGACACGGCCCAAAATTTTGCGTTTAAAAACAAATTCTACTGGCTTCTATGTAATTAATAGAATCTGCTATAAAATTAAAATATAATTAATTAATTCATAGTGTGTCTTTTAGTATTTTTGAAAAATGGCATCGTCTAAAATAATATTGCCGTAATTATTATTTTATTTTTAGATGATAATAAATTGAAAGAAAAAATTTAATATTTGAAAAATAAGACAATTATCAATATATTGTTTTAAAATTTTCAAAAATGCACAAAATAGTAGTACTCAACTAATTGCAATAAAATGGTAAAAATATTTGTATTTTACAAAAATATAGATAAGTATGAATAAATTGCATTAAACTTTAAATTGTGCAAAAAGACTACATTTTATCATTAACGACTAGGAAGCCTACACAAAATTAATTTTGAATAACAGGGGTCAAAATTGTGTGTCAACAGCTATGCATTTTTGACTAAAGACAATATAAGAGTCTTCGGGTAAAGAAATTGACGCATACCTAATTTTTCCCGATTTTGATTATGCAAGAATAAACTTTATGTAGTAGGGGAATAAAAAAGATTTTGGATATTGTAACTAAACTCAAGTGTTTGAGTTGACTGCATATCTTGGGTTGCACAAGAATCTGATCGTGTGTAGTTCTGAGATGCAATTGAGTGCCACTTGTGTGTTGTAGCCTTATTGAGTCAAAGATAAAGGATGCACATATACGAGGACGAAAATGACTCTTGTGACCTTGACAATGCTTTAAGATTGCCCCAGTATCAAGCTGTGGTGGCAGTGGAACGTGGTTGTTGGATGTGATGGATGGATTGATGGAATTTGATGTGGGTACCGCCAAACTCTTTCTTGAGTTTCCTACATATCTCGAATGTAATGAGAATCAGGCCGAATATAGTTCGATAAATTGGTTGAGAACAGAGTAGAACGGAATTAGAATTGATTTAATTTTTTATTTTTAAAATTTCCCAAACATCAAGCCCTAACGACACCGGAGTTTTTATTTTAATGCAAGGGACACATATTACCTATACGCCCCATGCCAAAAGGGATATAAACAACATGATACTTGGGAGCATGCCACCAGCTGCTATTGAGGAGTTTGACATTCGTTCTCAAAATCTATCCAGTTTGCTGCTAGACGATAATTTTATGTTATTCCGCGTCTTTTCTATTGATTAAGTTGACATGGTGTAGACTATGCTTCTGCTTATCTTGAGAGAGATGGATTGAAATGGTTCGAATGATGCATGTGTATTTGATGCAAGGATGATGTGATCCATTGAATGAAATGGGTCTAGGTTGGTGTGCCGAAACCTTGGTGCGAACTCTACTTTGAAAGAAATCCGGGTTGGGTACTGATCTAAGTTAAAATTTAACATTGAACTGCCCAAATAAGAAGGTGGTCGCCTGTAAAAGTTAACTTTGAAATGCCCGCGGTAGAAGGTGGGTGCCTGTAAAAGCAAGAAGTTATCTTTCCTACACAAGGAAATTGATGACCTGATTGACTCAGTTTTATTATTTTCTGCATTTTTTGTTGTCTTTGTGTTTTTTGTAAAGAATGTTGAAATATTTTTAAGAGTAAAGAAAGACTGTGATTTATTGATTAATGATTTCTTGACTTCGGTTGGTACCGACAATTAGTATTATGCATAAGAACTTCCATCATCTACTGTCCGATTAACCGAGATTGGCTTGTGGGTAATCTTATAGATTCAAGCGGTATCTTATGTATACCTAAGCATCGACAAGATTTGTTCATCTTGCTTCAGTCAATGGTTTTGATGTTCCAAGTACCCTCACCAAAAGAGAAGGTCCTAATTTGGACACATTTGAAATATTTATATTGTAGGACATTTTGGGAAGCACCATCACACTCAGAAAGATGTTCAATACACCCAATTGAGATACAATAAGCTTGGCCTTCATGTAAGCATTCACCAATATGAGAACGCTTGAAATAAGATCATATAATTTTTGTTATCGGGCTTGTAAGGTAGGCTTGGGGATGTGTAGGATATTAGTTTGGGACGAAAGTGACTAATCCCTCCTTGAGCACTACGTAGTGTCTGCATTTGTTTAAGCCATGCTTCGGCGCTTGATCTTGTTTGCCTGGATGTCCCTTTCTTTGCTTTTGTTTTTGACTTCCTTTTGAACTTATCTTATTGTTAGAGGTTCTTCTTCCTTTTTGAGGTTTCTCCGACTTTGTAGGAGTTTTCCCTTCTTTTGTTGGAGTTCCTCGTCTTTGAATTTGTGAAGTTTTCTCCCTTCTAAGTGGTTTACTATTGCGCTCCATCCACCTATTGGTCTGAAAATACATTTAACATTATCTTGTGATATGAAACCTACGACTAACAGAATTATTTGTGGTCCCATCTTTTAATGTATCGTCTCAATGTGTTTTGGACACGTTGCTATCTAGCCCACATCAATTATAACCCGCCCCAAATATCGATCCGCACTATTTTTTCGGACCAACACATAGTAAATTACTATATTTCTACATAACTGAAGAGTCAACGATAAAAATAAGTATTTACTACTTTGGTAAAACTATTAGGCTTAGGAAATGTAAGGCCCCAAATTGTTTTACCTAGAACCCGAGATTTTATGGTGTCGGAATAGAAAAAATGTTGGGGATCAAGTTTGCGATCAAGTTTCTGCAGGCGAAGGCCATTATGTGATCAATGTCAAGGAGTTGATGGAAATTTCTTGCAGAAGGCCATTACGCGATCAAGTTTGCGACCGTAGAACAGTTCTGCGGGCTGCATATCCACGGCCAACTGAAGCTGAAAATTTAGCCAAGTTCGAGACCATTGCATTATCATCTTTGCATCCGCAGAACTGGTCTGCGGACCGCATACCTACGCAGACCTGACTCGAGCAGACCAACTTTTGGAAAGTCATTTTGTGGTCCATTATGCGGATTGCATAACCGTTGTGCGGTACGTTCTGTTAACGCAGACCCGGTTTCGGCAGGTTTAATTTTGGAAAATTTCACCCGATCCCATTTCTATAAAAAGACTTTGAGGGTTATTTTAGAGGGTTTAATATGATATTTTTTGAGATATGTGAGAGTGCCTTAGGGAGAGAAAGAGAAGACCTAGCCATTTTGTTCATCATCTTTGCTCAAGGCTTGAAGATATCACAAGGATAACCCACAAGGTCTTCATCTAAGAGGTAAAGTTCCATACCCTAGTCTTCAATTTCGAATTTGGGGAAGAAGATAGTTAAAAGAGGAGTATGATTCTTGGGTGTGAGAGTGTTATTTATGCATGTAAATACTATCAAGGTTTGTGGAAAGATTGTTGAGCTCAAATGGATAAATATTGAGTTGTGGGGTGAAGGAAATCTTGTAGAAGAACTTAGTAACTAATTTGTACACATAGTGTTAGATGAAATTCTTATATAAGATGGACCGTAAACTTTTTCCTAATTATGGTTCAATTTTGTTATGTTTTTAAATAGATTGAAGGTGCTGAGATTTTTGGAACAATGACAAATTTAAGAAAGCTCAAAGCGAGCTATGTTGGCTAAACTTCTCTCTTAGAATTGAATTCCACGGGGTTCATGTAATTTCCGAGTTTTTTATTATAAATTGGCTATCCGGAATAAGCTTGTGTTAAAAGATATATGTTCAAGATGTATTCCAGATGCTCTTATCATGTTATGTTATCATTTGAGAATGTTTTCAAAGTATGGGTTGTGTATCAAAGTGTTACGACTTCAAATCGAGTTCAAATGAAGGCTATTAGGTGAAAATCTCAATGTGCTTAAGGCTCTTAATTGCTCACATGTGTACTTAAAGTCTTGATTTTAAAAGCCTTGTTGTTGTTGTCGTTGTTGTTGATAATGATGATGTTTGAAAGTGAAAAAGGTGAACATGAAATATGAAATACGGCCAACGTGCCAAGAATAATTTTACATTTATGACTATTAGTGCCAATGAAATGAAATGATGTGAAAGGATCTTGAAATGAGTTGAAAGTCCTTTTTATAATTTTTGGGATTATCACTAGTTACCGAGGAAGGGTAGGTTGAAATGACCTAACCTTGAAACTACACGTGTCAGTGTAGGAGAGCATTATAATTATTCCCCTTAATTGGGATGAGGTTGATGTGATTATATTATTCCCCTTAATTGGGATGAGATGATTGCTAGTAGAGGTTGATGTCGATCCACATGGAATTGTGGTGAGACGTCTTAGCCGGTCGGGCTGAGATCGGACGCCATGCCGCACACATAGTGATAGGCTGCTTATCGGGCAGAGTGGGCGGTTATTTACTCTTAATGGTTTGGCTTATCGGTTTTTAAAAATATTCATCCGCTAGTCACCCGATAAGATATCGGTTTGATTGGTTTAACTTTAACTTTTATCAGGCGGTTTATCGGCATATTTCAACCTATATATGCAAGAAAACGAGACTAGTGGTAGAATCAAACATCCCAATTTTATACAGTCCACCTGATTTGGTTCTGCTTGGACATAAATAAAATTTGAATTATTTGTATCATAAATGAACTTCCATCTAAAATATTGAATTGCATCTGCTTTCTGCAGTTAATAACAAAACAAAATACACGAAAAAAAATGGTCATCCAATAACTTGAATTGTCCAACCAAACATATCGTAAAACCGGAATGCTACAACTCTTTTTTCCTACAAGAAAGGCCAACTAGCGAAAAGCTGAATGAAGCAGAGGTACATGAAGGAGAAACCTATATAAATTTACTTAATACACAGCAAGGAATCTTTAATGAAATCTGATATATTTTGTTTGCTAGATCAAAATTTGAATGCAACTGGACAAAATCTTGTATTGTCAGCTATGTCAAAAAAATTGTGTCAGCATTCATTCCTTACCATCTGCGACCAAAGTTACCATTATCTCTTCCCCCTCTTCCTCCAGAAAAGCCACCTCCACCTCTTCTGTTAGAGAAGCCATCGCGACCACCACCTCCAAATCTTCCACCTCTTCACTTCTCTCGATCTTGCAACTGAGACAACGGTTTCACCACCTCTCTCTCCATATATATTCTTAACGGGTTAACGGATTAACCATTAAGAAAATTGAATAATCTGCCTGTCACGACCCCAACCCCGGTCATGATGGCGCCCAACACACTGCTAGGCAAGCCTGACCAATTAATAACCTCAACACATTCCTTATATAGCTCATTATTAGCTAGCACAGTTAAATTAGCAAGTCATCATATTAAAATTCTGAAACAAGAGTTAAACACGTGGAATTTCAAATAATATCCTACTACATAGCCCATATAGATCCGGCGTCACAAGTTTGAGCCTCTAATACATGTTTATCAGCCTAATACATATCAATTCTAGGGAAAACGAATCAAACAAAAGGATAGAAGGGAAAGATCAGGACTGCGGACGCCATGCAGCTACCTCGATGCTCTAGGATATGCGCTGCTCAACTGAAAATCCTCACTCAACCTCAGATGCACCCGGATCTGCACGCAAGGAGTAACGTGATTTCTCCGATCCAGTGAGTAATAAGCATAAATAATAACTGAGAGTAAGAAATCATAGAGAAACACATAGTAATATATAATGCGGCAGTTTAAAATAAATAATATGAAAGCGATAAACCAATGAAATGAAAAATGTGGAAATGCTACAACACATAAGTAGATAAATGACAGACAAATAAGGAAATTCAACACATAGAACGGTACCTAATAGTACCCGCTGTGGCGTGCATCCCGATCAATTTATTTATCGTCGACGGTGCTCACTGGGGGTGTGCAAACTCCAAAAAGGGCCCCTTACGGCCCAAGCGCAATAACAAGACATCTCGTGGCACCAATTTATGCCCCCGACCTTATATCAATATCAGCATAACACTGTTGTGACGCGCAGCCCAATCCCATAGTAGCCTCACAGCTGGCCATTGGCCATAGTAAGTCCAGAAATCATATAAGCCCCTCGGGCAATAGTAAAATAGTAGTTCTCAGCCCAAAACATCATTTAGTATATCTTTTAGTTTCAAAAATCAAGTAAAAATGACTGAGTTGTAAAACAGAAGAAAACGGTACGACTGAATTCAATAAGTAAATAAAAACAATGAGGAAATATTGATAAAAATTCCCCCAAGGGTTCAAATAGTTGGCACTAAGCCCAAATATGGAAATCAGCCTAAATAATGATGATAACAATTAAGCTTCAATGAAATACATGGTAAATGCATCACTCGGGATGGACCAAGTCACAATCCTCAATAGTAAACGACCACACGCTCATCATCAAACGCGTGTCTCACCTCATTATAGCACTACGATGTGCAATTCCAGGGTTTCAAACGCTCATGACATCATTTACATTCATTACTCATCTCAAACCGGCCACAACTCTAGCTCGCTATGTCCTTGCCTCTCAATTCAGCCTCCTCGCGCATCGATCTAACCAAAACTGGAAGGAATACGTCACAATATGCTAAGTGAACAAAAACAAGAAAAAAAAATCGAGAATATCAAAAATTCCAAAATTAACAAAACCCGAGCCCCAGGCCCACTTCTGAAACTCAGAAATTTACCATCAACAGATTCCTTTTCCTTCCATGAGTCCCATACATATCAAAAACTCTCAAATCTGACCTCAAATGGATCTTCAAATCCCAATTTAAAATATCAAAATTCCAAGCCCTAGTTCTTCCATTTTAGCTAAATTTCCATGAATTTCTAGGTTAAATTCACAAGATAATCACGTTTTTGGTTCATAAAACTCACCTCCAATCAATCCTCCTTGAATCCTTCTTCAATTTCTCCCAAAGAGCTTCCAAAATACTCTGCTATGGAGGAAAAATGGCTAAAACTCGTGGATGAAATGTATAAAAACCTTAATGCCTAGTTCTGGAATTTCTTCTTCGCGAACGCGGTCAAACCCACGCGTTCGCGATGCACAATTTACTTTGACCAAAAAATAACCCTTCTCGAATGTGGCACCACAACCGCGAACGTGGTGCTTTGGACCTCTGAATCTGCCCGAACGTGGCACCACTTCCGCGAATGCGAAGAGCAATAGCTCATGGACATTCACGTTCAAATCTCCACTATGCGAACGTGACATCCATCATGCGAACGCGAAGCACAACTTCAAGGACCCTAAAAGAACACGAGCCATCAAACGTGAATGCAAAGCACAAACTCAGGGCTACCCAAAATCCTTCTACGTAATCACGGGGGACCTCACGCAATCGCGAAGGCCAAAATTTGCCTGCACTTGCTACTGCATTTTCTGCAATTCTTCAAAGTTCAGAACTTCCCGTTAGCTATCTGAAATCACCTCGAGGCCCCCGGTACCTCAATCAAAAGAACCATCATATACTAAGACCTCATTCGAACTTGTTCCAATCATAAAAATACCTCAAACAACACCAAAACCATCAATTAACATCGAATTCAAGCCTAAGTTTTATAGAAACTTCCGAAATACACTTTTGATCTAAACCCAACCAAACCACATCCAAATGACTCAAAATTTTGCACACACATCCCGAATCACATTACGAAGCTATAGAAACTCTTAGAATTTCATTACAACCCCCGGATCAAAATCTCACCTATCAACTAGAAATCGCCAAAATGCTAACTTCGCCAATTCAAGCCTAGTTCTACACCGGGCGTCCAAAACCAATTCGGATCACACTCCTAGGCCACAAATCACCTCCCGAAGCTAACCAAACTATCGGAATTCACATCCGAGTCCTCTAACTCATAATTCAACATCAGGTGGACTTTTCTCACTTCAACCTTCTTTAAGGAGACTAAGTGTCTTATTTTTTATCAATTCCACTCCAAATGTAACCCAATCAACTCAACCACATAAGATATGGATAACAAAGCATAAAGAAGTAGAAATAGGGGAAACGAAGTGGTAACTCATGAAATGACTGGTTGGGTCGTCACATCCACTCCAACTTAAACAAATATTTGTCCTCGAACGAGTCAAGAAACATACCTGAAGCCTCAAAGAGGTGAGAATATCTGCTCCGCATCTCCCCCTCGGTCTCCCAGGTAGCCTCCTCCACGGGCTGACCTTTCCACTACACTTTCACTGAAGCTATATCCTTTGACGTCAACTTCTGAACCTAGCGTCCCAAAATAGCCACTGGCTCCGCATCAAAGGTCAAATCCTCATCCAACTGAACCGTTTTGAAGTCCAAAACATGAGACAGATCGCTAACATACTTCCGGAGCGTAGAAAAATGAAATACTAGATGCACGCTAGACAAGATGGGTGGCAAAGCAAGCATTTAAGCCTCCTCCCCAATCCTTCGAAGTAACTCAAAAGGCCCAATGAACCACGAACTCAACTTCTCTTTCCTTCCAAATCTCATAACACCCTTCATGGGAGAAACCTTCAGCAAG
Organism: Nicotiana benthamiana; assembly: GCA_034376525.1. Taxonomy (NCBI): domain Eukaryota; kingdom Viridiplantae; phylum Streptophyta; class Magnoliopsida; order Solanales; family Solanaceae; genus Nicotiana; species Nicotiana benthamiana. The sequence goes on along the minus strand of CM067337.1, from coordinate 79,768,235 downwards.
ACCTTCTCACCAACCATGTAGGATATATCTTGAACCTTCCGGTATGCATAACTATTGTGACGCGACTGTGCTGTACGAAACCTCTCTGAATCAACTTCACTTTTTCTAAGGCATCTTGAACCAAATCTTTCCCCAATAGCCTAGCCTTGTCGGGCTCGAACCAAACAACTGGAGATATACACCACCTCTTATCAAAGCCTCATACGGAGCCATCTGAATACTCGACTGGTAGTTGTTGTTGTAGGAAAACTCTGCAAGTGGCAAAAACTTATCCCCTGAACCTCCAAAATCAATGACACAAGCACGCAACATGTCCTCCAATATTTGAATAGTACACTCAGACTGTCCATTTGTCTAAGGATGAAATGCTGTCCTCGACTCCACTTGAGTACCCAACTCTCTCTGTACGACTCTCCAAAACTACGAAGTAAAGTGAGTACCTTTATCTGACACACAGTAATGAAGTGCACGGACTTGGTCAGCCGATACAGAGTCACCCAAATAGCATCAAATTTCTTCAAAGTTCGAGGAAGTCCAACAACAAAGTCCATAGTGATCCTCTCCCACTTCCACTCGGGAATAACCATCTACTGAAGCAAGCCACCCGATCTCTGATGCTCATATTTTACTTGCTAACAATTGAGATACCGAGCCACGAATCCCATAATATCCTTTTTCATTCTTCTCCACCAATAATGGTGCCTCAAATCCTGACACATCTTCACGGCACCCAGATGAATAGAATACCACAATATATGGGCCTTCTCTCGAATTAACTCTCTAAGCCCATCCACATTGGGCACACAGATCCAGCCCTGCATCCTCAACACACCATTATCACCGATGGTCACATCTCTGGCATCATCATGTTGAACTCTGTCCTTAAGGATAAGCAAATGCGGATCATCATACTGGCGCTCTCTGATGAGATCATATAAGGAAGACCGAGAAACCACAGAAGCCAACACCCGATAGAGCTCCGAAATATCTAATCTCACTAACCGATTAGCCAAGTCTTAAACATCAAATGCAAGGGGAATCTCCCCAACTGGAATATACACCAAACTCCCCATACTCACTGCCTTTCGGCTCAAAGCATCGGCCACCACATTGGCCTTTCAGGAATGGTACAGAATAGTAATATCACAATCATTAAGCAACTCTAGCCACCTCTGCAGCCTCAAATTAAGATCCTTGTGCTTGAACAAATGCAGAAGACTGCGATGATGGGCGAATACCTCACATGATACTCTATACAATTAGTGCCTCCAAATCTTCAATGCATGAACTATGGAAGCCAACTACAAATCATGAACATGGTAGTTCTTCTCATGGGGCTTCACTGACGAGAAGCATAAGCAGTAACTCTACCCTCCTCCATCAATACATAACCAATCCCACCTCTCAAAGCATCACAATATATGGTATATGAACCTGAGTTGATGGCAAAACCAATATTGCAGCTGTGGTCAAAGCTAACTTGAGCTTCTGAAAGCTGACCTCGCACTCGTCTGACCATACAAATAGAGCACTTTTCTGAGTCAACTTGGCCAAGGACGATGCAATGGATGAAAATCCCTCAACAAATTGGTGATAATAGCCTGCCAACCTAAGAAAACTATGAATTTCTATGGGTGAGGATGATCTAGACCAATTTTGAAATGCCTTTATCTTCTTTGGATCAACATGAATACCCTCGTTGGACACCACGTGTCACAGGAAAGCCACTCAACCGAGCCAAAACACACACTAGGAGAACTTTGCATAAACTTTCCCCTCCTTCAATCTCTGCAGTACAACTCGAAAATTCTCCACATGCTCCTCCTGACTATGCAAGTACACCAAAATATAATCAATGAATATAATAACGAATGAATCTAGATAAGGCCGGAATACACTGTTCGTCAGATGCATGAATGCTGCTGGGGCATTCAGCCCGAAAGACATGACAAGAAACTCATAGTGACCATATCTAGTGCTGAAAGCAGTCTTATGAATATATGAATCCCTGATTTTCATCTGGTGATAGCCCGAACGGAGATCAATATTGGAGAACAGCCTCTCTCCTGGAAGCTGGTCAAATAAATCATCAATACGAGGGAGGGGATACTTGTTCTTAATTGTTACCTTGTTCAATGGCATGTAATCAATGAACATTCTCATTGTGCCATTCTTCTTCTTTACAAACAGAACTGGCGCACCCCACAGCAACGCCCTAGGCGGAATGAACCCCTTATATAGGAGTTCCTGAAGCTGCTCCTTCGATTCTTTCAACTCTGCTGGTGCCATACGATATGGTAAAATAGAAATAGGCCGAGTGTCCAGCACCAAGTCAATACCAAAATCAATATACCTATCCGGTGGCATGCCCGACAGGTCTGCAGGAAATACGTTAGGAAAATCCCTCACATTTAGAACAAAATTGATACTAGTACTTTCAGCTCCAACATCCTGCACAAAAGCTAGATATGAAAAACAATAATTCCCAACCATCCACTGGGACTTCAAGAAAGATATCACTCTGGTAGGAACATAATTAGTCACACCACGTCACTCGATCATCGGTACACCCGGTGTGCCAAAGTGACTGTCTTAGCATAACAATCTAGAATAGCATGCCACGGCGATAACCAATCCATGCCTAAAATAACATCAAAGTCCACCATGCTTAATAGCAGTAGATCAACTTGGGTCTCCAAACCCCAAATAGGCACAACACATGACCGGTACACACGATCCAGAACAATAATATCGCCCACCGGGGTAGACATATGAACACGTAAAGCAAGAAACCTTCGGGACGTACCCAAGTAATGAGCAAAGTATGAGGAAACATAAGAATGGGTGGAATCAGGATCAAATAATACAGAGGCATCTCGGTGGCGGACTTAAACAATATATGTATTGACAGCATCTGAAGCAATGGCATTTGTCCTACCTAAAATAGCATAGAAATGACCTAGCCACTGCCTGATTGATCTCCCCCTCTAGGGCGACCCCTCGCTGCCTGACCTTCACCCCTAGCTGGCTGGGAGGGTGGTGAAGTAATTAGGGTAGAAGTCGAGGGCTGACCCTCTACTGAAACTGGCCATCACGAAGTCGAGGGCACTACCTCCTCATATGCCTAATCTCTTCGCACTCATAACAACTACCTATTGCTGGAGATGGGGATTGAAGGGGAACCCCTGGCACCAGAGAGACAAGCAGATGCACTCGGTGTAGAAGAACCCTGAGCTGATTGTGCATGAGATGAACTCTGATCTGGAAGGGCGTTGAGTGAAGACTTCCCCTGCTGAGACCCATGATGATAATGACCTGAAGATGCCCCACGATACTTTGGACGGGCCGACTGATCAGGCCTGAAAGAACAACTTGTACCATGCTGGAACTGGCCCCCTCGAAGGAGCACTACTGAAACTGCCCGATCCTCGAAGCCTCTTGGCTCCCTCTCGTCTCACTCCCTACGCCGAACCATCTCAATCTCACGAGCAATAGCAACCACCTCCTTGAACATAGAACCCAACACACTCTCTCTGTCATCAGAATACAGAGATGGTAGTAAAGGCCATCCACAAATCTCCTAATCCTAGCACGATCGGCCGAAATCATCGAAATGGCATGACGGGCCAACTCAGAAAATCTCAACTTATACTGGGACACGGTCATATCCCACTGTGTCAACCACTCAAAGTGTCTACGTAGCAGTTTCCTGTGAGACTGCGGTATATACTTCTCCAAAAAGAGGGCGGAGAATTGCTTCCACAAAAGGGGTGCTGCACTAACAGGTCTGCGCCTCTCAAAATCCTCCCCCAAGTAAAAGCAGCCCCCGAGAACTGAAAGGTGGTAAATGCTACACCACTCGACTCGAGAATACCTGCTGTACGGAGCATCCGCTGACACTTGTCAAGAATGTTAGAATATACGCTTAATGCTAGAGGGGGGGTGAATAGCGTTTTAATAAAAATCAAGATAAATTTGCGGAATTAAAATTGCAGGAATAAAGTAAGTGCAGTAATTAAAGTAGTAAGGAGAGAACACACCGAATTTATACTGGTTCACCACAACGTGTGGTTAGTCCAGTCCCCGAGAGACTCTCTCGAGTTTTACACTAACTCCGTTAAGCTTACGGGTGCCTAACAAACCGTTGCACTTGCTCGTAGATATACACTCTACAAGACTTCAACTTGCTCGAGGATACCTCACCTCAAGACTTCAAGTCAAGGAACTAAACTTTCCTTCTTACAACAAGGGATTAGAACTTCCCTTCAAGTGTATGCAAACACTTAGCACTCAAGACAAGACTCTCTTATAGAGTAGATGTGAGTAAAATTAATACGCTCAAGAACACAACAAATTCGTCAAGAATTTGGCTCTCAAAAACTATGAAATGAATATGAAATGATTGATATGAAAGTATGTAAGCTTAAGCAAGAATTGTAATCAGTTGTTGTACTCAAAAGAGTGGTTTTGAGGTGTATTTATAGTCCTCAAAGACCCAAAGACCGTTGCTTAATTGCCAATCACTAATTGCTGATTGTGCTAGAATAATCGATTATCTGATTTGCATAATCGATTATCTGCAAATCGTTCAAAAATCATATGCAGATTGTAAGCTAGAATAATCGATTATTCAAATTGCATAATCGATTACCTGATAACGTTCAAAAATCAGACGCTGATTTTATGCTAGCATAATCGATTATTGCCTTGTGCATAATCGATTATCTTTCAGCGTTTAAAAATACTTTGGCAACGGTCAGTGAATAATCGATTATGCTATATAGGATAATCGATTATTGACCTCTGCGGAATTTTTAATATAATTCGAATAAAGAGGATAATCGATTATCATATTACATAATCGATTATTTTGCTGTTTTGTAAATTCCGGTTTACACTGTCTTAACATAATCGATTATCAAAAAGACATAATCGATTATTTTGCTGTTTTGTAAATTCCGGTTCACTGTCTTAACATAATTGATTATTAAAAAAAACATAATCGATTATTTCTGTCCAGATTTGAAAGACATGTTTAAAATTCATTGTGGCTAAACTGAAAATGTTTGAAAATCATTTTGTTTTAAAACATAGATGCATGGTTTGATGAGAATGATTTTACGAGAGAAGCCAAGACTTGAATCTATTGTTGGATCAAGATCACAATATAAAACGACTCATGTATATCTTCGTTGCTTTACTTGATCTTGTTCTTTGTTTCTCTTGTGCTTGAACTTCGGCATATGTCAATGTTCCATGCGCGTCGGTTTGTCATTTATCAAAACCTACAAAGATGAACACACGTTTAGTTTTAGCGATTTGAGAACGTGTTTCAACAATTTCCCCCTTTTTGATAATGGCAAACCAATATCGGGATATGCATATTAAATAATTGATAATGACAATCCAAGACAAGTATATAGATATGTGAATGAGTTCCCCCTCAATTTATGCCAATATGTATTAGTGTGCATAGCCCTTATTCTTCCCCCTTTTGACAATAGCAAAAATAAATAACCTTTTATTGAGGAAACAATATTGAAAATACATAATAAAGCAAGAAAAATAGACAAAATATTACTCAAACGAGACATAATGGAAGCAAGAAAAAATAGACAAGATATTATTCATTTTCAACATTAACATCCGCCTCGGCATCCGGCACTTCTTCCGGAAGGGCAACTTGGGCATAGGAATAGCGGACGTGGTCAAAATATCCATGAAGCTCGTGGGATAATCGGGTGACATTCCTACCAATACGAGTCATGGATGTGGACAAAGAGGCAAGTTGCTCAGAAATGGTTTGGAGGGAAGCAACGGACGGGGCCTGAGGACGACGTCTTTGAGTTGGAGGAGGAGCCGGATGTTCACCGATATTGGGAAATGAAGATTCTTGAATCCCAATGTTTTGTTGCCTTTTTATGAGGACCGACGGAGGTGTCGATACCGGAGGCTTGAAAAAGATCCATTATGACAAAAGCATAGGGGAGTGGCTTATCGTTCCCAATTGCATCATACATGTGAGTCATGACGAACTGGCACCAACTGATGCGAGCCCCGGTGATAATTGCGTGCATGAGTTTTGAATCCTCATGAGAGAGAGTCGTATGATTGAATTTGCGCAGTTTTAGAACGCGGGTTATGAAATAAAAGATTAGACGATATTCCGGGAGCATGTGCGTAATGGTTGGGCGACAATGCTCCGGACTTGCAATAAATTCGCTAATGCCAATATGGTTGAAAAAGAGTTGTTCATCAAATAAAACACCTTCTTCCCTAGTATAGAGTGAAATGTCTTCCCCATTTCGTGGAAGTTTAGTGAGGACTTGCATGTTTTCCCCATTTAAAAGAATTGGAACTCCATTGATGCTCAAGACAAGATTACCATCTTCGTCCTTCCCGAGATAGGAATAGAAGGCACGAATTAGAGAAGGGTGAATGTAAGGGGATTGAAGATATAGGAATTCAAGAAGTTGACTTTGCATAAGGATATTTGCTGTGGATGGAGGGGCGATGTGGCTAAGGAATCGATCAGTGGAGAATCGAGGAGGAAGGATTTCTCAATTTTCAAATTTTTCGACGAAACGAATAAGTTCGGCTTCACTGTCGAACCGTAAATTAGATCCGTCTTTATAGCAGTGAACGGGTGGAGGAGCAATGGAAGAGGAGGCAATATGTTTGCCGGAGCGAGCTCGCTTAGAATTCTTGCCCGTCATTTAAATAAAATTGAGAGCCTTTGCAGAAATTTTTGAAGACTTTGGAAGAATATTAGGAGCTAGGAGTGATGTTGGACTGAAGAATTTGAAGGGTGGAAGCACCTATTTATAGGGTGAAGGAGATGAAGGCATTTAATTGTACAATAACATCAGATTTTAAGTGCCAAACGGTTAAAAAAACGGTAAGAAGTTTGAAAAAGTGAACGTTGATAATCGATTTTGTTGGTCAGATAATCGATTTTGGTGACCCAGTCTGGAAAACAGATTCAGAGAATAATCGATTATTATTTTGAGATAATCGATTATGTCAGGAAATGTACTACCCGACGAAGTCGAAGCGGTAAAGGAAAATCGATTACGAGGTTGCCGATAATCGATTATTTTAATCTTTGGCTTAGACCTGCAAAACAGAATTAGTTAATAATCGATTGTGATAAATAGATAATCGATTATTCTATAGGTCACTACTCATTTGACAAACAGAATGTTAAGATAATCGATTATGGCTATTGGGATAATCGATTATGTTATAAGTTTGCCCAAAAATCTGCAAAACAGAACACAAATATAATCGATTATGAAATATTGATAATCGATTATTGCATATGGTCGCCAAAATCCTGCAAAACCGAGATTGTTAGATAATTGATTGTAGTATTTGTATAATCGATTATTTTATTTTTCCAGCAGAATAATCGGAAAACATAAAGAAGTAATAATCGATTATTGACTAAGAAAAACCGATTATTTATCACCAGTGCCCGAGAATTCCCCCTGTCTTTAGGGCGATACCTGCAAAAAAAAGTTAGGTTCCTCCGACGCTCAAGTTAGTAATCGTTAAAAGAAAAAATGCAATGCATGTATTAGATCAACGTGGAGTCAAGTATTCCGAGTTCACTACGAATTCAGAAAAAGGACTCTTTCTCTAAAGGCTTTGTGAAGATATCGGCCAATTGATATTTGGTTTCAACAAACTCAATTTCGACATCACCTTTGAGAACGTGATCTCTTATGAAGTGGTGCCTAATTTCTATGTGTTTCGTTCTTGAGTGAAGAACAGGGTTCTTCGTCAAGCTTATGGCGCTAGTATTATCACATCGAAGAGGGATATGATTGATACTAAGACCATAATCCGAGAGTTGTTGTTTCATCCAAAGGATTTGAGCACAACAACTCCTCGCGGCTACATATTCAGCCTCGGTTGTGGATAACGCAACACTTACTTGTTTCTTGCTAAACCAAGAAACTAGAGAGCTACCGAGCAAATGGCAAGTGCCACTAGTGCTCTTGCGGTCCAATTTGCAACCCGGAAAATCGGAATCGGAATAGCCAACAAGTTGGCATGAAGAACCTTTGGGATACCATAGTCCCACATTTATAGTTCCAACAAGGTACTTCATTATCCGTTTTACCGCAGTAAGATGTGACTCCTTCGAACAAGATTGAAATCTAGCGCATAGACAGACGCTAAACATAATGTCTGGTCTACTTGCAGTAAGATAAATAAGGGATCCGATCATACCTCGGTATTTCTTGGTATCTACTTCTTTACCTTTCTCATCCTTGTCAAGATGGTCAGATGTGCTCATTGGAGTGGCCATTGCTTTGGCGTTGCTCATTTCAAAACGATTTAGCAACTCCTTGCAATACTTAGATTGACAAATGAATGTTCCTTCTTTCATTTGTTTCACTTGCAACCCCAAAAAGAAATTTAGCTCACCTATCATTGACATTTCGAATTCGCTAGTCATTACTTAGAGAATTCCTCGCATAAAAAATCATTAGTAGCACCAAAAATAATATCATCGACATAAATTTGAACTAATAGAAAGTCATTGTTTTTATTCTTGATAAACAGTGTAGTGTCAACTTTCCCCCTTTCGAACTCATTGTCCAAAAGAAATTTGCTTAAGCGCTCGTACCAAGCTCGAGGAGCTTGTTTAAGTCCATATAGTGCTTTCTTAAGCTTGAAGACATGATCGGGAGATTTAAAGTCTTCAAAACCCGGGGGTTGTTCAACATACACTTCCTCTTGAATAAACCCATTGAGGAAGGCACTCTTGACATCCATTTGAAATAATTTGAAATTCATAGATGATGAAAAAGCAAGTAATAAACGAATGGCTTCTAGTCGTGCAGCTGGTGCATAAGTTTCTTCATAATCAATTCCTTCTTCTTGACTATAACCGTTAGCAACAAGCCTAGCTTTGTTTCTAGTGATTATACCATTTTCATCTAATTTATTTCGAAAAACCCATTTCGTACCAATTATGGTGTGATTATCGGGTCTTGGCACCAATTCCCAAACATCATTACGTTTGAATTGGTTAAGCTCCTCTTGCATTGCCAAGGTCCAATGCTCATCCCCAATTGCTTCGGAAATGGTTGTAGGTTCTATTTGTGAAACAAATGACATATGTCCTACAGTGTCTTTAAGAAGGTTTCGAGTACTTACCCCTTTCTCGATGTTGCCAATTACCTTGTCGAGAGGATGATCTTTAGACGTCCTTCAAGCCTTAGGCATCATCGATTCTTCCTCTTGTGGTGGTTCTTCTTCCGATGATTGTTCCACAGCTTCATCTTGAACTTCCTTTGGATTCTCCTTTTGCACCTTGTCTTGAAGACTTATCTTGTTTAGAGAATCTGCAAGATGATCACAAAAATCCTTTCTCTCCAAGCGAGCATCATTTTCACAAAATACTACATGAGGTGATTCCTCAACAGTTTTGGTTCGATTATTGAAAACTCTATATGCTTTGCTACGCGATGAGTAACCAAGAAAAATTCCTTCATCAGATTTCGCGTCAAATTTTCCCAAGTTATCTTTTCCGTTGTTGTGAATGAAACATTTACAACCGAAGACTCTAAGATGGGAAAGATTTGGTTTCCTTCCCCTATAGAGTTCATAGGGAGTTTTCATGAGTATCGCTCTTATGACAGCTCTGTTTAAAACATAGCTTGCGGTACTCACGGCATCCGCCCAAAACTTTTTGGAAATCTTAGCCTCATCGAGCATGGTTCTAGCCATCTTTTCGAGACATCGATTTGTACGTTCCACCACTCCATTTTGTTGTGGTGTACGTGGAGCCGAAAAGATATGTTCAATACCTAGTTCGTCACAAAAATCCGCGAAGAGATTATGATCGAACTCTCCCCCATGATCACTTCTTATGGAAATGACGGTTGTGTTCTTTTCATTTTGAACACGTTTAAGAAAACTTTTAAAAGCTTGAAAGGCATCACATTTATGAGCAAGAAATAACGTCCATGTGAATCTAGAGTAGTCATCAACAATTACTAAAGCATAAGGATTTCCACCAAGACTTTCAACACGAGATGGTCCAAAAAGATCCATGTGAAGAAGTTGTAAAGGTCTAGTGGTTGAAACAACATTTTTAGATTTAAAAGAGGCTTTCATTTGTTTCCCTTTTTGGCATGAATCAAAAATAGAATCTTTTTCAAATTTTAGTTTTGGAAGACCGATTACTAAGTCTTGAGAAACTAATTTGTTTAAAAGATTCATGTTGACATGAGCTACTCTACGATGCCATAACCACATGTCGTCTTCTTTACTCATAAGGCAATTCACAAAACTTGATGAAGAATTTTCTAATACCACGAAGAATAACTTTAAAATCACTACGACGGATAACTAAGCATTCTTCGGAATCAAACAACTCAAGATTTCCCTTGTCACATAATTGACTTATGCTCAAGAGATTATGTTTGAGACCTTTAACTAACAAAATATGCTTAATGGAGGAGGATTCGTCCTTACCGACCGAGCCAATGCCGATAATTTTTCCTTTGTTGTTATCTCCAAAGACTACGCTTCCTCCTTTGGTTGGTTTTAGTTGTACGAATTTTGATTCATCTCTGGTCATGTGCTTGGAGCATCCCCTATCAAGGTACCAAAGTTCACTTGATGCCCTCAAGCGTACCTACAAGACAAATTAATGAGTTTTTGGTACCCAAGCTGTTTTGGGTCCTTGTGTGTTAGGTGCAAAATAGTGGTGTGATTGACCTGCAGTGAAATGTCTATGTCTAGTGAAGCATGCGGGAGCAATATGTCCAATTTTATTGCAATAATGATAAATGACATTTGGATTGTGCATTCTTCTAGGATGATAATAATTTGGGGATCTAAATTCATTCACCCTATTTTTTGGAATATAGTTTTGATGTAATTTTCGAAAGTCTATTCTAGGTGTTCTAAATTGCTCAACATTTCTCCTAGTGTTTATTCTAGGATGCATAATGATTCTAGGATTATTATTTCTAGATTGAATATTTCTAGGTTGCAATTTTTGAAAATCTTTTCTAGGTGTTCTAAATTGTTCTACATTTCTTCTAGTGCTCGTTCTAGGATATATAGTGGTCCTAGGATTGTTATGCTTAGATCGTTTAGGAATGGTCTCATTTTTTTCGTTAGACACATTTTTGAAACCTATTCCATGTTTAGTAGATTTCAAGTTTATAAGAACCTCATTGAGATTTTTTCGAGAGGAGTTGAATTTATTCAAGGTGCTCTTACGTTTTTCTACTTCATCTTTTAGAGATTTGCAAGATGTACAACCATTGTTTGAGCTTTCAGGTTTATCGGCGCTTCTTTTGCCTTAAAACCTGTTTTCCTCTTTTAATTTCTCATTTTCAAGAGTTAGTTTTTCAAAATCCTTTTCTTTTGAAGAAATTTGTTTTCTTAAATCTATTATAGATTTAGAAGCGCTAATAAACTCTTTATACAATTCATCAAATGCATCTTGCATTTCTTCTAAAGTGAAATAGTTCTTAGAAGTAGTACATACCTCATTTTGAGTTTCTTCGTGTGCCATAAGACACAAGTTTGCGGTCTCGTTTCCTTCTCCATCACTTGATTCGTCTCCGGAGTCGCCTCCCCAAGAGATATATGCTCTTTGTTTCTTGACGGGTTTCTTCTCCTTTTTGGTATTTGGACAATTTGGTTTGATATGCCCGATTTCTCTGCATCCATAGCACTTTAATTGGTCTCCTTGTCGCTTACCTTTTCGTTCATACTCCTTTCGCATGAACTTGTGAAATTTCTTAATAACGAGTCCGAACTCGTTATCTTCGTCGCTTGAATCCTCATCATTTTGAGGTTGAGCCGTGCTTGCTTTAAGGGCGATTCTTCGTTTCCTTTGATCATCCAAAGGAGGGTTAAGAATAGTAGATTCATAGGTTTTGAGATTACCTCTAAGCCCGTCGATTGTGACATTTGTAATGCCGATTGATTCTTGAATAGCGTCGGCTTTGGAGCGCCATTCCGGAGTGAGACTTCGAAGAATTTTACGGACAAGTTCCCTATCCGTGAAAGTCTTCTTAAGAGCATGAAGATCATTAACGATTTTTGAAAATCGATCGAACATATCATCTATCTTCTCGTTTTCCTTCATATGAAAAAGTTCATATTCATGGGTTAGAAAATCTATTTTAGCTTCCCTTACCTGGTCCGTACCTTCGTAGGTGATTTCCAATTTATCCCACATTTGCTTGGCCGTTGTGCAACATGATATTTTCCTATAATCATCGGGGTTTACAGCACAGTACATCATGTTGATGGCTTTAGCGTTGTTCTCCACTTTTCTGATATCGTCCGCATCGTATTCATCTTCGGATTTAGGAATCATTTCATTTTCAACCTTTTTGGTTGGTATTTGCTCTCCATTCTTTATAATTTTCAACAGTATAAAATTATTTGATTGGATGAATATTCTCATCCTCTCCTTCCAATAAGTGTAATTGGTGCCATCGAAGAGTGGTGGCCTTGCGAAGCATTGTCCTTCACCTAGTCCTGCATAAACGTTACGAGTAGAAGCCATGGATTGTTTCTCTCAAACTGTTAAGTCTATCAGAGAGTTAGGCTCTGATACCAATTGTTAGAATATACGCTTATCGCTAGAGGGGGGGGGGGGTGAATAGCATTTTAATAAAAATCAAGATAAATTTGCGGAATTAAAATTGCAGGAATAAAGTAAGTGCAGTAATTAAAGTAGTAAGGAGAGAACACACCGAATTTATACTGGTTCACCACAACGTGTGGTTAGTCCAGTCCCCGAGAGACTCTCTCGAGTTTTACACTAACTCCGTTAAGCTTACAGGTGCCTAACAAACCGTTACACTTGCTCGTAGATATACATTCTACAAGACTTCAACTTGCTCGAGGATACCTCACCTCAAGACTTCAAGTCAAGGAACTAAACTTTCCTTCTTACAACAAGGGATTAGAACTTCCCTTCAAATGTATGCAAACAATTAGCACTCAAGACAAGACTCTCTTATAGAGTAGATGTGAGTAAAATTAATACGCTCAAGAACACAACAAACTCGTCAAGAATTTGGCTCTCAAAAACTATGAAATGAATATGAAATGATTGATATGAAAGTATGTAAGCTTAAGCAAGAATTGTAATCAGTTGTTGTACTTAAAAGAGTGGTTTTGAGGTGTATTTATAGTCCTCAAAGACCCAAAGACCGTTGCTTAATTGCCAATCACTAATTGCTGATTTTGTGCTAGAATAATCGATTATCTGATTTGCATAATCGATTATCTGCAAATCGTTCAAAAATCATATGCAGATTTTAAGCTAGAATAATTGATTATTCAAATTGCATAATCGATTACCTGATAACGTTCAAAAATCAGACGCTGATTTTATGCTAGCATAATCGATTATTGCCTTGTGCATAATCGATTATCTTTCAGCGTTTAAAAATACTTTGGCAACGGTCAGTGAATAATCGATTATTCTATATAGGATAATCGATTATTGACCTCTGCGGAATTTTTAATATAATTCGAATAAAGAGGATAATCGATTATCATATTACATAATCGATTATTTTGCTGTTTTGTTAATTCCGGTTTACACCGTCTTAACATAATCGATTATCAAAACGACATAATCGATTATTTTGCTGTTTTGTAAATTCCGGTTCACTGTCTTAACATAATCGATTATTAAAAAAAACATAATCGATTATTTCTGTCCAGATTTGAAAGACATGTTTAAAATTCATTTTGGCTAAAATGAAAATGTTTGAAAATCATTTTGTTTTAAAACATAGATGCATGGTTTGATGAGAATGATTTTACGAGAGAAGCCAAGACTTGAATCTATTGTTGGATCAAGATCACAATATAAAACGACTCATGTATATCTTCGTTGCTCTACTTGATCTTGTTCTTTGTTTCTCTTGTGCTTGGACTTCGGCATATGTCAATGTTCCATGCGCGTCGGTTTGTCATTTATCAAAACCTACAAAGATGAACACACGTTTAGTTTTAGCGATTTGAGAACGTGTTTCAACAAAGAAAACCCTAGGCATCCTCTCCCTCAACACCACTGAATGACAAAGATAGGAGCTTAGCAAACCTCTCAAGACAACGCTACTCATCATTCGGCATGGCTGGTAATGCGAACTCCTGAACTAGTGCTACTGCTAAGCTGGAGGTACTCCTGACATCTGTAATCCATGCACAACCTGCTCAGATGTACGAGCAACAGGGGTCTGATTGCCTCCCCCAGTTTGTGAAGTAGCTGCTGCAGTAGTTGCTGAAACTACTTGAGACAGACCAATGTAAACTGATAAGATCTGTGCCAAGGCCTCCTGAAGACCTGAGATCACGATGGGCACAGGTGGTGCCTAAACTGGTAGTGCTGGAGCCTGATCCGGAGCTGGGGAAACTGGTGGATCAACATGTGTTTCCCTGCCGCTCTGCCTTTTCCACGTCCATGACCGCGTCCACGGCCTCTGATGACCTTAATGGGTGGCACTGGGGGTCATCCACGTTGTACGATAGCTCGCGCCTCACCGTCTGTGAGAGAATAGAATAACTGAAGTTTAGTTCTCGGATCAGCAAAGTCGCACGACAAGAATTTCAAGAATATGAAGTTTTTCCTAAAGGTTCTGCAGCCTCTCGAGGATGAATACAGACGTATCCGCACCGATCCGCAAGACTCTACTAAACAGGCTCATGACTTGCAAGACCTATGTAATCTAGGCTCTGATACCAACATGTCACGACCCCAACCCCGGTCGTGATGGCGCCCAACACACTATTAGGCAAGCCTGACCAATTAACAACCTCAACACATTCCTTATATATCTCATTATTAGCTAGCACAGTTAAATTAGCAAATCATCACATTAAAAGTCTGAAATAAGAGTTAAACATGCGGAATTTCAAATAATAGTCCTACTATATAGCCCATATAGATCCGGTGTCAGAAGTCTGAGCCTATAATACAGGTTTATCATCCTAATACATATCAATTCTAGGGAAAACGGATAAAACAAAAGGATAAAAGGGAGAATTAGGACTTCAAACGCCATGCAGCTACCTTGATGCTCCTAAATATGCGCTACTCAACTGAAAATCCTCACTCAGACTAAGATGCACCTGGATCTGCACGCAAGGTGCAGGGAGTAATGTGAGTACTCCGGCCCAGTGAGTAATAAGCATTAGTAATGACTGAGAGTAAGAAATCATGGAGAAACACAGAGTAATCTACAATGCGGCAATTTATAACAAGTAATATAAAAGCGATAAACCAATGAAATCGAAAATGTGGAAATGCTACAACAGATAAGAAGATAAGTGACGGACAAATAAATAAATTCAACACAGAGAACGGTACCCTATAGTACCTGCTGCAGCGTGCAGTCCGATCCATTTATTTATCATCGATGGCGCTCACTGGGGGTGTGCAGACTCCGGGAGTGGCCCCGTGTGGTCCAAGCGCAATAACAATCCATCTTGTGGCACCAATCTAGGCCCCTGACCTCAGATCAATATCAGTACAACACTACTGCGGCACGCAGCCCCCTCCCACAGTATCCTCACAACTGGCCCTTGGCCATACTCAGTCCCGAAATCATATAAGCCCCTCAGGCAACAGTTAGAATGGCTGAGTTGTAATACAGTAGAAAATGGTACGAGTGAGTT
This sequence comes from Nicotiana benthamiana, assembly GCA_034376525.1. Classification (NCBI taxonomy): domain Eukaryota; kingdom Viridiplantae; phylum Streptophyta; class Magnoliopsida; order Solanales; family Solanaceae; genus Nicotiana; species Nicotiana benthamiana. The sequence continues at coordinate 79,752,554 of CM067337.1, read as the reverse complement.
CAATTAGTAAATCAAAGCAGTGAAAAAATAATGATAAAAACTCCACGAAGGGTTAAAATAGTTGGCACGAAGCCCAAATATGGTAATCAGTCCAAATAATGATGTTAACAATTATGCTTCAATCAAATATGTGGAAAATGCATCACTCAGGACGGACCCAAGTCACAATCCCCAATAGTAAACGACCCCACGCTCATCATCAAAAATGTGTCTCACCTCAATATAGCACTACGATGAGCAATTTTGGGGTATCTAACCCTCAGGACATAATTTACATTCATTACTCACCTCAAACTTGCCAAATCTATAGCTCGCTATGTCCCTACCTCTCAAATCGGCCTCCTCATACGTTGAATCTGACCACAACCAGAATGAATAAATGACAATATGCGAAGGGAATAAAACCAAGTGAAAACAATAGAAAAATATCAAAAATCCCGAAATGAGCCAAACCCGAGCCCCGGGCCCACTTCTCAAATTTCAAAAAATTTAGCATCAACGAGTTCATTTTCCTTCTACGAGTCCATACATATAAAAAACTCACAAATCCGACCTCAAATGGCCCTTCAAATCCCAATTTAAAATCACAAAATCCCAAGCCCTAGGTCTTCCATTTTAGTTAAATTCCCATGAATTTCAAGGTTAATTTCACAACATAATCACATTTTTGGTTCATAAAACTCACCTCCAATCTACCCTCCTTGAATCCCTCTTAAATATCTCCCAAAGAGCTCCCAAAATACTTATCTATGGAGTAAAAATGTCTAAAACTCACGGATAAAATGTTTATAAAATTTACAGCCCAATTCTGGAATTTCTTCTTCGCGAACGCGGTCAAACCCACATGTTTGCGATGTTGGACCTCTGAGCGTACGCAATACGGAACCACACCCTCGAACATGAAGAACAATAGCTCCTGGACCCTCACGCGCTAAATTCCATTATGCTAATGAGACATCCATCACGTGAACGTGAAGAACAACTTCAAGGACCCAATGTGAATGCGAAGCAAAAACTCAGGGCCACCCAACTCCTTCTACGTGATCACGGGAGACCTCACGATCGCGAAGGCCAAAATTTCCCTACACCTGCTACTGCATTTTCTGCAATTCTTCAAAGTTCAAAAAAACTTCCCGTTAGCCATCCGAAATTATCCTGAGGCCCCCGGGACCTCAACAAAAAGCACCAACACATCCTAAAACCTCATTCAAACTTGTTCCAATCATAAAAACGCCTCAAACAATACCAAAACCATCAATTCACATCGAATTCAAGCCTAAGTTTTCTACAAACTTCTGAAACACGCTTTTGTTAAAAAACCTAATCAAACCACGTCCAAATGACCTGAAATTATCCACACACATACCAAATTACATAACGAAGCTACATCAACTCTAAGAATTCCATTCCAACTCTCGGATCAAAATCTCACCTATCAACCGGAAATCGCCAAAATGCTAACTTCGCCAATTCAAGTCTAATTTTACACCGGGCCTCCAAAACCAATTCCGATCACACTCCTAATTCACAAATCACCTCGCAAAGCTAACCCAACCATTAGAATTCACATCCGAGCTCTCTAAATCATAAGTCAACATCAGGTTGACGTTTCTCACTTCAACCATCTTTGAAAAGTGTGAGTGTCTCATTTCTTATCAATTCCACTCCAAATGCAACCCAGTGAACTTGACCAATACGATATGGATAAAGAAGAATAAGAAGCAGAAATGGGGGAAACGAAGCGATAACTCATGAGGTTACTCGTTGGATCGTCATATCCTCCCCAACTTAAATAAACGTTTGTCCTCGCACGAGTCAAGAAACATATCGGAAGCCTCAAACATGTGAGAATATTTGCTCCGCTTCTCCAGATCGGTCTCCTAGGTAGCCTCCTACACTGGCCGACCTCTCCACTACACCTTCACTGAAGCTATATCCTTTGATCTCAACTTCCGAACCTGATGGCCCAAAATAGCCACTGGCTCCACATCAGAGGTCAAATCATCATCCAACTAAACCGTGTTGAAGTCCAAAACATGAGACAGATCTACAGTCTACTTTTGAAGCATAGAAAAATGAAATACCGGATTCACGCTAGACAAGTTGGGTGGCAAAACAAGCATTTAAGCCCCTCTCCAATCCTCCAAAGTACCTCAAAAGTCCCAATGAACTGCCGACTCAACTTCCCTTTCTTTCCAAATCTCATAATACCCTTCATGGGCGAAACCTTCAGCAAGACCTTCTCATCAACATGGAGGATACATCTTGAACCTTCCGGTCTGCATAACTCTTCTAACGCGACAGCGTTGTATGAAGCCTCTCCTGGATAAATTTAACTTTCTTTAAGGCATCCTGAACCAAATCTGTCCCCAATAGCCTTGCCTCCCCAGGCTTGAACCAACCAACTAGAGACCTCATACGGATCCATCTGAATACTCGACTGGTAGTTGTTGTTGTAGTCAAACTCTACAAGCGGCAAAAACTTATTCCATGAACCTCCAAAATCAATGACACAAGCACGCAACATGTCCTGCAATATCTGAATAGTACGATCGGACTGTCCGTCCATGTGGATTAAATACTGTGCTCAATTCCACTTGAGTACCCAACTTTCTCTGCATGGCTCTCAAAAATTGCAAAGTAGGATGATGGAAACCGGAACACCATGCAACAGAACATTCTCTGGATATAAATCCCTACCAGCCGCTCTGAAAAATAGGTAGTGCACACATGAATAGTGATCCTCTCCCACTTCCACTCGGGAATAACCATCTGCTGAAGTAAGCCATGCGGCCTCTGATGCTCATATTTCACCTGCTGATGTTGATACCCAATTTTTTCCTATGTATTTTTATACTCAAAATACTTTCAGATAGCATGTATATGAATATATAAGCATCCATAAAGGTTTTGGTATTTTTTCCAATTTTTTAAAAGATTTTTAAAACTAATTTATGGCCTATTTTGCACTATAAAATCCAATAATTATTTCCACAATTTGTCATTTTGGTGAATAATTTATTTTATTCTCATATTTACTCAAACATATATTTTCCGTGATTTTTACATAATTTTACAAGTCCATTTGGTATTTTTAAACTAAAATTACATAAATTACAATTTTAGCCTATTTCTCGATTTAATAGCATTTGTAACCAAAAAATCATTTCTAATATTTTTTTAATTAATAATTATGATTGCCTATTAACTCAATATTTTTAATTTGATTATTAAAGATCATCTATTATTTTATAAAACTCAAATTGCCGAAAATTGGCTATTTAAATTATAGCCCTTTTTTAATTTCAATTCTAGTCTAATTTCCGCCCTATTTTCAACCCCAATTGCACTGTCCAATTTCATAATAACCCGACCCCAACCCAATTGAATAAACCCGTCCATACCCCATTTTAAATCGTGGCCATTGATCATTTAGATTAACAGTCCATGTTAACCCCTTCCTTAATTAATCCAACCAACCCCCAAACCCTAATCATTCTAACCACAAAAGCCGCCCTTGTATCCCCCTCGTCCCCAAGTGATCTCCACCGCCCTTGAAACCTTCGCCCTTCTCTGACCATTTTCCGACCTTGTTTCACCGGAAACCATGGCTTCCCAGGCTTCGTGCAACCTATACTCACCCCCACTCCATTCTATGACCCCATTTGTTCGAAGATCGAAGCCCTATCTTGAAGACCACCGGCTCAGAGGTCCTCCGACCTTAGTTCTACGGCCATGTTCGGTCTCTCTCCGCCGAGTCTTAGCGTTGTGAATCCATTTTCGACTCAAGACCAGTCCATTCCAGGCTTTCTCGTTCTCTAGGGTTTTCTCTGAAACCCTAAGTCTCCAAGGTTTTCTTCTTTGTTTCTCTTTAATATCTACTTCAGATCTACGTTGTTTTCTAAGATTTCAAAGTGTTTTCCACATTTTTTACCAATTTTGTTTTCAAATTGTTCATCTTCTTAAAACTTAGGGTTTTCCAATTCTCTGTTTTATTTGCTCTACTGGGATTTCTTTTACTTTTGCTGTAATTCCTATGTATTTCTGCTATGATTTCCAGGTATTTTCTTTACCATGTTGTTACTAGGGTTTCCGAGTAGTTTCTTTACTGTATTCTTTGCTCTCATTGTGCTTTTCATGAATGTTTATGTTCTCTCTGAATGCTTCCTTCTTTACATTTGACATATGATGAAAACCCTAGATTTTGGGGGGTTTTCCAAGTTTTTTTGTGATTATCTGCTGCCTGTTTTATTTCAAAACCCCGACTGTCTAAACTCATTTCGTGCCTCTGATTTCTTGCTATGCTCTCCGAGAACTTCTAATTCCATTTTCATGCCTACCTTTTCTACTCCCTAATTACATGACTATCGTGCTAGTTTTAACCTCGCATATCTGAATTTATGCATCTCTTTTATAGTCATACTTTCCCTTTCAAAATAACCCTAATTTTGGGGGGTTGATTTCCTATGAACCTATTTCGATTCTCCCTTTGACTGATTGAGTCTGACTAAATTCAATACCAATTGGAATCCATGTTTCCTTAATTTACTATGTGATTGGTGATTCTATTCTTGCCTTATTTGCTTAAAATCGTGTATCTTTCAAAGCTCTATATGTAATTACCCTTTATTTTCAAACTTATTCTTGATTTTCTTTCCATAAATGGAACTATGTTTATTTACCTCAAGTCTGACTCCTTACTTAAATGGAGTCTTTTCTCCTAATTGATTATGATTTGGTACTAAAGTTATTTTCCTGCCTTATTTACTACTACTTTCAAATGATAAAAAACCCCACCCCTTTTACTTCAAGCACACGAACAGTATACAAGTTTACACTCACACAAAACACTTTCTTCTCTTCTCTGCTACTTGTTCTGCTGCTTGGGTTTAGCGGACTGAAAGCCAAGGCTAAACGATAAGGTTCTATCTGCCCTGCCTGCCTTACTATTTGAATTTATAGCTGGTAGGTCCATGATTTAAATACCATCTCCAAAACTATGTGTTTACCTATCTCTTTCATATGTTTCACATGCATGTTTGTGCCTGATTTGCTTATATTATGCAATTAAACTCCAACATGTACATCCCTACCCTGTATCCCTATGTCTTTGATGTTGTATGCTTGTATCCCTTCCCCCTAGTCCCCACAGTTTAATTCTGTGTATTAGAAATGTTTTCATATCAATCCCTTTCCCTTAACCCAATTATGTGTGGAGCTTGACTCAGGTTTGGTGGTGTCCTAATCACTATACAGGCCTAAGTCTGACTTTCTCAAGTCTGCTCTTATTTGTTCAAGCCATGTAAAGGTTCAGGGGTGTGCCAGTCCCATTCATGGCTAGGCATGACCACCATTTGCTTTGGTCTTCTCTTATCCCCTCACTTTTACACTTACTCTTAGTTCTTTAAGTCCTACCCCCTATGGTAAGCCATGTTTAGGGACCCTAGAGTTCCCTCTGAACTTGGATGCCTAAGGCTGGTAATTCCACACATTGCACTACTCTAATTATCCTTTAGGGTGTAAGCATTGCTTGGGCTTCCTGAAAGACCTTGGAACTATGAGTTTTAAGCTTAAGACCAAATCACTAATTGCAAGTCAGGCTAAACTAATTGTTGTATGGCTTAATGGGTTTATGTCCAGCGTTTGTATGTTTGTTTACTTACCTTATGTGCTATTTGTTTTTGATTGATGCCTTCGCTTTTCTACCTTTAAACTCCATATATTCCCTCATCCCCTTTCTCCCCTTTTAGGATTAGAAGTCCAAATACCCCGGAACTGATAAGTCGGGACGGGTATTAGCATGCAATAAGTAAACAAGACTAAACGCGCTTAAATAACTTAACGGGGTGGGAAAGGTAGAATACGGAGATGATGACGATGCGCTAATATCATAAGGCGACCCCTCTTTGGGAACATGTGCGGGATATTGCATCGAATTATCCATATTATAGTAAAGCCTAGGACCCTCTTTACTCTTTTCCTTTATTAAAATGCTTTCTTTAAACTAAAGATTTCTTTTACTTGTGCCGTCCTTCTTTCAATATATTCAACTTGCTTGTATTTCATATGTGCAAACCTCGCCTGTCTACTTCTGTTCTTCTTATAGTCATATCTAAGCAAGGCCGGGAACCATACTAGTGGATCTAGGGCGTGCCTAACACCTTCCCCTCGAGATAATTTCAAGCCCTTACCCGTACTCTGGTTTTCCTTCGAATCCTTCTTCTTTCCTCAAGAAGTGTCCTAATGCACTATAATCATTAGGTGGCTACTCTTCAAACTCCATAGCCCAAATTCCCCCAAAAGGGGATAATAGAGTCATTCCACCCATAATGTCGCAAACCCGATTCCTTTCCCTCGGGAGGGAAAAAGGGGATGTCGACAGCTGACAATTGAGACACCAAGCCACAAATCCCATAATATCCTTCTTCATTCTTCTCCACCAATAATACTGCCTCAAATCCTGATACATCTTCGCGACACTCGGATGAATAGAATACCGCGATCTATGGGCCTCCTCCGGAATCAACTCTCTAAGCCCATCAACATTGGGCACACAGATCCGCCCCTGCATCCTCAACATAACATCATTATCGATGGTCACATCGCTGGCATCACCATGCTTAACTCTATCCTTGAGGTCAAGCAAATGCAGATCATCATACCGGCGCTCTCTGATGCGATCATATAAGAAAGACCGAGAAACCACACAAGCCAACACCCGACTGGGCTCCGAAATATCTAATCGCACCAACCGATTGGCCAAGGCTTGAACATCAACTACAAGGTGTCTCTCCCCAAATGGAATATTCACCAAGCTCCCTATACTCACTGCCTTTCAGCTCAAAGCATCGTCGACAACATTAGCCTTTCCCAGATGGTACAGAATAGTAATATCATAATCCTTAAGCAACTGTAGCCACCTCCGCTACCTCAAATTAAGATCCTTCTGCTTGAACAAATGCTGAAGACTGCTATGATCGGTGAATACCTCACAGGATAAGCCATACATGTAGTGCCTCCAAATCTTTAATGCATGAACTATGGCAGCCAACTCCAAATATTTAACAGGGTAGTTCTTCTTATGGGGATTCACTGACGAGAACCATAAGCAAACTCTACCTCCATGCATTAATACACAACCAATCCCCAACTCTCTAAGCATCAAAAAATGGTTTACGAACCTGAAGCCGATGGAAAAACCAATACTGGAGCAGTGGTTGAAGCTGTTTTGAGCTTATAAAATCTCTCCTCGCGCTCATCCAACCATACAAATGGAGCACCTTTCTGAGTCAACTTGATCAACGATGATGCAATGGATGAAAATCCCTGAACAAATCGGCGAAACATACTTTTGATCACATCGAATTCAAGCCTAGGTTTTCTAGAAACTTTCGAAATATGCATTTGATCAAATACCCAACCACATCACGTCCAGATGACCTGAAATTTTGCACACACATCCCAAATCACATAACGAAGCTACATCAACTCTCGGAATTCCATTCTGACCCCCAGATTAAAATCTTACCTATCAACTCGAAATTGCCAAAATGCTAACTTCGCCAATTCAAGCCTAATTCTACACCTGGCCTCCAAAACCAATTCCGATCACACTCTTAAGCAATAAATCAGCTCCCAATGCTAACAGAACTATTGGAATTCACATCCGATCCCTCTAACTTAAAAGTCAACATCCAATTGACTTTTCCCACTTCAACCTTCTTTAGAGAGACTAAGTGTCTTATTTCTTATCAAGTCCACTCTAAACGCGACCCAATAAACCCGACCACATATGACACGGATAATGAATCATAAAGAAGCATAACTGGTGAGAACAAAGTGGTAACTCATGAGACGACTAGGTAAGCCGGTTATTTCAAAAAAAATTAAGTCATTAAAGGCATGATAAAAAAGAAACATAGTTAACATAAATGCGTAAGCAAAGGTATTATAAGCCAAGACGACGATAATCATAGCATATTCCCAGAACTAGGTAGTATAGAGTCATGAACTCTAACTGAATACATAGAAAAATCACAAAAATAAAAAATGGTTTGAAATACATAAACAATAGAAAGGAAACATAGAGCGTGACTACGAGGCATGTAGTCACAACATATAGGGATACCTTGAAGTTGATGTCCAAATTGCTTCACTGATGATCAACCCGATCTACACAAAAATATACAGAAGCATAGTATGAGTGCACTAAAATTAGTATCCAGGTAGTATCAAGACTAATCTTGCTGGAATTGATGAGGTTAATGTCAAGACACTCCCTAGATAATGACCTATGCAGAATATCAATTTAACACTAATAAAGGTAAAAATGACAAATTAATTAGCAACAAAGAATATGGCAGGTGATAACACAACAAACTTAACCAATAACTCATAAAAAATACAAAGTGAAATAATTTACGGAAAACAATGATATGTTCAAATCATCAACCCGTTCCAACACATAAACAATAACAAGAATCATCGTTGATATATCATAATAATTGCCGACAAGGCACACTTAGGTTGCTACATACGCATAATGAATTGAATTCTACCCTTGCATCACCACATGCACATAAATAGCCACCCTTATCTCGCCGCATGCACATTAACAATGGAATGTCGGTCTTACACTACTGTGTGCATATTATTTGTCACATCCCAACCTTGAGAGGTGAGACCGAAAGCCCGTGCAAATCGACGCCATACTTAGTACATATAAAACAGAATCTGGGACAATATGAACTCCGAGTAAACACTTAAATAATCATATCTTTTTGTGAGAGAAACATTTACATTCTGTTCTCATTCCTAATTGTTGCCAACAAGTTCAAAACCAACTTTTACATACATCCAAATACTAGTCTGCAAGCCTCTAAGAATAATAAAAAATATATATAACTTAGTTGGGAAAGGGCCCCACCATACCCAAAGTGATTGACATATATACTTCGGTACCTATCAACTTCTAAACAGCCTCTCCAGAGAAATAGAGTCTGATAATCAGCAGCTGAAAGGAGGACCCTACTAATGAGGGACATCACCAAGTATATCTGTATATGTGGACATGATCATATCTCCCAAAAGGAAAGGCTGTCAGTACGAAAAATGTACTCAGTATGTAATACTGATATGATACGCAAATCAAAGACACAACATAAGAAGTTTGAATAAATAATCTCAACCTGAATACCCATGGAAGGAAACCAGGGGTGTATACTATGGTAACCATGAATCACGAAAGCATGAAATTTATGTAAAAGTGGGGCCACTCGTTGGGGCTATGCATTAAGTATATAAAATAGTATTATTTAGCCACTTTTTTGAACACATCCTTTTGTAGTATATTATATCGTACCCGGCCTCGAAGAAGTATCGGTTATACTCGACCTTAGAAAATCTTGGCTGTACCCGAACTCATACAACTAGGTATACCCGATCTCAAAACGACTCAATTGTACTCGGCCACACAAGGCTCGCTAATATCTCATATTTCATCACTCCATACTCTACCTCGTAGAGGACTCGATCATACTTGACCTTAATAGTTCTCGAGTGTACCCAACCTCAAAAAGTCTCAGCGTAGTCCGTCTCGAGAGGACTCGTAGCCTCACATCGCACATATTTCATCATACCCAACTGAATGGTGGTTGCACAATAGGTGATATATCCGAGTTTCTATAGCGTGACTCGGTAAGTAAAATCATTTTCAAGAAACACCAAGAGTAATTCAGAATGAATCATATTTTTCGACCTCAAGATACTAACTAAAACATCTCAGACTTGAAACAAAGGCTACCAATAAGAATGTACAAGAACAGGAAAAAGAAAGATCTTTACATATCGTTTTAATGAACTAATTACACCTTTTTAATTCTTATGCTCCTATAATGATTAATTCTGCCTCTAATGAATCTTCCAAAATCAATGTGACAAGATGATTGATATTATAGTGGCCATTTCAAGCTTCTTCACGCTAGATTCTATGAGATTCGCCTCTAATTTAGCCTTAGACCTTTTGAGGATTCTAATGGGGTTTTAAGAGCATTTTGGGTGAGCTAAAGTGGGTGATATCTCCTAGAATGAAAGAACATAGATGCACTACCTTTATACTTTATCCATAAAATTTTGCCGCCTCGAATGCTAAATGCGTCGCCATGCACCCGCTGGGACAACTGGCGCATTCTGGTCAAATGTAATTATCTAATTGCTCTCATAGAGCGTCGCCCACCGATTGGTTGTGCCAAAACTTTATCAATGTCTAACTTCATGTTGAATCATAGTCACCCTTGTAGAATTCTCTAGTCATCTTGGGTTGTGCCCACTGTAGTAGTCTCAGGTTTCCTCCCATGGCATAGAACAAATGAGGGTACCTGGATTTTATTTCTTCTTCAGCTTCCAGGTCATTTATTCTCATTATTATTCATCCAAAGTACATTAACTGAAGCTACCTCTTTGGATTGTAGCTTGTGAACTTTCTAAGATATCCACCCAGATTTCTTCGTAAGATAGGTCCTATGTGACTTGAATATCTTTAATAGGGGTAATAAGGGATGGATCACCTATCACGCCCTAACCTTGGGGAGCACGAACGACGCTCAACCGAGATAACCCAGCCGAGCAAGCCCGTACGATACCTTCTACCCAAGTTCACTCATGCATAAAGAGAAGATCTATTTTATTAAGTAGACAATGAAGAGGATCATGTGGTTAGCTGCACAACAGAGGCTACAACAGTGGACAGATTGCAGAAAATTAGCATTCAAGTGCCTGTATCATGTGTTTTCTGTAAACAGAGTGTAGAATCCTTTAACCACTTATTTTTTGACTGTTCAATCACAAAAAAATCTGTGGTCTAGACTCTTTTTATGGCTGGGGCATCAAAAGGACTGTTGGAGACTGGGCAACTGAATTGAAATGGATGTGCAATAAAGCAAAGAGAAGAGTGGGGATCAATGCTATAACAGCTTGTGTGTTTATCAGTACTGTTGCACTAATCTGGAGGGAGAGAAACAACATCATATTTGAAAGGAAAGCCTATTAGGAGAATCAGATATGCAGAGAAATTGTTTTAAATATTCATATTCGAGGCAGGAATTGTAGTCGATGACAAAATGGCTTGCGGCAAATTAACAGTTTTCCATAGCTATAGTTTGTAATAGCATGCTACTATACTAAATTGTAATTAGTGAAAGAGTAGTTAGGTACTTAGTAGAGGTTGATTGTGATGTAAAGGAGTAATAGCAAGCAAAGCTACTACTACAGCTCTACCTTGTATATTTTCTGTATTAAAGGATACTATTGTTCAATCAAAAAAAAAATATATACACCTTCATAGTTTGACGTGGAACGCGGGGTACAAATACAACATTATTAGTTTGACTTCCTAACACCAACATACAACCCATACTATATCTATAAAGCCTCTACTAAATTCAAAAGAATACGATAATAGTTACGACAACTAGGCCGCGGCTATAACTCAAAGCATAATACATAAGGAACAAAAGATGCACGAACCTGAGATGAAGTGGGGCTCACCAAGTCAGTTGGAAAGAGGGTGTACCACAATCAATGATCAAAGCCACCTACTGCGGAACCACCTACATTCATTAAAGATGCAGCGCCCCAATAAAAGGGACGCTCATACATGTGGAATGTTACTAGTATGAATGACTAAATACCCTCTCAATAGAACGAGTAATAACACAAGGAAGAAGAATCATAAAATCAATAAGAGCCTCAAACAATACCAAAATATCAAGTTAGGAGCAAGACAAATTTTCAAGTAAATTTCCATATTTTTGGTTGGAGATATTTAGCACCGATGTACCACCATAATTTTTGGCATGGAGTTTGATCGTAGCCTGATCTGCTGCACCGTCGCACCCAAAAAAAATCAACGACAGTCACAATCATTTTCCCCGTCTTAATTTCAACCATAATCACCACCATGTGTGTGACATGGAATCCAATCACGACCTGGCCAGCTTGTTCGTCTCACCACAATGCTGTATGGAATGATGTTACCCTGTTCTAACTATCATCTCATCCCAATAAAGGGAAATATTCTCATTACATCAACCTCATCCCTAATGAGGGGAATAATAATAGTTCACTTCTTTACTGACATGTTTAGTTTCGAGGTTACGTTATTTCAATCTACCTTCCCTCGGTGACTCATTTCAATATCTTTTTCACGTCTCTTAATTTCACTGGCACTAGTACCCCCAAATTTAATATCATTCTTGGCACTTGGCCATATTTCAAACATCATCACGGATCATCAACAACAAAGCATTTCTATTCAAGACTTTAAGTACATATGTGAGCAAATAAGAGTCTTAAACACATCGAGATATCTTACACAATTTTGGCATAATAGCTTTCATTTGAGACACGACTTGAAGTTATAACATTTAGGTATGCAACCTATTCTTTGAACACATTTTCAAATAGTAACATAATATGACGAGAGCATTTGGAGTGCATATTGAACAAATATCTTTTGACACAAAGCTTGCTTAGAATAGTCAATTTAAAATGGACGACTCAGGACTTAAAAAGACATTGTGAGATTCAATTCTAAGAGAGAAGTTTAGCCAATATACCTCGCCTTGAGCTTCCTTAAATTACTACAATGTTCCATAAATCTTATCCACTTCGATCTATGTGGAAATATAACAAAATTGAACACAAATCAGGAAAGAGTTCATAGTTCCAGCTCATTTGAGCATTTTATCAAATACTAGGTGGACATTATGATTTCAATGTCTTCGTATGGCGGATTCCTTCATCCCACTACCCAAAGTCTACCCAATTGACCTCAAAAAACTTCCTATTACCCTTGATGGTACATGCATGCATAATGAACAACTCTCACACCCAAGAATTACTTTTCTCATTACCGATTTTCAATTAAATCCCAAATTGAGGACTAGGGAATAGAATCTTACCTCTAGGATGAAGATCTAGTGAAGTTGACCTTGTTAATTCTCCAAGCCATAAGCAAGAATTTATGAACAATTAGTTTAGGAACCCTCTCTCACTCTAGAGCACTTCCCTAATCTCAAAATATCATATTTTTACCTTACAAATGGTCTTCAACGACTATATATCAAAATAGGGCCGGCTTATAAAATTAGAAAAATAAAGCCCCGATGGAGATCAATGATCGCATATGTGACCACCTAACACTTCCGCGGTCTGCAAAATGGGCCACATTTTATGGTGTGCTAGAGCTGGGCCCTTCAATGTAGGTATGCGACAAGTCTGCGGTCCAAACAGTAATTCTACAATCACATAATGGACCGCAAAACCTACTTCCAAAATTTTCCAGGCTGGATTCATAGTGCGGCTCGCGAAATAACTATGTGGCTGCAAAATAACTTCCAAAGTTTGGCCATTTCTCTGCTTTACTCCGCGGCGGATCTACAGTCTGCAGATCAAAGAATGGATCGTGGAAATACCCTGCTTTGCCAAAAAAAATTCTTCAACTCCCTAATGATTTGTTCAACCCACCAAGTCTGTACAGTGTTGAGCTATGATTATCAACACATAAGTATATCTTGCCATCACGAAACCCCAGGTTTTAGGTTAAACTTAACGGGGCCTTACATCCTCCCGCGAAAACATGCGAAGCATGAACACATAGAATACTAGATGTACTACTCCCAGTTCTGGGAGTTTGCACTTATTACCAAATCTCATCACGCATTTCATAGGTGATACATTCAAGAATACCCAGTCTCCCTCTCGAACTCCAAATCTCATTGTCGATTGTCTGAGTAATATTTTTGCCTACTTTGAGCAGTCAGTTTTTGACTTTGAATTATATTCACCTTTTCTACAGCATGTTGCAATACTCACGACCTAATATCTTTGTTTCACCAACTTTAAACTAGTCGATATGAGATCCACACTTCCTTCCATGTAAGGCCTCATGTGGTGTGATCCGAATGCTAGCATAGCTGTTATTGTAAGAAAATTTGATGAGTGGTAGATTCCTCTCAACTTCCTTTCATAACATGCCCTAAGCATCTGAATAGCGCGTTCACCCTGACCGTCTGTTTGTGGGTGAAAACTTGTGCTAAGGTTGACCCTCGTACCAATGCTTGTTTGAATGGTTTCTAGAAGTTAGTTGTAAATTGGGCACCTCTGTCTGATATGATGGAAATCGAAACCCCATGAAGTCAAACTATTTCCTTAATGAATAACTTAGCGTAATTGTCACGACCCAGATTTTTCCACCATCGGGAGTCGTGATGGCCCCTACTGTCGAAGCTAGAAAAGTCAACCCTTTAAATCATTTTCAAAAAAACCTTGATCTAATACAATATAAACACTGAAAAAATTAATTAAAACCACGCGGAAGACTTTTAGCAACGATAGCAATGATAAAGTGCGGAAATTAATAACATGCCTCTACTCAGTATCTGGTGTCACTACTCACGAATGACTAAAAGAGCACAAAAACAACAGTCTAAAAGAAATACATAACACGTTTGTTTTGATACAATAAAATCAAACTGGAAGAGATAGAGGAGACTCAGGGCCCGCGAATGCCAGCAAACTACCTCAGAGTGTCTAGACTGAAGGATCGCTCCCTAACTAATGTTGTCCGTAAGCTGTGTCCTAGCCTGTTCACAAACAGGCACAGAAGTGTAGTATCATCATAACCGACCCTATGTGCTGGTAAGTGCCCGGCCTAACCTCGGCGAGGTAGTGACGAGGCTAAACCGGACCTACCACAATCAACATGTACAGATATATGTGCAATAACAGAAAGAGAACAAGAACTTAAACAGATAATGGGGAGGGGACATGTTGGGGGTGTAACCCTTCGTGCTTTTACTCTCATTTCTCAGCAAAGCTGTCCAATATAATGTACGACATCACCCTTAGTGCTTTTACTCTCATTTCTCACCAAGGCTGTCAAATATATTGCACGGCATCACCCTACGTGCTTTTACTCTCAATATACAGTGCAGGATATCACTCTTCATGCTTTTACTCTAAAATACATAATGCACGACATCACCCTTCATGCTTTTACTCTCAATATACAGTGCACGACATCACCCTTCGTGCTTTTACTCTCAAATACATAGTGCACGGTATCACCCTTCGTGCTTTTACTCTCAATATACAGTGCACGACAGCACCCTTCATGCATTTACTCTCAAATACATTGTGCACGGCATCAGCCTTCGTGCTTTTACTCTCTCTTCCTCACCCAATCAATGGTCGCAACCAAAGGGGAAAGGAATATATAACAAGACCAAATATCCGGGGAAGGGAGAGTAACTCAACAATAAATTTCGGCAAGGGAGATTAACTCAACAATAAATCCCGGCAAGGGAGAATAACTCAACAATAAATCCCGGCATGGGAGAATAACTCAACAGTAAATCCCGGCAAGGAAATACAGCTCAACAATAAGTCCCGTCTAGGGAAAAGTACCAAAAAATCCTTTTTAGTTCATTTGCTTCTCAACTATCACTTCATAGTTCATTTAACAAGTAATTATCACAATTGTTCACTTCTTTTAAAATTTTAATAGCAATTATGACTCACGGTTATGCTAGACTCGGACGCATAAGTAACCGTCACCATACCTATACACCGACTCCACATAGCACATAGCAAATATTAACCCAATCATATTCCCTCAAGCCAAAGTTAGATCAAACACTTACCTCGAATCCGAAAAATAGCAACTCAAGGCTCAACAATCATCTTTACTCTAGAATTCGACCCCGAACCAACTATATCTAACATAAATCAATTCAATATTATCAATAATAGCACAAGGATACAATTTCCTAGCTTAGAAATGCATTTTCTAATTTTCTTCCAAAAATAACAAAATCCGACACTAGGCCCACATGGTCCAAACTCAAGGCTCGGACCAAATTCCAATTACCCCTAACCACACGAGTCCAAATATATGATTTGTTTTAAGATTCGACCCCAATTTGAGGTTGAATAGCCCAAAATTCCCAAAAACCTAACTCTACCCAAATGCCCTAATGTCTACCATGATTCTCTGATTTAAGGCTAGAAAATTGATGATTAGATGAAGAAATAATGGAAGAATGAAGTGGGAATCACTTACCCAGAGAGTTATGGTGAAGTAGAGGCTTAAAGTTCGTCAATGGAGAGTGTAGGAGGACAGCTCGTGTGAGAATTTTTGAAGAAATACGAAAAGAAACACTGTTTTGGACTAAATTATATCGCTGGAGGAAATTGGCCTATGATCGCAGGAACAGGGTTGCGATCACATAGAGATAGGGAAACTGGCCAATGCGATCGCAGGGGGAAGATGCGTTCGCATAGAAGAAAGACCGGGTCTGGCCTGGGTGGGGTCTGAACACTATGCGATCGCGATAAAGGGTATGCGATCGCACTGAAATGACTAGACAAGCTATGTGATCGCAGGTCAGACTATACGATCGCATATAATAAAATTGGATGGCAGGAAAGGGAGTCTATGCGATCGCAGAGGAGCCTATATGATCGCATAGAAGAAGGGATCTGTGAAAAAATTGCATAAAATCTGCTAGGTCCAAAGAAAAAAAATACCCTGAACCACCCCTGAAAACACTTCTGAGCCCTCGGGGATCCCAACCAACAATACACACTAACCCAATATCATCCTACAAACTTGCTCGAGCAATCAAATTGCCAAAATAATATCAAAATCAAAGAATCAACCTCCAAAACTCATGATTTTAATCTCAAAGTTCAAAACTTTCAAATTTCCATTTTCAGTCCGAAACACGTCAGATGACGTCCGTTTTCAACCAAACTTTACAGATAACGCTTAACGCTCATTTAAGACTTGAACCGGGCCCGATACTAGTACTTTTGATCAATTTTCATTTTCATTTTCATTTTTCCTTAAATATTTTCAAAAAATAATTTCACATAAAAGTTCTGTACTTGGCCTGGAACCTCGGATTTCGATTCCAGGAATATGCCCGGGTCCCAAATTTCCTTACGGACCCTCCGGGACCGTCACTTCACAGGTTCGGGTCCATTTACCCAATATGTTGACCAATTTCAACTATAGCAATATTATTATAAAAATTCACAGTTTTAAATATAGATTTCAAATATTTCCACATAAAAATTTTCTGGCTTTGCACCCGGACTATGCACGCAAATCGCGTCAAACTTCTTTTGAGTCATTTGAAGGCGAGTAACCAAATCCATGCTGATTCTCTCCCACTTTCACTCGGAAAGCTCAATCCTCTGAAATAACCCACCAGGCCTCTGATGCTCGTACTTAACCTGCTGACAAATCAGACAATGAGCCACATATGCAACAATTTCTTTTTTCATTCTGCGCCACCAATAATGCTGTCTCACATCCTGATACATCTTCGCGGCACCTAGGTAAATAGAATACCGAGAACTGTAGGCCTCCGCTAAGATCAACTCTCGAATACCATCAACATTGGGCATACAGACTCTCCTCTGCAACCTCAATACGCTACCATCTCCCTGGAACCTCCCCGCTGCACCGTATCTCTTAGGACACACAAATGGGGATCATCAAACTACCGCGCCCGGATACGCTTCATCAATGACGAGCGAGCAACCGTGCAAGCTAACACCCTGCTGGGCTCAGGAGTATCCAATCTCCAAATCTATTGGCCAAGGCTTGAACATCCAAGCCAAGCGGTCTCTGGCTGACCGGAACATAGGCAAGACTACCCATGCTGGCGGACTTTCTACTCAATGTATCAGCCACCACATTGTCCTTTCCCGGGTGGTATAAAATAGAAACATCATAATCTTTCAACAACTCCAACCATCTCCGCTGTCTCAAATTCAACTCTTTTTGCTTGAACAAGTACTGAAGGCTCCTGTGATCCGTGTACACCTCGCACGTCACGCCATACAAATAATGTCTAAAGATCTTTAAGGCATGAACAATGGCTGCCAACTCTAGATCATGATCTGGATAACTCTTCTCGTGGATCTTCAACTGCCTCGAAGCATATGCTATGACCTTTCCGTTCTGCATCAACACTGCGCTAAGCCCGATGCGGGAAGCATCACAATACACAGTATAAGGCTCCCGTGGGCAAAACCAATACCGTTGCCGTAGTCAGAGCTGTCTTGTTCTTCTGGAAGCTCGCCTCGCACTCATCTGACCACCTAAACTAGGCACCCTTCTGGGTCAATCTAGTCACCAGGGCTGTGATGGATGAAAACCCCTCCACAAAACGTTTGTAGTAACCAGCTAACCCCAAGAAGCTCCTAATCTCTGTAGTTGAAGCTGGTAAAGGCCAATTCTTGACTGCCTCAATCTTCTTCGAGTCCACCTGAATACCCTTTGCTGATACGACATGACCCAGGAATGCGACTGAACTCAACAAAAATTCGCACTTTGAGAACTTGGCGTACAACTGGCTATCCTTCAGAGTCTGAAGAACCACTCTGAGGAGCTGCTCATGATCCTCCTGGCTGCGGGAATATACCAAGACATCATGAATGGATACAATCATAAATAAATCCAAATAAGGCCTGAACACTCGGTTCATCAACTCCATGAATGCTGTCGAGGAATTGGTCAACCCAAACGACATGACCAAAAACTCATAATGCCCATACTGAGTACGAAATGCTATCTTAGGGACATCAGACGCCCTAATCCTCAGCTGATAATAACCAGACCTCAAATTTATCTTCGAGAACACTCTGGCACCCTGGAGCTGGTCAAACAAATAGTCAATCCTCGGCAGTGGATATTTATTCTTTATCGTCACCTAGTTCAACTACCAGTAATCAAAGCACATCCTCATCGACCCATCCTTTTTCTTCACAAACAACACTGGCGCACCCCAAGGTGATACACTAGGTCTAATGAAACCCTTATCAAGCAAGTCCTGAAGTTGCTGCTTCAACTCTTTCAACTCTGGCGGGGCCATGCGATATGGGGAATAGAAATAGGCTGAGTACCAGGAGCCAGATCAATACAGAAATCAAAATCCCTGTCGGGCGGCATACGCGGCAGGTATGAAGGAAAAACCTTGGAGAACTCCCGAACAAAAGGAACAGAGTCGATAGATGGAACCTCTGCGTTGGAGTAGCGAACATACGCAAAATATGCTAAACACCCCTTCTCAACCATACTCGAGCCTTGACATACGAAATAACACTGCGGGTAGCAAGATCTGGGGTCCCTCTCCACTCAAGTTGGGGCAAATCTGGCAAGGCCAAAGTCACAATGTTGGCGTGACAATCCAAGATAGCATGATACGGAGACAACCAGTCCACCCCCAATATAACATCAAAGTCCACCGTGTCTTAAAGCAATTAGTCTACACGGGTCTCAAGACCCTCAAATACCACCACACAAGAACGATGCACTCGGTCGACAACTATAGAATCACCAACCGGGGTGGTCACATATACAGGAATACTAAAAGCCTCACTAGGCATGATCAAATAGGGTGCAAAATAGGATGACACATAAGAAAAAGTAGATCCCGGATCAAATAATACTGAAGCACCCCTATCACAGACCAGTATAGTACCTATAATCACAACATCAGATGACTCGGCCTCCGGCCTGGCTGTGCATAAAAATGGGGTTGGCCCCTGCCTCTAGCTATCCGAACTCCGCCTCTACGGTCTCTCCCTCCACCTCTATGATCCCTACCCCTACCTCTAGCTGGTTGGGTGGCTGTGGATCACATGTTGCCTCAATCGTAGGGCGAGGATCCTTCTAAGAACTACTCGAGGCTCGAGGGCAGTATCTGACAACATGACCTAGGTCACCACAACCATAACATGCCCTCGGCGACTGAGACACCTGGCCTTGTCGATCGGTATGTCCTCCCCTGAATCTCTGAAGTGGCGGTGCACTAATGGGGGCTGGTGGTGCGGTGAAGGACTGCTGATCCGAATAATACTATTGATGACCACCACCACCTGGTGTACCATGAGAAACCTGAAGTGCCGACTGGAAAGGCCTCGGGGGATGGCCTCTGTTATATAAATCCCTACCTCCATGAGGTACCACTAAATCTGCCAGAATGTCGAGGCCTCTTGTTTGAACCCTGACTACCCCCTCAACCCAGTGCCATCTCTACCTGGTGGGCTGTATTGGCCACCTCCTGAAAGGTAATATCACTGCCAACTACCATAGCCATCTGAAGGCGAATCGGCCGAATCAATCCATCAATGAACCTTTGGACCCTCTGTCGATCTATAGGGAGTATCACTACTACATGGCATGCCAAGTCAACAAATCTGGTCTCATACTGTGTAATTGTCATGGAGCCCTGTTGATGGCGCTCAAATTGTCTGCAAAGTGCCTCCCGCTGAGTGACAGGGAGAAACTTCTCCAAAAATAACTCCGCGAACTGATCCCATGTCAAGGCCGGTGACCCTACTAGTCTAGATAGGCAATAATCCCTCCACCAAGTCTTGGTAGATCCCACAAGCCTGAAAGTGCAAAAATCGACCCTATTAGTCTCTACTTTCCCCATAGTCCTGAGGATCTCATGACAACTCATAGAAAATCACGGGGATCCTCCGATGAAGCACTGCTGAAAGTGGTAGTGAAAAGCTTGGAGAACCGATCAAGTATCCACTGCGGGCTACACCAACAGAACCTAAGTCTGAGGAGCTACCTACTCCGGAGTATGTGTAGAAGGAGTCTAACCCCTCCTCTAGCATGAGAAGTGGCTGGTGCTACTGGAAGCAATCCCGCTCTAGCGATACTATCCATAAAGCCTGCTATGCGGACAAGAGCATCCTGGAGATCCGAGGAAAACATCACTCCTTCTGGGACCTGAGCTGGGCCCAGTGGAGCTGGTGGGGCTGGAACCTCCTCAACAAAGTCAATTTGAGGCTCAACCTCTGGAATTGCTGCCTGTGGCAAAGTTCTGCCCCTGCCACAACCTCTGGCACAGCCTCGGCCCCTGCCCCTCGCGGGAGCTGGTGCTGGGGCTCTGGCTACTGCGCGGAGGAAGAAGACGCACGTGTTCTCGCCATCTGTGAAAGAATAGAGTAGAACGACAATCAATATTTTAAAAACATAATCACACGACAAAAATGAACAAAGTGAAAATTTTCCTAACTCTATAGCCTTTAGGGGATAATATAGACGTCTCTGTACCGATCCCTCAAACTCTACCGAGCTTGTCCGTGAGTTGTGAGACCCAAGTAACCTAGTGCTCCGATACCAACCTGTCACGACCCGAATTTTCCCACCATCGGGAGTCGTGATGGCGCCTACTATTGAAGCTAGGCAAGCCAACCCTTTAAATCATTATCACAAAAACATCTAAAACAATATAAATAGTAATTAATTAAAACCACGCGGAAAACTTTTAGCAACGATAGCAATGATAAAGTGCGGAAATTAATAACATGCATTTACCCAGTATCTGGTGCCACTACTCACGGACGACTAAAAGAGTACTAATAACAAAAGTCTGAAAGAAATACATAACTTCTGTTTTGATACAATAAAATCAAACTGGAAGAGATAAAGGAGAATTACGGCCCGCAAATGCCAGCGAACTACCTCAAAGTCTCAGGCCTGAAGGATCGCTCCCTAACTACTCCTGCGGTCTATAAGCTGTGTCCTGACCTGTGCACAAAAAGACGCAGAAGTGTAATATCAGCAATACCGACCCCATGTGCTGGTATGTGACTAGCGTAACCTCGGCGAGGTAGTGACGAGGCTAAACCCGACCTACCATAATCAACCTGTACAGATATATGTGCAATAATAGAAAGAAAACAAGAATTTAAACAGATAATGGGGAGGGGACATACTGGGAGTGTAACATTCAATTATAACTTCAACAAACAGGAAATGGAACTGAATATATAATAATACATAGAGAAAGCCAGTGAATCAACAACTGCACGACACCACCCTTCGTGCTTTTACTCTCATTTCTCACAAAATTTGTCAAATATAATGCACGGCATCACCCTTCGTGCTTATACTCTCATTCCTCACCAAGGCTGTCAAATATAATGCACGCCATTACCCTTCATGCTTTTACTCTCAATATATAGTGCACGGCATCACCCTCCGTGCTTTTACTCTCAAATACATAGTGCACGGCATCACCCTTCGTGCTTTTACTCTCTCTTCCTCACCCAACCAATGGTCACAACCAAATGGGAAAGGAATATATAACAAGATAAAATATCCTGGCAAGGGAGAATAACTCAATAATAAATCCCCACAAGGGAGATTATCAACAATAAATCCCGGAAAGGGATAATAACTCAACAATAAATCTCGGCAAGAGAATACAGCTCAACAATAAGTCCCGGCAAGGGAAAAGTACCAAAAATTCCTTTTTAGTTCATCTGCTTCTCAACTATCACTCCATAGTTCATTTAACAAGTAATTATCTCATTTGTTCACTTCTTTCAAAATTTTAATAGCAATTATGACTCACGGTTAGACTCGGGCGCATATGTAACTGTCATCATACCTATACACCAACTCCATAAAACACATAGCAAAAATTAACTTAATCCTTTTCCATCAAGCCAAAGTTAGATCAAACACTTACCTCGAATTCGAAAATAGCAACTCAAGGCTCAACAATCGCCTTTCCTCTAGAATTCAACCCCGAACCAACGATATCTAATATAAATCGATTCAATATTATCAATAATAGCACAAGGATACAATTTTCTAGCTTAGAAATGCATTTTCTAATTTTCTTCCAAAAATACCAAAATCCGACACCGAGCCCACATGGTCCAAACTCGAGGCTCGGACCAAATTCCAATTACCCATAACCCCACAAGTCCAAATATATGATTTGTTTTAAGATTTGACCGCAATTTGAGGTTGAATCTCCCAAAATTCCCGAAAACCTAACTATACTCAAAAAGCCCTAATTTCTACCATAATTCTATGATTTAGGGCTAGAACATTGATGATTTGATGAAGAAATAATGGAAGAATGAAGTTGGAATCACTTACTCAAAGAGTTATAGAGAAGTATAGGCTTCAAGTTCGTCAATGGAGAGTGTAGGAGGAGAGCTCATGTGAGAATTTTTGAAGAAATGCAGAAAAAAACATTGTTCTGGACAAAATGAAATCGCTGGAGGAAATTAGTCTATACGATCACAGGAAAAGCATTGTGATCGAATAGAGATATGGAAAATGGCCAATGCAATTGCAGGGGGAATGATGTGTTCGCATAGAAGAAAGATGGGGTCTGGCCTGGGTGGGGTCTGAACATTATGCAATCGCGATAAAGGGTATGCGATCGCACTAAAATGACTGGCCAAGCAATGCGATCGCAGGTCAGACTATGCGATCGAATAGAAGATAATCGGAGGGCTGGCAAGGGACTCTATGCGAACACAGAGGAGCCTATGCGATCGCTAGAAGAAGGGATCTGTGCAAAAATTGCCAAAAATCTACTAAGTCCAAAGAACCAAAAACACCCCGAACCCCCCCCCCCCAAACACTCCCGAGCCCTCGGGGCTCCTAACCAACCACACAAACTAACTCAATATCATTCTACGAAATTGCTCAAGCGATCAAATCGCCAAAATAACATAAAACTCAAAGAATCAACCTCCAAAACTCATGATTTTCATTTCAATGTTTAAAACTTTTAAATTTTCCATTTTTAGTCCGAAACACGTCAAATGGCGTCCGTTTTCAACCAAACTTTGCAAATAGCGATTAACTATCATTTAAGACTTACACCGAGCATCGGAACTAAAATATGAGCCCGATACCAGTACTTTTGATCAATTTGCATTTTCATTTTTCCTTAAGTATTTTCAGAAAACAATTTCACAGAAAAGTTTCGTACTCGGGCCTGGGACCTCGGAAGCATGAAGAAAGGGAGAATTATGGTGATGACCCTTTGGTTCGTTACAGTAATCTCCGGCTGAAAAATTAGTCTTATCTCGTAACTAGTAGGAAGTGAGCTGACTTGGTGAGTCGATCCACGACAACCCATATAGAATCAAACCTTCAATGTGAATATGGTAACCCGGTAGTGAAATCCATGTTGATCATCTGTCATTTCTAGGTCGAAATTTCCATATTATTATGCAATCCGTTGATTTCTAATGTTCAGCCTTAACTTGCTGGCAATTTTAACATTGGCGATATATTCACCAATGTTCCTTTTCATGTCATTCCAGAAGTATAGATGTCAAAGAATACTGGGTTTTATGAATTTCTGCCATGATCTGCCCTCAAAGTTCTCCAACATCGGGCACACACTACCGATCATTGTATCTAACGAATCCATCCTCAAATAACTCGAACACTTTCTTCTTTTGAAATGGAATGCTTGTTATTATCTTTACCAAGGTTATATCGTCAAATTGACGTGTCTTTACTCCGCCACTAATGAGGATTTGACAACATTTCAAATTATTGCCCCTCTTTGCTGGTGTAGAGCAATCGTACACTTAAGTTAGCCAACTGGTACAAGTCTTTTGTCATCTCCAGCTTATGATTTTCCACATGTCTTAGATTGCCCATAGATTTCTGAATTAATGCATAAGACATAACGTTTTCCTTCCCAAGGTGGTATAGATGTTACACCGCATATTTTCGAACAAAAACATACATCGTAAGTCAATTAATATAAGTTCATAAATGAGATCCTCTTTGAATGTATATAGAGTAAGTTAATCATGTGACCTTGGAGATTACAAATATTTGAGAAGATGAATAACAAGTACCAAGAGGGTTGGAAGGCTCATAAGCTAAACGAATTAAAGAAAATAAGTTTCGCCGGAAGTCGACAATTTAGGAATGTTATAACATGTACTTTTGGCATGAGATTAAAATTCTTAACATGATAAGGAGGTTATGTTACGAGTTATTTTAGTCATATCATATTCGTGTGTTATATTTGTGGAACAAAAGTTTCCAAAGATCATCACAAGTTACATTCATAATGTGTTGAACATTAAGTCAAATATAACTGAGCTTTTCTCCAAATATTCTTGGAATTACGGGATGATATACCTACCAATTTAAAGATCTACGAGTCTATTTTTCAATAAATTAAATAATTTATAAATCCAATATCGGAGTAGATATATATTTGCATTTTTTCAAGACCATTCAGACTAGTAGGTGACAAGCAGGTGTGTCACCTACTTGCTTAAATGAACGGATCAAACAAATCCCCAAAAAGAGGCGGCCGAAGAGACTTTTAAGGGGTCAATCAAAACGTTTATTTCACTCATATTTCATATGATAACTTCATATTGAAACCCTTCAACTCCTCCCCCAAATATTCCACACAAACCCTAGGTGATTTTGGGTGATACGACATAATCCTAGTGCAGAAAACACTGGACAACTTCCTAGTTTCCCTTTCTCCTTCTTGTATCTGCATTGGGGGACTGGTTTTGGATGTAGAGAGAGTAGGTTTCATGTGTCCTAATTAGTACAAGGTAAGTTTATGCTTCTCTTCTCTTATATAAACTTCTATGAGCTATAGCTTGATCATAATGACTAGAACTTGTGAGTTTCGAAAGAGTAGTATGTTGTTTATGGTTGTGTCACTATTTGTTGGTTGTGAACTTATTTTTTTGTTGAATTCATGGTTGTTTATATGATAAGACGCTAAATTATATACCGTTGTTTGTGTTTCTCGTTTTGAAAGAAAAGACAAGTCCGAAACATATTTTACTAATCTGAAAAATAAGTTTTGGATTCCTGAATTTTTGGGGTTCTTACCGGGTCGTTTTAAAGTTGTATTCTTTAGTTTTTAGTCACAAAACGAGCTTGCCACTCATCGAGATTGTTAAAGCATTTTGAAAAGCTTATTATGAGTATTGTTGATGTTGTTTGGGCAGCTGTTGATTGTCTTAACTTGTGGAAAGTCATATAAATAGGGGAGTTGATGTCCGTTTTATCGTAGAATAAAGTGTGCCATTAAAATGTGATAAGTTATGGAATTCATATTGTGGTGATAGTATTGTTCATTTCTTGTAGACAAAGGAGCAACAAGTTAAGTTATCTTGAGGATAAGACAGGATATTATGAGGTATGTAAGGTTTTATTTTCCTTTATTTTGGCATGATTTTGTAAGTTACATTGCCCTTGGTTAAAGGGGGGAAAATCTTTAGAAATGTACTATTCCGATGATTAAGGTCCATTCACGAGTATAGTCATATGAATATGGATTGGATTGTGTTGGTCGCAGTATCATGTATCCTTAAGGAGTAAATAGAGCCTTCCAAAAAGGTCTTTATCTTCTATATGTAGCAAGACATCGAGCTGTCAATTAAAAATTACGCACAAATAGTCTAATGAATCAGAAGCAATATAGTGTCTGTATAATGTGGGATAGCGATACATGAATAGTTCAACAAGGTGGCATAATATATAGTTTGCATAAAGATAAGAATGATCGACCTAAAGAATTATGTGGCTTCAAATACTTACACGTTTGTGTTCACAAAATTGATAAAGAGCCACAAAGGTAGTTATGTTGCTCTCAAGTTAAGTAAAGTTGATTATATATGAGGGTGATGCTAGGAAACAATATATGTTACCTAAGGAGTCGTAAACTACTAAATATTGTAAGTGTAGCAATAAGAATATAAGTTGGTAGAGCGTAAATCCCGCAACTCTTGCTATGTATTGATGATTGGATATATATATGAATACGAGTTTATCTATTGATGATTGAATGATATCTGAATGAGTAATATGAAATGAATATTTATAAGACATGATCCCTATGGACGGTCTACGAACCTATATGTGTACAGTGAAGACCTAAGGACAGTATATGAATGCATAGATACATAATAAAGGTTGGTTATGGACTATCTCAGTTGCACGCACAGCTAGACATCAAAATTATGAGCCGTACAGATTTTCTACTATGTTACACTATGAGCCAAAGGTTATTCATGTTTATGAGTGAGCCTTATAGACGGTCTCTTATGAAACGCGTAAGTGAAACTTTTATGTTTTAGTGCAGCCCTAGAGATATTTGATCTTTCTGAGGTAAGTATTCAGATATAAGGTATAATGGCTAGAAGAATGTTATAGATGAAGCTCCATATATGATGGTTTCCAGCACGCATATGGGAACAAGTTCAAGTATATCATAACACGAATTAGATGTATATACAACATTAGATATTCTCGGCCTAAGGAGCCTTCCCTTTTCAGTCTATATCTTTTGTAAGGTAAGTTGGATAATTCAATACTTAGATGTGCTACGAGCCAGAATAAGGTAAGTATGATTCCCGAATCTCATTGATCCTTCAGATTTCTTTCATTATATCATATATATACATGTCAGTTCAGTTTCAAGTAAGTTATTCATATGTCATTTTCCTTACATACTTAGTACATTTCTTTGTACTAATGCCCCATCATCGGGGCACTACATTCATGCCTACAGGTTTAGATATCCAGTTTGGAAAGCTCTTATCGTAGACAATGTTAGTATCTAGTTAAGGATTGGAGAAACTCCATCTCATCTGGAGTACAACCGAGTCTAGAGGCTATCAGACTGTCATATGTATATATATACTTATAGGTAGGTCAGTGTCCTGCCTTGACCATATTTTAATGTAAGATACTCTTAAAGGCGTTATAGAACATGGTTAGTATGTACAACATGTCATAGGCATGTGTATTCATATTTTATGTACGATGGCTCACTCAAACAATGTTTGCCCACATACAGTTACACAGTACGAGTTGTGGCTATGTTGGTCCATCATAATTACAGAAAGAATGAGTTCATCCAAGTCGGCCTATGTATGTTCTACTTTTTGTTGAATGATCATGAGTTACAAATTGATTCACTCAGGCTAGTACGATACCGAGCGCCAGCCACGCCTTCCCAGATTGGGGCATGACAATATATTATCAACGTTGTAATCCTTTAATATTTCAAGCCACCTCCGCTGTCTTAAATTCAACTCTTTTTGTTTGAATATGTACTGCAAGCTCATTTGATCTGTGAATACATCAACATGAACTCCATACAAATAATGACCCATGTCTTAAGGGTGAATCTAACATTTGCTAATTCCAGATCGTGGGTCAGGTTATTCTGCTCATGTTTCCTTAGTTGCCTCGAAACATGTGAAATAGCCCTACCATGTTGCATCAGAACATGGCCTAATCCCACTCTCGAGGCATCATAATAAATAACATAGCCCTCAATTCCTTCAGGAAGAGTTAGAACTGGTCGAGGATAGAATATCTTTTAACTCTCGTAAGCTCTTTTCACAAGTATCAGTCCACCAAAATTTAACTTCCTTATGTTTCAACTTCATTAGTAGAGTAGCCATGGATGAGCAATTCTCCACAAACCTCTGGTAGTAACAGGCTAATCCCAAGAAGTTGCGCACCTCTATAGGAGTTATGGGCCTTGGCCAATTTTTAACTGCTTCGATCTTTTGACTATTGAATTTTATACCTTCGTTTGATAATATATGCCCAAGAAAAGCCACCGAGTTCAACCAAAAACTCGTATTTGGAGAACTTAGCGTGCAATTTATGATCTCGGAGTATGCGTACAACCATTTGCAAATTCTCTGCATGCTCTGCTTTTGTTTGTGAATATACCAAAATATTATCTATCAACACGATCACAAAAATATCTAAAAAGGGCTTAAACACCGATTCATTAGATCCATAAAAGATGTTGGTGCATTGGTTAGGACAAAGGAAATGACACAGAACTTATAATGGTTGTCTTTGGTCCAAAAGGATGTCTACGGAACATCTTCTACCTAGATCTAAGATCGATCTTTGAAAAATACTTAGCTCCTTGTAATTTATCAAACAAATTGTCGATCCTTGAAAGTGGATACTTTTTCTTAATGGTTACTATATTCAAATGTCTATAATCGATTCACATCCTTAACTAACCATCTTTCTTTCCTTCAAACAACACCGGGTCTCCCCACGGGGAAGTACTAGGTCAGATAAAGCCCTTATCTAAAAGATCTTTCAGTTGAGCTTTAAATTCCTTCAACTCAGTAGGATCCATCATGTAGGGATGGATAGATATTGGTTGTGTATCGGGTGGTACATCGATATCAAATTTGATCTTTCTCTCTCGGGAGGGATACGTAGGAGCTCATCGGGAAATTTATTGATAACCGGAACCGATAAAAGGATTGGGTGTTTGCCCTCCACGTCCTTCACTCGCACCAATTTATAAATGCACCCTCTTTGAGATCATCCTTTGAGCTTTATGGTAAGAAATAAACCTCCCCTTTGGAGATACAACATCACCCTTCAATTCAATGAAGGGCTCTCTTTGAAAGTTAAAGCGAACGACTTTCTTCGAACTATCCACAGTAGCATAACAAGAGGCCAGCCAATCCACGCCCATAATAACATCAAATTCTACCATTTCTGATTCATTTAAATATGTTAAGGTATGATGATCATAAATTATCACATCACAACCTCGATATACTTGCCTAATTACCGCGGACTTATCCATGGGCATACACACTTCAAATGGTTCACATGATAATTCTAGTTCTTTACCATTAAAACCGCCAGAATGTTGGGGCTTCTTGCCCCTCAACGCTATAGTCTCCCTACTCTGACTCCGAATGAACTTAATCCTACACGCTATGTCCAGAGCCCAAAGAATTTCAGTACCAGTCTTTGCCTCCCTTGCCATTACAATCTTGATACCAAAATTTAACACCTCAATTAACCTCCTCACCTTGTCAACCTCGGTGGGGATCCAAAAAACTGCATGACGGGATAGATTAGTGAATTTCATCTCATACTTGGTCACAAACATATGACCCTGTTGGAGGTGCTCGAACTGACCTCGCATCTCCTCCATCTAGGTGAGGGAATAAACTTCTCATTAAATATATGTGAGAATGGGCTCCAAGTAAGTGGTAGTGACCCTGTTGTCCTGCTATGCTCATATGGATGCCACAACCTCTTGCTATCCCCTAAAGCTGAAAAATGGTGAATACGACCCTATTGGACTCCACCAAACCAAGATTCACAGAATCTCCTGACAACCATCTAAGAAATCATGCGCATTTGCCAAATGATCACCATCATAATTTGAGGACCCACAATCCTAATTTGATCAAACAACTTTTGCTCCTCCTCAAATATAGCATCCTCCATTACTTGCCTAAAAGCAACCATGAGAGGATGTACCCCAACCCATATCGCTTCTGGCATCTGATAACTAGCTGCCACCTACACAAGAGTGTTCGTAGCGAGAGTCTATGCCCCTTCCCTGGCCTGAGAAGTATTCGGTGCCATAGTAAGTACCTCAATATGTACCAAAAGCTCCAAAAGACCAACCAAGCGAACAAGGGCATCCCAAAGTACCGGGGTCGCAATAAACCCCTCCAAGACCTGATCTAGTTCAACTGGCTCACCCTGATCGATAGCTTGCTCCTCCATTCGAGCTGCTGGTGGCTCCACAATGGGTGCCCTAATAGGGGCTATAGCTGCAGCATGAGTCAACCTCTACCTTGACCACGACCTCATACAGCCTAACCTGCAGGGTTGGTGTCTCACCAACTTCTCCCAATGAAAGTACCCTCATTACATACTAGAGAATATAAATACAAGAAATAAAACTTCGGATGAATAAAGTTTGCACGATTAAGAATGAAAGAAGTGTAGTTCCTAACATCATGTAGCCTCTCGGAGATAAGTACAAATGTCTTCGTACCATTCTACAAGACTCTACTAGACTTTCTCGCGACTCATAAGACCTACACAACCTAGAACTATGATACCAACTCGTCAGGACCTAAAATCCTACCTCAAGGTCGTGATGGCTCCGAGGCAAACATGCTAATCAACCCAACCCGAAAATAGAATATAAGGTCCATTTTTATTATTTAACAGAGATATATAACAATAAAAGAAGGAATAGTCAAAAAAACAATGGTAACATTTGATAAAATCACAAGCAAGAACTAAACATGACCAATAAAATATGCGTCCAAGACTAGGTGGTACAAGTACATGAACAAACTAGATAAACGAAATCAAGTATGTATCTATGTCAATCGATCTAAAATACAAATAGACAAAAATATATAAAAGGAATAGGGACTCGGGAACTATGAAGTAGATCTATGAAACGTAGCTCACCCCAAGTCATTGTGATAAACTCTTAGACAATTCAGGAAGCTCTACCATGGCCCACCTGAGAATGTGCACAAAAAGTACAGAAGCATAATATGAGTACTGCACAGTCGGTACCAAGTAAGTTTCAAATCTATCCTCAAAGAAATAGTGGTTAGGCAATATTCTTCCAGATACATACCCCACAAGTAAAATAATAGAATAAGGAACTAGATCAATAGGTTATCATGAATAATAAGAGTTATAGATATCAACGGATAAGCATACTTTTCTAGCACAAAAATAACCCTATCGTTGCTCAGATATTACAATAAAAGATAACATACTCAAATAACGGAGATGAGATTCTAGATTAGCATGTAAGGATGTCAAGTAACAATTTACGATGTAATAAATACATCAAAATAGTCCATAATAAGAATGCATGCTCAACCAATACACTTTCCATATACCTTGATTAACATTCCATTTATCACAAGACCCCATATAAAATCCATGTATCGACCCGCCATAAAATACATGTACTGACCAAGCTCGTAAGGTCCAAAATAACATATGTTATCACTGTTAATGTCCAATTTTCCCCTCACATTTCGGAAATGGTATATATACTTTCACACTTTTCATTTTCCATCCATCATTTAATTTATACGATTAATCCAAGCATTTTCTATAACATTTTTACAATTTTAAAGCTTTAAAATTGATTTACTGGTATTTAAATTACTTGAATATCTACTAATTATTGTCCTAAATTATATGCAGTACCTTATCATACAAATTTGTTATTTTACACTCACATACATATTTTAAAATATTTTACATCATTTCATATAATTATATTTATATTTTTAGTTATTGATGTATTTTTTGTAACAATAGCTTATGTTCATACATAAGTACTCTTTTATTACTTTATTTGTGCCAAAAAATAGCATTTTATATTTTATAATGCTATAGTTTTATTTTCAATCATTTTAAGTCATAAATAATATTTTATTTATTTATTAATCATTTATTTATAATTTATTGTTCGAGAAATTTTATGTATTTAAATTGTAGCCCAATTTTGAGTGATTTTTGGATCAAATTGGCCCAGTACCTTTGCCCAATAATCTCAGCCCAAATCAAATAACCCCTTAACCTAAAACCCAGTCGGTACCCATCTCCAAGACCCACCCCATTTATTTTTTTAATCCTGGCCGGTGATCTCTCAAGATCAAGAACCCTCGTTCATTTCCCTTTTTTAATTAGCCCAACCTAGAAACCTAAACCCATTTTCCCTGAGACGTCGCATCTATATTCTCTCAACTCCCCCTCTTTATCTAAAAGAAACCCTAGTAGCCTCCCTTTCTAATCCCTTTCTTAACCCCGTTGATAATGGGATTCCACCATTATTTGCTTACTATATCTGCGTTTCTTCGCTACTGGTCATATTTCTGTGACATTACTTAGGTACTTGCCCAATTTTGTCAAGTACCCTCTCTATATCAGACTAGAATAGACCTTCAATCTTGGAGATTTGGATAAAATCTCGTCCATATACATGAAGAAAAGCTTGATTCTTCATATCAGTTGACCGATTTTGAAGTTTAAATCCTAACTAGGGTTTGGAGTTTGAGTTATTTACTTTTTTTATTATTTTAGTGATTGCATATGATATTTTACTCTTTCTTTTTTGTGTTTTCTTGATTTCTTTCCTTGTTTACTCGCCTGATTCAGTATTATATAAACCCCTCTCATTATTCCTTAGAAACGAACTGAATATCATTGCTACTACGCTTAATATATTTCCATCACCTGTTCATCTTCTCTGAAGTACTTGGCTCTTTGGATGGTTGAAAGCCAAGGCCATAGTATTATCAACCTCCTCCGGTGAAAGCACCGCTCGGGGCCCTTACGAGGCTCTTGTGAACTCTGAAGCATCGGAGATCTGGGGTTCTTGCTACTAGTATTCTCGGATCCTTATTATTCTTTTGCTCGTTTAATTTCGTTACTGGTTAGTTTTCTTAACTCTTTCAATGTTGTCTTTCTCCTTTTGTTTATCTCTGTGTGTTCTATGTTTTAGTTATGTTTGATTCTATAAGAATGATTCAATTTTCTTCGTTATTTACAAGTCCTGATGCAATACTACCATGATATTATTCTACTTTTGTTGTTAGTTGAATTCATTAAGTTTCAGCACATGTGAGATGCTTTCATTACTGGAATGGATTCCAATTTTTTCTTAGTTTATTTTATACTAATGTGTGCTCTCTGGTATATCCTACACTTCTATGTTGGTATTCTATACTTTGTGAAGTCTTTGTCCCATAAGACAGACCTCTGAGACTATGTTGATTAGCTGAAGCACTTTTCCATTCAAGTTCTATTGCATGTTTGGTTTAGGATGAATTCGAGGATAAAATTGTTATGTTAATCCATCCTGCTTCTACGCAATTGGATGCAAATGGTTATGCTTGCTTATCTCCTTCCCTTTAAATGCTACATGACTCCCGAGGCTTATAGTGAGCTATTAGTATTGCCATGCTGCATGTGATCACTCTAATAGGGAACTGCATATTTCTCTGAAAATAACTGTTCAATGTAAGACTCACTTGTTTAGAATCTATCTCTAACCCATGCTTGTTAATGTCTTAATTGCTGGAAATTAGTATGTGTATGTTTGACCCTTAAACTTGTCTTCCTCAACCTTCTTAATGAGTTTAGCATGCTACGTCCTCTTCCCTATTGAGTAATTACTCGATTATGAATTTATGTTATCAGTTTTCTATGTCAAACTCCCCTATTAAAGAGCTTTACTGACTCTCCCAGTCCTCATGTTCAGAACTCCCTTTGTTTCTAAAATACAAGTTCTAATGTGCCTTGTGTGAGTCCTGTCAATATTTATGATTCTGTATCTAGGTCCTAAAATAACTATTAGTAGGTTTCATAATTATTTACTTGATTTTCATGTGTAGTTTGTTAATTGTAGTTAAGTTGCGCATCTGCTGTTGCTGGTTAATAAGGTGTTCCCTTTGGGACTAGTGTGGATTCTAGTGTGAGTTTGAATTGAAAATTTTATATACTCTGAGGTTTAGGGTGCATTTTAACTTGAGTTTGCTGCACGTATTAGGGAAGAGCCTGGTGAAGGCCCATGCTTTCCTGGGTTAGGGTCCTTTGGACCTGCTGTGTATACTGAGCATGTAATCTTTTAATATGTGGAATTTGTACTTGCTCATTAATTTTGGGTCTATAATAATTTTGTAATTGAACATATGGGGAGATTAGTAAAAAGGGTAGGGGCATTCTAATTCTCATACAAATGGGTAAAAAGCATGCATATGTTGTTTTGGCTTTCATGTATTGTACACTAGTAGGAACCATATCTATAGGGAATCACACACTCACTCAACTTGTTTACTATCAAAAAGTATGAGTTTAAGTAATTTACTTGTTCTTATGTTTACTATGCATTATTATATATCATGCCCATAGGAATCAAGTGTCAATAACTATTCCTTCAATTTGTGCAATCGCAGTTACTTAATAGATAACATGCCTATAGGATTATGTTAATTTATGCGCTGCTTATCCTCATCTAGAAACCATGTCTATATGGCTTCAATTGATTAACTAATCGACTGTTTCTATTGTCTTATTACTCTGCTCACCTAGATAACATGTCTATAGGAATAAGCGATAAATATGCCAATTATTATTATCTAGCTATAAAACAGTGTTGCTCATTCATAAAGCATGCCAACATGATCAAACGAGAGTAATTTTAGTTTTTGTTTCAATGACTATCATTGTCCCCTCGCACTGATCACCTAGAGATCATGACTATAGGTTTTATAATTACAATAATCTGAATAGCAGTATTGCCATGAGACTTTTCTTGAATTGTGCAGTCACTTAGAAACCATGTCAATAGGTTTAAAATGGCATGCCCGCGTGCATTTATTGTCTCTGTGTGGAGGATATCTAGGCTTTTAGTTGTGTTTACATGAAGTCCTACTTGTTTTGTATGTCGCTTAGTTTTATCATTTTGATCAACCTAAGTAAAGTCTAAAACCACCCAAATAGAGGTCCAGTGCCTCTTGGACCATAGGCATAGAATGGGTAAAGCACTCATAGGGTACGGTTAAGAATTGAAATAGAACCCTTTTAGGTAAACGCCTTCAACATAGTAATCGGGGAGCAGGAGATGATAGTCTATGCCCACGAAATAATATGAGTAACCCCTACCTTAAGGGAGTTACGAAGTATTATTTATATTGCAGGAGGTGATCCCTTAGGCTAAAAAACTTAGGACTCCGCCTTTTTACATACTTGTTATCTACACTTAGCTGTTTAATATAGACAAATGTATAGTCACTAAGATTAATACCAGTGTGTTATAATGAATCACTTCGATTTTATATTTTTGCATTCATTTTATCACCTATATTAATTACATAATCTGCATATTTTTAAGTTCGACCGACCTACAGTTAAGGACCTCGAAGAGTTCCTAACAACTTCTCTTTGAGGTAATTTGAGCCCTTACCCCATCTTTGGTGGCGTTGACTAGTCAAACAGAGTTATTTGTAAATAGGTGCCCTAACGCACCTTAAAATTTTTGAGTGGAAAATCTTCTCTTTTAACACCCCATCTAAAAGAGTTTTCACGCGTCGAAATATGGTTTCACGAGAAAAGGGGCGTGACAATCACATGACTCCGGAGGGACGGATCCAAATCCAAGTGCAAGAGGAGTATAATAGCATCTCTTATAAATCAACATCTGATCGTCATGTCCAATCTGCCATAACTGTATGTCGCCCGCATGCTTACCCTTCGTGCCAAAAGCTTTAGTCCAAATTATGTGTACATGCTCAAGAATTATAGATAGAAGGTGCACAAGGACTTAATAAATATTATACGGATATATGCTCATGAAATCTCTATGTGACTAAGGATAATTATGCATTTCAACATATTAATGATAAGTCCCCATGCCTTCACAATTATTCATAATCCAAGGCATGATTTTCAACATGAATAAGAGAGCAAATGTGGTCACACAAGCCAAATAAAGAATCTAACAAGCACTTAGTCAAATAAAAGCATGAAATATTCTAATTTCTACCAGAGCTCACGATATAAACTCGGTGAATGCATATATGTTTTCCACCATGTATATACACCATCCAAATACCTCAAACACAGGTCAAACATACCAAATCCTAGGGGTTTCCCTCTAGTAAGTTTTTCCAAGAGACTTACCGCCATCCTATTGTCTCCAGTGTCCTTATTTAGCCTTTCCTCTTAAATCAACCTTAGAACAAGCCAAATATATCCTAATAAAAATTAATAACATCAAACAAGATGTAAGGCTCTGTAAAATTTTACTAGAACCCAGTGTTTCGTGGCACTAGGTTAGGCTAATGTGTTTGAGGGTTGTAGAAATTCTTTGCGGCGAGCTTACTTGCTGCGGTACAGACTTTTTGGATTGTACAGTACGTCGGGGAGTTGAAGGAAATTATTTTGCAGAACATGACATTTCAGTGGTCCACTATGCGACTGCAAAACCTCTTTGCAGATCGCAGATCGCCCGTAGAATGCAACAGAATTTGGGACCATCTTTTAAGATGATTTTACGGTTATGTACGCAGCCGCATAATCATTTTGTGGGCCGTACAATTCGTCGCAAAACCAGCATGAGGATTTGTGGATGAAGATTTCACGGCATGCTATGCGACCGCATAACCGTTTTGCAGGTCGTATGACGGCCGCAGACCTGACCGGGCCTACCTAGTTTTTGGGACCATCTTAGCGCTCCCTTTTACGGGCCGCATACTCATTTTGCGGTCCGGTCTGCAACTGCGAACCCGGCTTCATTTGAAAAAATTTTACCCGATCCCATTTTTATAAAACAATCTTGGGGGTTAGTTTAAAGGGTTCCAACTGCTACTTTAGAGAGAGGAAAGTGCTCTAGAATGAGAGGAGGAATCCCTAAGCGTTTTGTTCATCAATCCTTGCTTAAATCTTGGATAATCCATAAGGAAAACTCACAAGGTGTTTATCCAAGAGGCAAGGTTCCATACCCTAGTGCAACTTCGAATTTGGGATAGAATATGGGTAATAGGGAGTGTGAGTCTTGGGTATGAAAGTGTTATTTACATGCATGTACCAACAAGATTTGTAGGAAGGTTGTCGAGCTCAAATGGGTAAACATTGGGTTGTGGGATGAAGGAATCCATCATATAAGAACTTTGAAATCATAGTGTTTGATAAAATGCTTAAATGAGCTGAAATCACGAATATCTTCCTAATTATGGTTCAATTTTATCATATCTCAAAATAGATCAAAGTTGCTAAGATTTTCGGAACATGCAGTAATTTAAGGAAAAATCAAAGCGAGAAATGTTGGATAAAAATCTCTCTTAGAATGGAATCTTACAATGTCCTCCTAAGTCTCAAGTATGATGGTCCAAGTTCTTATTTATCATATTCTTAGTTATTCACTATAAATTTGACGACGAATAAATTTTGTGCCGAAAGATATATATTCAAAATGTATTTCGAATACTCTTATCATATTACGTTATCCTTCGGGAATGTGTTCAAAGTATGGGTGGTGTATTAAAATTTTATGAATTCGAGTCGTGTTTCAAATGAAAGTTAATTTGCCAGAAGAAGACTCAATGTGCTTAAGATTCTTATTTGCTCACATGTGCACTTAAGTCTTGAATAGAAATGCCTCCTTGTTGATAATTCATGATGATGTTTGAAAGTGATAAGGACATACCCAAAAATAGAGCCTGCAATATAGTCGAATGGATACACGGCATAGTTGCAGCACCTGATGCGTAGCTACGAACTTCCCATTAGCCTTTGTTGATGCCAAGAAAAGCTGTTCTGCGACGCTTGTGTGTGCGCTTCACGTTCATCTCCAAAACCCGCTGCTAAGAACCTAAAAGACAAAAAAACACAACGGGACCAAAAGATAGGGGGTCGTTGTCCTTCTATCCTACCTATCATCGTCGGTACAATTTGACGCTATCGTCAAGGATAGAAGAAGAGAACATGGAGGAAGAGGAGAGGGGAGGGGGGAGAGAGGTGATCGTCGATCAGATGTGCAGACGCCGGCTGGTGACTACTACTGCTACGGTTGGAGAGGCCGGGGGAGGGAGAGAAGGGGAGAGGAAAGAAGGAGAGAGAAGGGGGGAGTAGTGAGATGGGAGAGAGGGGAGAGAAAGAGAGAAAATCACCGGCCAGATGCACAATCACTGTCGCGACTGTTACTGTTAGTGTTAGGGGGGTGCGGGAGGGAGAGAAGAGGAGAAGAAAGGGGTAGGAAGAAGCGAGAGAAGGAAGAGAGGAGAGAGAAGGGAGAGAGCGGAGAGGGGCCCTACCTGGTCGGAATGATGGTCGCCGCCGCTGGT
Source organism: Nicotiana benthamiana (assembly GCA_034376525.1). Classification (NCBI taxonomy): domain Eukaryota; kingdom Viridiplantae; phylum Streptophyta; class Magnoliopsida; order Solanales; family Solanaceae; genus Nicotiana; species Nicotiana benthamiana. Next base: position 79,714,031 of record CM067337.1, on the reverse strand, counting down.
GGATCGTTGGTCGTGGGAGGTAATCGTTAACGTGTACATCAGAGAAAGTTGAAGAGAGAGAGAAAGTTGCTTCCTACTCAATATAGTTGCTTCTATTGGATCCTCTTGGTTTTATGCAGTTATCGAGCTAAGAGAAGAAACTTTGTGGGGCTGCTGGTACCATAGAATTTTTCCTAAAATTACGGAAGCAAAGTAATGGTCAATTATTAACCGAGATGTCATGTTCCACTTCTTCATCCCTGTATTAAATCATCGGACACAATTCCCCACGTTTAAGGAAACAATACTTTAGATCCATAGAATGTACAGAAAGAGAAGCTGTGACATTCCAATAGAAATTCAAATTGGTCATCACATGACAGCCAAATCACATGAAACATTTGCAAACATGAGTTTGTCGTTGACTACTACGCATTTAATAAGTTCCAAGACAGAACTAAGAAACAAATAATCCGTCGTTTTTGTGAGTTCATTTGACTGGGCACAAGAGAAAAAACTTATGAATATATAGTGTAAAATGAGCCATATATATTTTGTGTATCTATAAATTATCGTATAAAGGTAAATTATTTCTAAATAAGAAAAGAGATCATTCTTTTTGTCATGAATTAAAAAGAAAATAGATTCACATAAATTGAAATGGAGGAATTATTACGCACCCACATAAAAGAAGATGAATTAGCAGCCTGACACTTGGCCCAATTAACATTCCTCTTTGCCACAAAAAATTACTAGTATTATCTTTAGGCCACATTATCTTAATATGGTAACTTTAAAGAATTATAACCTAAAACAAGCACGCTGGACCACAAAAATAAGAAAACATAATTAGTTGAGTGTACTCACAAGCAAGCACAATCATACCTGGAATATAATTCTAAAATGGTACAGTATTATGGTATCATCAACCTTTTTTGTTGGTCAAAGCCAGGCGCCAGCCACCTGGATCCAACTCATCCTTACAACAACATGACATTGTTAATAACTGGTCAAGAACACGACAAAAATTTGCATTGGTTTTTGGTAAGTACTCCAACAGTTTCCAGTCGACGCAAACGCAAGAGGATATGTAATCATCAGGCAAAGATTACTTAGTAATATCCGCGGTCAGAAGAAACATACGTTCAAGATTACAGTTTTAAAAAGTGTTATATTTTGTACTTGTTACTGATGATATTTGATTTACTAAAAAAAATAGTTTAGTTGTAAAAGAAGTAAAAATGTATATTCAATTTATCGATTCGATTTTGACCCTTATTGATAATTACTTATCGATTATCGATTTGTACATATGCTTATCGTTATCATTTCAGTAAGATTTCGATTTTTTCGGATATCGATTTATCGGTTTTGGGGGCTTATCGATTCGGTTTTCGGTTACACCAACAAGAAAATTTGCGGGACTCCACGGAAAGTATATCACTATAAACGCGTCTAACTAATATGGACAAAAAAAGCTAAAATAAGACGAACACTATTTATAATATAAAAATTGTGTCAACAAGCACATGCGAGATAACTAAAGTAAGTGATCAAATATATGTCACCAACACTCCAACGGTATAAAAAAATAAAACAAAACAAAACACATCATCACAGCTAGTTTTATTTTCCGTTAATTTGAACTTCATTCCCTTGGTCTTTAAATATGATCATTCCTTAAATGTGGTAGAAGAAATAATAGGGTAAGGGACTTAGGATAAAGGAAAAGATATAGATTAGGGAAAATAATATTGTATAGCCGCTTTCAAAATAGTAGAGGAATATATATACATTATGTATGTTATATTAATCTACACAAATAGGTAATTACTCATTTAACAAGTGTCTACAGTCTAGGGATGTGCATTCGATTTATCGATTCGATTTTGACCCTTATCAATAATTATTTATCGATTATCGATTTGTACATATGCTTATCGTTATTGTTTCAATAAGGTTTCGATTTTTCGATTTCGATTTCGATAACAAATAATCGATTCAATTTATTGATAAACCGATTCGAATGCACACCCTTAAGGAGGAATCCTTGTTTAAATTTAATTTTAATTGAATAAGTTAATTGAGATAGTTTATGTTTTTAAATTTGAATATTTATTCTCTAGATTTTTGGAGATTCTATTTTTAAGTTGGCTATTTAAAGTCTTGTTATATTTAAAAGAAAACAACAAAGAGTCCACATCAACCATACAAGAAACCAGCTTTATACATCCATTTTAAAAATTAACACAATTGAGAACGTGAATGACCACCCATTATCTAAATGAATGTAGAACAAATGGAGAAATGACATGATTGAACTAAGCGGCAGGTTACGCTTTCAGCACGCAAATTTAGTAGCAAAACTTAACGAAGTCAACTCTGCAATAATATTTGTTTCGTAAATTGGTATACTAATTTCCCACCAATAAAGTGCTGCAGCTAGCTCAAATTTCTTTTAACTGAAAAGTAAAAAACTATTTCCACTTTTACAGTTCTTAGTGAGGAAGATTGCGGCTACTTATCTTGTATTTGCTGTAGTTTTCATTGAACACTAGTCATACTCCACAACTCTTAGCCAAAAGGATAACTCTGCTAATAGCTTTTCTTTTTTGATAGTACTGCTACTAATCACTTTTTATTTCAACATCGGGGAACCTTTTTATCCATATAGATAATTAGGTTGCCCGTTGAAAGTTACTAGATTATCATTTTGTCCGAGACCCGTATCTAACCAAAAAATATAATTTGGTCAAAGCATGAATTTTGAGAAAAGAAGTCGGGTTACTGATAATCAAAGAGATAAAAATATAATAGGCTTTTAGAGAATAAGAATAAAACAATAAGAAATTTGTATTTCAATATGATGTAAATGATATTTCGTGCCCTTACAAATGATGAAACAACCTCCTTTTATAGCTAATAAGGAGAAACGGCTTAATCTAAATAATAAAGAACATTTAATGAGACGTTACACAATCATCACTATTAAATGTTGATTATGTAATGTATCAGGCATTTAATAATGAATTTAGACTACTTTTTGCCACCAGATTCTCGTCTTCGGTGTTTATTTTTACATGTTGGCATTAAATAACTTGAATTGATACGGAACTCGTGTCTAAATTCCTTCCTGTGCATGTTTTCATTCCTCTTCCCATATATGTCATTTCCCGTGCCTTTCACTGGATTATTACACTTTGACTATTTTACCAGCCCACGTGTCATGCCACGTCATCTTTAATTTAAATTCAGTTTTTTCCGAATACAAATAGTCCCTCATTTTCATTTATTTATCAATTAAATAATTGGGAAGTGGATCTTCATAAAAAAGGGAATTTTTGTCACAATTAATACGTCTGGAAATATTGACGTCTCAGTTGTCTTTCTCGTTTAATGCTTCTTACACGTGTCATCCTTTGATTGGATCTACAATTTTACACCCTTTTTCAAAGCTTCTTTACTCCACTATTCACGAAGTGATAGTTGCCTTTATTATAGGTTTTCCATCATTAATTACACTTTTAAGTTTGACGGTTGTCATCGTATACATATTTAACCTTTTTCTTTCTTTGTCTTCTTCAACAAAAGCCTTTAACAAATACTTTCTTCCTTACTTCTACTTTATTTTCAACCTATCTTTGTTCAAAAATGGCATCTTCAAACCCTAACCCAAAAGAGTTTCGATTTTGGACAAATTTCTCAATGCCCCTGTTAGGCAGAGGCGGTAGACTTCGACTAGAATCTACTCGAGGTGGCTCTTCTGGTTCTTCTTCTAGGAGTTCTATTTCGAAGACACCTTCCTCTAAAGGTAAAGAAGTCTCTGATTTCTCTCGAGAACCTTTAGTAGATGAAATCGTACCCAGCGATTTATCTTTTATCAGTGATAGACAATCTCTTGAAAAGCAAGTTGCTGGTTTGGATAAAGTCGATATCCTACTTTTGTATCCGAACTCACAATCCCTTCGATTAGAAAAGACTGTAACTGGAAAAACAGTCTTAGAATGTCTATTCCTACCCCAAATCAAAGAATTTCTTCTTTCAGGATTGGGTATTCTTTTGTTTACACTTACCCTTTTAATTTGGGCTTTAATCCTCCAATTGATCTGGTTGTTCTTGATTTTTGCCGTTTATTTAATACTTGCTTGGCCCAAGTTGGTCCCCTGGTATGGAGAAGAGTGGCTTGATTAAGATTTCTATCTACCAAAGCCAACGTCAATTTTACTTTTTTCTCACCTCATTTATCTATACCATCCTAACTTGATACGTCATGGGGTTTTTACCTTGACTGCGAGGAGTAAGAAGGTTTTGATAAGCCCAAAAGACGACAAAGATCGAGGATGGTATGCCCATTACGTTGTTGTTCGTACGGTGGACTTACTTGGTGAAACAAATATTCCCTTTCCTGAGAAGTGGAATTTTGCACGTAAGTTTTTCTTATTATATCGTACCTATTTTTTTTTTTTTGAATTTTGATTTTGACATCACCTCTTTTTGGTTTTTTGTAACAACTATGGGAGATGTGGAACCTGTTTCCAACTTCCGTGGTTGGGTAGATTCTATTTTGAAGATTGCTCCTAAGGAGCAAAGAACTTGGAAATCAATCTCTGCCATACATGGCTGGAAAGTCAAAACACATGGTACCGTGTTTCTTTCACACATGCTTTAGGCCTTAAGCACCTTTTCATTGATTTTGATTGCATATCCTTTTTTTATAAGGATTTGGCTACAAAGGAATGGCATCCGAAGTGGCTATGGCCATTTGTATGTCTGGCAGTGTTGCATTAGACATGGACATGGCACGAGCCTTGCTTCAAAAAAAGAAAAGCTATAGCAGAAGGTACGGAGAATGAAGAAGAGGAAGATACCTCATTAATAACCAGGCCAAGGGTTAGAAGACGAGTCATCCATGATGATGAAATTGAAGATATTCCTGCTCAACCTTCAACCACCGAGCATGTCTTGATTCTTTCTGATGAGGATACCGTGCCAAAAGACACGAGTGAACCAACTCAGCCCCCTTTGGATAGTGGCTTTTGGAGTGGCGAGCTCGGATCTATTTTTGATAAAGCCCCTCTTTATTCATTCGTTCCTACTTATTCCATTCCTTTGCCATTAGTAAGTGTTCATCACTAACGATTGCTTCCGTTCCTTCACCAGTTTTGAATACTTCCATTCCCGTTCCTGAATCAGTTTCTACAGCTTCTCCTTCCCTTCCTGCTTCAATTTCTACGACCCCTATGGTATTTACTTTTTCTATTACACCTCCCTCTGTTGTTCTTTCTTCATCTGCCCCCCCAGTAGAGGTTAGATCCTGTAATAAAGGCGTGGCTATGAGGAGTATTACTCTAGAAGTTCCTACCAGTCAAAGCCTTTTAAGAAAATCAGGAGGTGCAGATACTTGGCTCGAGCCTCTTATTGGGGATATTGAGAGGAACAAGATGCAAAGCCACAGCTGCTACACCCTGATGAATGACATAGTTCATTCAACATTAAAGGTAATTTTCTTGACCTTGAATATTTTTCTTCTTTTCCTTTCTAAGTCCTTTATGTCATATAATCATAGGCTAATCTCATTGGGACCGAGCTGATGGGGAGAGTTTCTTTGTTGGAGAAAAAGGATCGTGAGTCCACAAAGGCTATCTCCGAAGCTAGGAAAATAGCTGAGGATGCCTTACGTGAAGCAACAAATTTGAAGGATCAATTTGAAAATGCTCAAGGGACTATAGAAGAATTACAGGGAAGCAAGGTTCATTTGGAGCAGTAGAATCGTAGTTTATCCTCAGAGTTGGGAATTGCTAACGCCCCATGGGGTCAACTTAAAAAGGATATAGAGATTTTAGAATTTTCTTTATCTAAAGCCAACGATGAGATTAAAGAGCTCAAGACTCTTTTGGAGAAAAAGGAGGAATACGCAAGGGAATTGGCAGAGAACCTACCTTTTGCTCAAAATGATCTGAGGATTTCCTCAGAGAAAATTCGTACCTTGGAGAATTCTCATGCCTCTCTTGAAGCTTCACTGGACTCCCACCTAGCTGAGCACCAAATAGCAAAAAATGACATTACTATGTGGGAAAGGGAATACAAGGCTTTGCAGAAAGAATATAATGTCCTTGAAGAAAATTTTAACATAGAAGTGAGTTGGGACTTTTTGAATTCTGGCCATGATGTCTTAATGGAGGCTACACAAGAAAATTTTGATTTACAATATGAACTGGCCAAAGATATGGATATTATCGAGAAAAGCCAACAACTTGTTGATACTCCTTCTCCAGCCCTTGGAAGCATTGGTACCCCTTCCCCAGCTCCTGAAGTTCATGGAACAGATGAGTTATTGAACTCAGAAGCAATTACTGATGTGGGTGAAGGTACGATTCCAGTTTCTGAAGGTGAAGCTTCTATGGCAAAGTCTATGGGAATGGAAGTTCCCATGACTATTATACCCTTGTTGAAACTGTGGAATTAACTGACTCCATCCCTATTGCTGCTTCCTCAAAAGTTGTTACCGTGCCAATTGTTGCCTCTGAAAGTGAAGTTTCACCTTCTGAAGTTCCAACTCCTTCAGTGAATAATTAAGTTCTTGTTGTTTTTGTTCCTTTTTTCTTTTATGATTGATGATGTAATTTCTTGGCTTTTTAGTGAAGTCCCCAGTTTCCATTATGGGGCATTTGTTTTAAAGACAATTATATTCTAATGACTAAGTTTTCTCTTAGCCTTTTATGTTGAGAAGTTTGATTAATACTTCTTTATTCTGGTCTATTTACTTCGTTCTAAACTTAATAGAATAGTTTTCTATTTACCCTATTTTTGCCTATTTGTCTTTTTAGACTTAGAGAATAGGTTTGAATTTTTATCTTTTGAGAAAATGCTTTTATGATTCTTCTAATGGATTATCGTCATGAGGAAAATAAAAGAGGGCCCTTTTATTTATCGACACTTAATGAAGAAGATGTCTCAAATTCATAATGGTGTTATAATACGATGAAAGAAATAGGAATATACATGTTTTGTATGAAATAACCCTTGACAGATTTTTATTCATAAACTTTAACAAGTTTGTGAATTACATGTATTAAAGTACGTCTATAACTTTCTTGTAACTGTTTCTTTCACCATATTCATAAAATATACAAGGTTTTATTTGTTTGTAACCTGTTTTTAATACATAGTGATAACCCTGCCCTTACATATTAGGAAGGGATTAAGAAGTGACTTCGTTGTTCTAAAAAGGAAGAACACTACGATGAGTGCTTTTGGATTGATACTTGACTTCTCGTAGCTTGATTTGATTTTTAAATCTTTCTCTCTCGTATCTATTCTTATGCATATACTCGTGTGTATGTAGTACAGTCCCCCAAGTGTTTGAGCGGTGAAGTATGAAGCCTCGAACAGTTGTGTGTTTTCTCCCAATTTTGGTCCTTTTCCTGAAACAGAAAAATATACGAGACTCGGAGGTGCGATTATAGATGAAGACTGCCTAATTTGTGTTTGTTTCCATCAGATTAATGTAATCCTGGGCTAGAAATTTAAGTTCCATTTCACCACGCATGCCGTGACTCATTATTTGGCACGAGTTAGTGTTTTAGCCTAACATCTAAAATCGTTAGTATAATTTTAACAATTCAAAGAAAAAGATTCGAACATGATAATACCTGACCGTGGGTACTTCCTTAGAAGTAATATCTCTTTAAATGAACATCATTCCAATGTGAAGGTAAAACCTTGACATCCATTGTTTCCAACTCGTATGCTCCTCTCCCTGCAATTTCACGAACCTTATAAGGTCCTTCCCACATTGGACTTAACTTTCCTGAATTAGCTATCTTTGTAGATTGAAACACTTTTTTTAGCACGAAGTCACCAATTTTAAATAACCTGGGGTGTGCCTTCCTATTGTAGTATCGCTCAATTACTTGCTTTTGGGTAGCCATCCTTATTAACGCAGCTTCTCTTCTCCCTTCTAGTAGATCAAGATTTTCCCGTAACTCTTTGTTGTTCGGGTCTTCCTCTGCTTAAACACGTCGTATACTAGGTTCGTCTATCTCAATTGGTATTAAAGCTTCCGCACCATAAACCATTGAAAATAGTGTATCTCATTTACTTGTCTTTGTCGTTGTTCGATATGCCCATAATACCGCTGGTAATACTTCAGGCCAATTTCCTTTTGACTCTTGTAACCTTTTCTTTAGGTTGTTAATAATTACTTTTTTTGTAGACTTTGCTTGTCCATTACCAACTGGATGATATGGAGTCGGCGTAATTTTTTTGATTTGCCAACATTTAAAGAATTCTATGACTTGTGCTCCTACAAATTGTGGTCCATTATCGCACACGATCTCCTTTGGTACACCAAAGCGGCAAATTATATTTCTCCAAATGAAATCCTTAAATTCGTTTTCTTGTACCTGTTTAAACGCCCCTACTTCTACCCATTTAGCGAAATAATCAGTAAGTACGAGTAGAAACTTTGCCTGACCTTTTGCCTGGGGTAATGGTCCTACGATGTCCATTCCCCATTTCATGAAGGGCCACAAAGCTATGATAGGATGTAATAATTCAACTGGTCTATGCATGTTATTTCCATACCTCTGTCATTTGTCACACTTAGATACGAAGTTATTCGCTTCTTCTTCCATTTTGGGCGAGTAATATCCTGCTCGAATCAATTTCTTTACACGTGATCTGCCTCCCGCATGATTTCCACAATGTCCCTCGTGTATTTCTCTCGTCACATATTCTGTTTGAGAAGGTCCGAGACACCTGGATAATGGTCTACCGAACATTTTCGGATAAAGGTTTCCTTGATATTGGCAGTCACGAGCATCTTTCTTTCTAAGTGCATGAGCTTTCACCTTATTCTCAGGTACGATTCCATGCTGCAAAAAAAAGATACGATTTCGTTTCTCCAATCCCAAGTTAAGTGATTAAAGTTTACCTCATATTTATCAGAGTAATGAACGGAGTGGAATAAATGTATGATTGATGCATTTGCATCTTTCGCTATATCTGTTGCAGACGCGAGATTGGCTAAAGCATCTGCTTCCACATTCTCTTTTCTTGGGATTTATATCACTTTCCAAGTTTGGAACTGTCTTATCAATTCTCGTACCTTTTCAAGATACTCTTGCATTCGAGTTTCTCTCGCTACGTAAGTCCCCACTATTTGATTTATTATGATCTGTGAATCACTTTTGATTATGATTTGCATGATACCAAGTTCTAATGCTAGCTCTAAACATACAATCACAGCTTCATACTCTGCTTCATTATTTGTTACGGAGTGACATTTTATAGCTTGTCTAATTGTTTCACCCGTAGGTGGTATAAGAACAATTCCTAAGCATGCCCCATTTATATTAGATGAACCATCAGTAAATAATATCCAAGTCCCCGGATTAGCACCATTAAAAACTTGTAACTTTTTTTTTTGCTTCTAGATGCATTCCTTGACTAAAATCAGCTACGAAATCAGCGAGTGCTTGGGATTTAATAGCAGTTCGAGGTTGGTAAATTATTTCATATTCACTTAATTCCATAGCCCATTTTGCTAATCTTCCTGATAGTTCATGTTTATGCAAAATATTTCGTAATGGAAAAGCAGTAACAACAACAATAGGATGACACTGAAAATAAGGCCTTAATTTTCTAGATGTCATTATGAGAGCTAATGCTAACTTTTCTAATTGCGGGTACCTTGTCTCAACATCCAGTAGAGTTTTACTTACATAATAAATAGGAGATTGCTTACCTTGGTCCTCACGAACTAAAACAGCACTTACCGCTACTTCTGAAACTGCCAAATAAATGAGTAGCTTTTCACCTTCCTTAGGTTTTGCCAGTAGAGGAGGGTTCGACAAGTATGCTTTCAAATTTTTAAGAGCTTGTTGACAATCTTCAATCCATTCGAAATGATCTTGTTTTTTGAGTGCAGAGAAAAATTTGAAGCACTTTTCTCAAGATTTGGAAATAAATCTCCCTAAGGTCGTGATTCTTCCTGTTAATCTTTGAACCTCTTTTTTAATGGTAAGAAAATCAGGGATTTCTTCAATTGCTTTAATCTGAGAAGGATTTACCTCAATGTCACGGTTAGAAACAAGAAAACCTAAAAATTTACCTGAAGCAACTCCAAATGCACATTTTTCAAGGTTAAGTTTCATATTGAATTTTTGTAAAATTTCAAAGGTAATTTTTAAATGAGAGATATGATCATGAGAACGTAAGGTTTTGACGAGAATGTCATCTATATACACCTCCATAGTTTTTCCTAAATGTTCTTGAAACATTTTAGTGACTAACCTTTGATAGGTTGCACCTGCATTTTTTAGACCAAAGGGCATTACTTTATAACAGTAAGTCCCTCGGTCTGCGATGAAAGAAGCCTTTTACTCATCACTGGGGTCCATTTTAATTTGATTGTACCCCGAGTATGCATCTAAAAAACTTAAAAGTTCATGACTTGTGGTTGCATCAATCAGCTGATCTATATGGGGTCAAGGTAATGAATCTTTTGGACAGCTTTGTTTAGATCAGTATAATCTACACAAACTCGCCACTTACCATTCTTTTTAGGTACGACCATCGTGTTAGCTAACCAATCAGGGTATTTACCTTGCGAATTGACCCAATTTTCAACAACTTTTGGACCTCATCCTGGATTACTTGATTTTTGAAAGCCCCTTGCTTTCTTTTCTTTTGCTTGATTGGAATAAAAGATGGGTCTTCATTAAGTTTATGAGTCATCACATCCGGTGGAATACCTGTCATATCAGCATGGGACCAGGCAGAACAGTTTACGTTAGTTTTTAAAAATTCAAATAACATACCTCGCATATCGGGATTTGGATTGGCTCCTACGTAAATTTTTCTCTCTGGCCATTGTTCAAATAGCACCAAAGCCTCAAGTTCCTCTATTGTCGTTTTAATATTCTCATTTTCTTCAGGTTCTTGAATTACATCAGGTCTTGAATCTAAATCTGTTTTCTCAGTTGAAGTTTGGTTGCTGACACCTTTAACTACTTCCTGTAATTGCTATTTCTCTTTACTCGCGGTACTCGTATCTGTTACTGCGTTGATACTCCTAGCTGTTTGTTGATACCCTCGAATTTGACATATTCCCTAGGGTGATGGAAATTTAATAACTTGATGTAAGGTTGATGGAACAACATCCATATCATGGATCCATGGTTTCCCCATAATAATGTTGTAGGCCATTGCCATATCAACTACCTGAAATTTAGTTTCTTTAATAACACCTGCAGCATAAATCGTTAGAGTTACCTCGCCTTTTGTTACCACGTTTGAATTGTCGAAGCCTGACAAAGCATGCGCCTTAGGTACCATCTTATCTTCAACTTGCATTTCCCGCAGCACTCTTAGTAGAATGATATTTACAGAAGTTCCTCGATCAATTAAAACTCGTTTTACATCATTATCATGTATAAGTAAGGATATTACCAGTGCATCATTGTGAGGAGTAATCACTCCTTCTGTGTCTATATCATCGAAGTTTATGCTCTCGTTATCTAAGGTTTGTTGTACTCATTTGCTGTGTGTAATCGTCATTTTAGAAACCTTATTTGAAGCCGTATATGTTACTCCGCAAATATTCTCTCCTCCATTGATACATTCACTATTCTCTTAGGTGATGGTGGTTTTGGTGGCTCCTGCCTATTTTTCATGTAGGCTTGCTTTCCCTTTTCACTAAACAACTCTGTGAGATATCCTTGCTTCAATAGATGATCTACTTCACTTTGAAGAAATCTGCATTCTGATGTTTTATGTCTGTGATCATTGTGAAATTCGCACCAATGGTCTGGATTGCGTCTGTTTGGATTTGACCACATCTCCTTTGGCCACCGTACCTTATCTCCCATACTCCTTAGAACAGCTACGAGCTCATAATTGGTTACATTGAAACTATGACCAGCAAATCGTGCCATTAAATTCCTATCATCATCTCTTGGCTCTTGGTTGTTTCGATCACTCTTGAACCTAGATGAAGACCCGGTTCCCCTGTCTCTTGACCTTTAGTCATAGTGTTGGTTGTTCTGTCTAGATCACAAATCCTTTCCTGCAGGTCCCATATATGGATCGTACCTGTTATTACCTGATCTTTTTTCTGTTTCAGATCTTCGGACCCGTTCCTTTCTTCCCGATGAGGTTGAGACACGGTATCTTCCTCAATTCTGAGCTTCGTACTATACCTGTTATAAACATCGTTCCAAGTAGTTACGGGAAACTCACGAAGACTTTCATTAAGCATTCTCTTGGCTTCTAAACTTTTGTCATTCAAATTACTTGCAAAAGCTATCGCTGCCCAATTATCTGGTACACGGGGTAGCATCATTCTCTCACATTGGAATTTATCAACAAAATATTTGAGCAATTCAGAGTTCCCTTGCGTAATTTTAAAGATATCCTCCATCTTTTTTTCAACTTTCTGACCCCCCGAGTGCTCTTTAATAAAAGAATATGCAAGCTCAGCAAAAGAATTTATAGAATTTTCAGGTAAAAGAGAACACCAGGTTAATGCACCCTTGGTGAGTGTATCCCCAAATTTTTTTACCAATACTAATTCAATTTCTTGTTTAGTCAAATCATTGCCTTTCACTCCTGTGGTTAATGCAGTTACGTTGTTACGTGGGTCCGTTGTACCATCATATTTTGGGATGTCAGGCGTTTTGAATTTCTTTGGAATTGGTAGGGGAACGGCACTTGGTTTCCAAGGTTGCTGCAAGTATTTATCCACGTCCACTCCTTTTATCACAGGTGGAACTCCGGGGATTTGCTCGATACGCTCATTTTGCTCCTTGAGTTATTTCTGCAGGGTTAGTACTAATTTTTGAAGATTAGAATTACCTGAATTACCTGGTTCTCCTTCTTGCGTGTCACTGGGAGTTGCTCCATTGCTAGAATTAACTAGACCAGAGCGGGGATTTTCCAACGTGTATTTATTAGGCGTTGTTGGTGCAGCAGGCAATCGATTAACTATAGCTTCCAAAGCTTTGTCAATTCGTGCGTCAATTATTTTTTAAAAAAGTTCATCTCGTGTTTTAGCTCCTCCATCAATATGTACAGACATATCATTGGGAGTTCCTTCTCGAGATCCACGTGGAGAAGCTTAAGGGATAACGTTATTGAGTTCATCACCATCCACTTGATGGATATGATTTTCGTGGTTGTTGTTGCCATTTTTGTTTGACATGTTGGCAATAGGTAGAATGTTTTTTTAGAAAGAATGGATTATCATATTTCCGGTAACGGAACCAATTTGTTTAACCAAAAAATATAATGTGGTGAATTTTGAGAAAAGAAGTCGGGTTACTGATAATCAAAGAGACCAAAATATAATAGGCTTTAGAGAATAAGAATAAAGCAATAAGAAATTTGTATTTCAATATGATGTAGATGATATTTCGTGCCCTTACAAATGATGAAACCTCCTCCTTTTATAGCTAATAAGGAGTAACGGCTTAATCTAAATAATAAAGAACTTTTAATGAGACGTTACACAATCATTGCTATTAAATGTTGATTCTGTAATGTATCAGGCATTTAATAATGAACTTAGACTACTTTTTGCCACCAGATTCTCGTCTTCAGTGCTTCTTTTAACATGTTGGCGTTAAATTACTTGAATTGGTAAGGAACTCGTGTCTAAATTCTTTCCCGTGCCTATTTTCATTCCCCTTCCTGTATTTGTCATTTCCCGTGCCTTTCATTGGATTATTACACTTTGACTATTTGACAAGTCCACGTGTCATGTCACGTCGTCTTTAATTTAAATTTAATTTCTTTTTCAATACAACCCGAAAATAGGTACAAGTTACAATGACTACCTCAGCTTCTCATATTGTATATATACTCTAACAAGCATATCCAATGTATCAATCTAATTATTTATTTTTCTTTAGGCATAAAGTATTCGAAAGCTACTTATCTAATTAGATCGAATTAGCACCATAAGATCTCTAACGAGCACAGTGCTCCCTCTCTGGAAAGGATTCTTTATTCCCACAAATTTGAGACTTCTAATTAAAGATGGGTAACCCTTGCTCATTCCATTGCACCGATATATCACTCCAGCGTTGTTTTTATGTTTGAATCATTAGTTCATGTATTGGGTGACAGTAGAATGTTCAGCTAGCAATCCCTTAAGTTTCTTTCCTTGAAGAAGTATTTGTTCAAGAATCAGTTCCAAGATTACAGTAAACAAAAGGGTCCAAGCCTCTTTCTCCGCATTCAACCATGTATGAAACCAACTCTCTCTCTCTCTCTATATATATATATAGAGAGAGCTGGTTTCATGCATGGTTGAATGCGGAAAAAGAGGCTTGCTCTCTCGGGTAGGGGTAAGGCTCGTCTACATATTACCTTCCCCAGACCTCACTTTGTGGGACTATATTGGGTAGTTATTGTTGTTGTAGTATATATCCATTTTGAAAAATGAACACAACTGAGAAAGCGAATGATCACCCATTAAACAATATAAAAATGCATATAAGACAGCAGAAGTGAATGATTGAACTAAGCAACAGGTCAGCTTTCAGCATGTAAAATCAGTTGCATGACTTTCCAGGTCATGTCTGGTTAGGAAAGTTTCCGATAACTGATCTTTGCAAATTACTCTCTTCGTCCAAGTTTACTTGTCTTCTATGCTCAAAATCGATATTCACTTTTACTTGTCCAATTAGAAAACAAATGAATAATTTACCATTTTATACTTATTTTACCCTTCTTATTAAGTGCTACTTATTCAAATTTATTTTTTAATATATAACAAATAGGATGATATAGTAAAACTATCTTAGTTATTATTTCTTAAGGGGCATTTCAAGTTAATAGTGAACAAGTAAACTTAGACGGAGGAATTAGTACAAAGCTTTGCTTCCTAGTCCCCTAGCACCATGCCTTAATGGGATCAATTTGAAGCCAAGAAAGTGCTATTCACTTAAAAAGCCGACGAATCCTGACGGAGCCAAGATTTTTATTAAGGGAGGATAAAATATGAAGAAATAAACTCATCAATCAAAAAGTCAAGGCCTCAATGGGTGTCATTATATATATATATATATATATATATATATATATATATATATATATATATATATATATATATATATATATATATATATATATATATATATACACGATGTCGGTTTACCAAAATAACATTAAAATATTGAGTAATCTTTATTTAGGATAAAATTGTAATTAACTATATAGTCAATTAAATCGCGAGAAAAAAGGGAATACTTTACTAATTTAAAACTTTCTTTTTTTTCGTGTAGGAGAGTAGGAGACTACATGTGTATTTCTACGGCAACTCTAGAACCAAAGACAATTTATAAAAATTCATTCCGTTTTTCAAAGTAAGCCAATTACATAAAGTAAAGTAATAAGATATCACTGTATAATCCTATGCATACTAAATTTATCCTTCAAAAATTTATTGTGTTAGATAAAAATTACTTTTGTCGTGATCGTATTTTTTTGTAATTTCTCCTAAATATTAGCTGCCCGGTAAAGATGCAATTTGTGATACAACTTTTAGAAGATAACAAATTTACTGAGAAAATTCATAAAGTAATTATTAATTTTCAATTATTAAAGAACAACTAAGAATTTTTTTAAGAATATAAATGTATGACAAAGAGAAAGAAAAAGGTTGGTAAGAGTCAAATCCATTAATGATTTTACAAATATAAAGATCTAAAAGTGAAATGTCAGATCGGTATTTGCTCTTTGAAAATAAAATTTATGGTGAATAAAATTATAATTACGATTAAATATTAAAAAAAAGAGGTGGACTAATCTTAAGAATCTGAATGAGCAGAAAATAATTATTTTTTTATGTTATGACAAAATAATCAAATCTTTCAATTAATTATTAGCAAGAGAATCCTATTCAATTATTGTTTAAATTCCTCATGAGTAAAATTATTTTTGAAGTTAAAAAAATCTTAAGGTACATAAATTTATTCTATAAAATGAGCAGTAGAGATTAAAAGAAATTAGAGCACAAAGTAAAAAAGATTAATATAGTATTAAGAACGTCATACAAGTGTCTAAGGAAGCACAATTAAATTCTAAACAAGAACAAGCTTTCAAGACTATATTATAATGAGTCGACTATGGCATAGCAGGATTATCCTTTGTAGATGTCCCTGGCGGAATTGAAATAATATTCCTATCATTACTTGTAAATTCTAGATCAAGAGGCATGCTATTGTTAATAATAATAATAAGTGGTGTACCGACATCAACTTTATTATGAGGTCGAACAACTCACTTTAGATTTGATATACCTTTTCAAAAGGTTAAAATAACCATCACAAATATATCAAAGCAGAGCAATAGAGCTAAATTTATAAGGAAAGGCAAATTAATAATATTGGATGAAGTACTTATGGCTAAGCGTCAAAGAATCGAAATATGTTTATGTTTAATAATTATAATAAATAAAGCACAAGGACATACATAATAAGTATTGGACAATATTTACAATAATAAATTTTTTTGGTACGATTAACTATATCTTGTACTTTCAAGAGGGATATCAATATCGACTACAAGAGTTCTGGTTATGGTAGAACAAACAAAGCATAAGAAAAAAACGTACACAAAAAATATCGTCAACAAAGAAGTGTTCTGCAAGATACCATCACATTGGATACCTTTAAACTACAATTATTATCTAATAAATATGATTAAATTAATCATTTGTGTAAGTTTTGATGACATCTTTTCATTTTGAATTCACGTAGTATGTTAATGTAATAATATTTTTCTGATTAATTAATATTTTTTCTTCCATCATATAAATAAATATTTAAACCGATATATATTATTATTAACGTGCAACGCGCGCGCACACACACACACACACACACACACACACACACACACACACACACACACACACATATATATATATATATATATATATATATATATATATATATATATATATATAATGTGTGAAAAATTACCAAACTAAATATTGTAATGTTTCGGCGAAGGGGTGTCGGTTGACACCCCTGGGTGCATGTGGCTCCACAACTGGGCCTAACATTGACATATAAAAGTAATAAAAGGGTTTTTTCCTATTTATATCATATAGCAAACCTCATTACCAAAAATGTTCATAATATTGTATTTACCCGCTTACTCCATAGTTTGTCTACAAAATCTGTACCAAACCAAAAAAAAGTGAATTCTACCCTAAAAACGCGCCAAAATCGAAGGAATCAGATTTAATGGTGATTCTTTCACCATTAATTTTAATATTTAAAATGGAAGCAAATCCATTGAGCGTGATTCTCTCATTTTGTACCAGAAATAGATCTCTCATCTGTAACTCAGCTACAATTCAAAAAACACGCACTGTACAGAATCTCCAGCAATCAAATTGTAGAAATTCAAAATTGTTGAACACTGAATCTGGCTACAAAATCTCCAGCAATCAAATAGTAGAAATTCAAAATTGTTGAATACAGTTCTTCGTCGATATCAGTACAAAAAATCTCGAATCTATATCTGTTCTTCGTCTATTTTTCTATCAACTACACGAAATTATATCAAAAATCCCAATAATGCTTAAATCGAATGGTAATTTGGATAAATATGACAGATTTAGAGATTTTGAAGTTGATGCTATTTTGGTAGATGATAACGCAAGCTACAGAATTCTCATTTCTACAATTGCAGAACAATTATCGATTGATACATCGGATAAAATTGTAGAAATAAAATACATTGTAAATGATAATTGTCCTCCACTGGAGATTAGGAATGATATGGGGGTTAGTGTATATATGGAAACAAAAAAGGAGAATAAAAACTTAGGTTCGTATCCCTTATGTATTAGCGTTAAGAGATTTCAATATGGAATTGACAATCACTAATAAAAGCATCAGTACAGGTGTGTTTGATTCGACATTGTGAGAGTTATTGTGTTGCCTAGTTTTCTACAATATAACGACATTTGCCTACATTTAAACTACAATTATCATATAGTACTGGAAAGGAAAAAGCGATGTTGCTTTCAAGTTTACCTACATAGTTACTACATTTGTGAATTTATTGTCTGCAGGTTCTTCAGGATCCCTAAGGTTACTAGAAATTCCATCCTCACCAGCTATAGAGGAATATCAAAGTGAAATGATAACTGAATGTACGCAAACATGTATTGAAGAAGGACAAGTGTATCAGGACAAGAAAACACTAGTTGCTGCAATGAAGAATTATTCGGTGATGCACAAGTTTCAGTTCAGAGTAAAAAGATCAATTCATAGAAGGTATGTAATTATATGGATCATAGATATGCAAAATGCAGTGTATTATTGAAGATAGGTTTGTTTTATGGAATTTTAGTTAAATTGTAATTCGTTTGTAGTTAATTGTAGTGTTTCACAAAAATGTGCAAATATTGTATTTTTTTTGTAGCTACTGGCTTATATGTGTAGCTGAAAGCTGCAAATGGCATTTTAAGGCAACGTCGATTAATGATTCGGCAATGTTCAAGATAAGAAGTGTCAGCCGACAACACACATGCTGCCCAATGGACGAAACATTCATACAGCGCAAACGTACTGCAGCAGTAGTTGGTAGCATGGCCATTCCAAAGTATTGTGATCCTAAGACTGTTTACACACCAAAGGACATAAAAACTGATATGTTATCCGAACATGGACTGAACCTAAGCTACATGCAAGCATGGAGAGCAAAGGAAAAAGCACTACAGTTTTTGAGAGGGAATCTATCTGACTCCTACAACAGATTACCAAAATATTTTTATATTCTTGAGAACAATTATTCCGGTTCTGTTGTTACATTGAAGAAGGCAGCAGATGATTGCTTCTTTTACACATTTGTTGCTCTTTGTGCATCAATAAATGGATGGCAACATTGTAGGCCGGTAGTAGTGGTTAAAGGAACATTCTTAAAGTCAGCATACAGTGGGATTATGCTGACAGCAACCACCATGGATGCAGCAGGTAAATAATACAACATTTTTGTAGTTTTTTTTTAGACATTCTACAAAATATAGTTAAATTGTAGTTGTACTGTAGTTAATTTGTAGTTAGATAAATGAATGTAGTTAAATTTTCTACATTCTCAATATATATTTGTATTTATTATTTAATCTTATTTTATGTCTAATAAATGTAGGTACTATTTTGCAATTGGCATATGTTGTGGTTGATTCTGAAAACGACGCATCTTGGAAGTGGTTCTTTGAACAATTCAAGGAGGCATATGGTGAAAGACCTTCAATGTGTGTTGTCTCGGATAGGCATGAGAGTATATCGAAGGCAACATCAGTTGTCTATCCGGTCATGGCACACTACTTTTGCATGTGGCATATATGGACAAATATAAGGTCAAAATTCAAAAAGGCACATCTACAATTATATGAATTGTACTTTTCTACAGCACGGTCATACACCCTGGATGAATTCAATGAAAGGATGATGAAGATTGAAGAGGTAAACCCGTATGTATCTTCTTACCTACATGATATTCGCTATCATAGATGGTCAAGAGTACATGCAACGGTGAATAGAACTTTTACTATGACATCAAACATTGCTGAGTCATTGAATGCTATAACAAAAGAGGCAAGAGAGCTGCCAATATTTGATCTATTTGAGTATATGAGGACTCTTCTAGAACGTTGGACAAAAAAAAGTTATTGAAGGCAAAGGCTAATTTCACATTCCTTGGTAACAAATTCAACAAAGAATTGAAAAATAACAATACATTATCTCAGAAACTAAAGGTAAGATATTCTTGTTTGGTCCAGGAGAAAAAAAATATTAGTAGATGTAGTGTTTCCAGTTTGTAGTTGAAATGTAATCAAATTGTGGATAAAAGTAGTTATTGTTGAAGATGTAATTTATTTGTAGCTAATTTGTAGGTAAATTGTTGATAATCTAGTTAACTGATTGATGTATTGTTATTTTTGCTTGGTCTTCAATTGTAGGTGAGGGCTTCAACAGATCATATACATACTGTGTTAGATGATGTAAAACGGTACATTGTGTGTCTAGAAAATAAGAAATGTAGCTGTGGACAATTCCAACTTGATGAACTTCCATGTGCGCATGCTTTGGATGCATTAAGGCATAGGAGTGAACAGACTATTTCTCTCCATATTACACCAGGAAGAGCCTTCTTCTTACCTATGCAATGCCAGTAAATCCTCTTCCTGATGAAGCCAAGTGGGATGTTCCACAACATATTTTGGATGAGGTAGTAAAGCCACGGGCGGGAGATAAAAGGCAGCCAGGTAGACCTCACAAGGAAAGATATAAAACATTTGATGAAATAAAGTCGAAGAAATACAAGGTGTCATGTGGTAATTGTGGAGGTGAAGGGCATAACAAAAGAACTTGCAAGAATGCGCCGAAAAAGAAATGAATATCATGTAGCTAGTATAGTTATTCAAAATAAATGTTGCTGAGCTCAAATTATCGAAATTTATTGTGTAACTGTTTTACCTTTTGAAGATGATTAAGAAGTATAAACATAAATTTGTGTATCTGCACTATTTGCATTTTTTATGTATGTTGTCAAGCGTTAATGGTTGTCTTTTTTTATTGAATAGTTAAACTTTGGTATATACTATATACAAAACATCTGATATTAATAAAGAAAACACTGAATGTAAATTGATTCCAGATTGTAGTTAAAGTGTAGTTCAAGTGTTGTATAAATGTAGTCCTGTCAAGCACTTATTGGGACTTTGTAGTTAATATGTAGTTCAATGTGGTTCAATTGTAGTAAATTATTTTTTTATGAAAATTATTTTTGATAAAAGATGGCTAAATTATTTATATGAGACCTGTATTTATTTATTCTTTATGTTGTGTAATAAATGACAGTTATATAAAAATATTAAATGGCACTTGAAGGTATTATATAACAATAACTTGAAGATTAAAGTGAAATTATAAGATAAAGATGTTACTGCAAAAATGCAATCAGAGAACTCGAGTACTCGAGTATAGTGTAATCAAGAAAAATTGTTATAGAAAATCAAAACGACTTAATTCTTACATTGTTTTCCAATTCAACTACCAATTTACACAGACCCAACTAGGAACAAAATAGTCTACTTCTTCTTTCGTTGAAATTTAGTCCTCTCATTCTTTGTCAGTGCACCCTTCCTCCTTGCAAGTCTGCCAGTAACCTCACTCTCACTGATTGAGCCATCTTCTAGCTTCTTTGTGGTGTAGTCCCACAGTAGAGCTCCATAGCGTCTACGGTGTTGGTCAATATCAGTAAGATCTTCCTTTGGTACAGACAAATCACCAGTGCTAGCATACTTCGTAAAGGCAGCCACAGATACACAACAATCCCTGCATAATATGAGAATGTTTCATTATATAACAAACGATTAAAAAATACTTAAACATATAGAAAGGGAGATTTGTTTTTTACAGTGAGCCTTCCTTTTGTTGTGGAATCTCAGCAACCATCCATTGTATGTCGGGAGGATCCGTAACTGGTTTCTCTATGTATGACTTTGTAGTCTTGATGTGAATGTCTTTGTGTTTACCATAGAAACCAGTACATGACAAATAAAGAGGATATAATGACTTAAAATTTGTGAACCAATGTCTGAACTTTTTGATTACGGTTTGCTCTCACCAGTGAATCATAAACATAAAGTTGTCGGTCCTTTATGTCAAAACTAGCAACAACTAATGAAAGTTCTCCATAAGGTTAACAGGCATGAGCACATAGTCAACAAGATCCCAGACAATATTAGCAAGAATTCTTTAGCCCAGAATATATTCAGCAATATCATCCTCGGCTTTAACAACCGAATTTCTTTGGTGGAGAACTAGTGAACTTCTCATAGATTCTTTCAATCTTTGTCTTGAACAAGCAATCAGTTGTTGTAAACCTAGTGTGGATGTTGGGGACATATTTTCCCTTTTTTCTCGGATAGTACATAATAACATTAATGTGCTGCCAAAGTAAAAGTGCAATATACAATAAGTTACAGTGTAACCAATCATATCTTCAAAACAGATACATATTAACTACAATTAGAATTTATATAAAAATCTACACCATAACTACAGATATATAACAATTAGCCCAAGTGCATGACCAAATGTAATTTAATGATATCTAGCATGAACCATAGTGAATAGGTACTATATGTACAATTGACCCATCACATCTACAAAAAACTAGAGATTAACTACAATTTCACACTAATTGCATAAGGTCCAAAAAAGCAAAAATTTACAGATGAAGACTAAATATAGCAACATATATATGATGTATACAATATAACTATAGTAACACATCATAGAGAGAAACAAAACTACAATTGCACCACACAGTTGAAGACAAAGCAGATATTGTCAATGATTGTATACACTATATACTTACTGTGCTATTGATGACTTGTCCGGGTGAGCAAGGCCATAGAACCAGTCCTTCTTATCAATCTTCTCACAACCCTAATCCGACCAAGGATTGATTTGGTTATCCTTCTTTGAAAAGAAATCTTTCCTCCTGTAATAATAAAAGAATAAATCAAATACAAAAAATTTACAAAAAGAATTACAACTTTAAAGTCTAAAAAGGGTGAGCAGACAGTGTAAATTTAAGCAACCATACCTCCTAATATTTTTTCAGTGCGATAGTATAACCAAGTTGTGAACCTATCTATCAATTCGGGATCTACATCTTCGCCTATGACACTTGTGAAGAGGTGCTTTAGGTAAAAATATTTGGGCCCAACATATGTGCTGCCTTCAGTGCTATACAGGGGTATGAATCGTGATCGTGCATGTTTTCTTGGTATCCTTATTCTTCCTAGATGAATGAGGGTTGATTCATCTTGTATGGGCTCGCCATACATGACTAAGGCTGTATCCGGTTCCGGTTCCGGTTCTGGCGGTTCTGGCGGCTCCGGTTCTGGCGGTTCCGGACCGGGAACCGCTACCATCCGGTTCTGGGTACCATCCGGTTCCGGTTCTGGCGGTTCCGGTTCTGGCGGTTCCGAAATTTTTATTTTTTTTAAATCAATATCTTGTATAGTAGTCATTAGTATATTGTAGAATATATTTTATATGGTGTACTATGTTATCAGTATAGTATATATTGTGTTTGGTAATTAGTATATATTGTATTTAAGTAGTGTATATTTTGTATATAAGTAGTATATATTGTATTTAAGTACTATATATTGTATATAAGTAGTGTATATTGTGTTGTAGTTAGTATATAGTATAAATTGTATATAAGTACTATATATTGATAAAAGAATGTTGTCATTAGTATATTGTGTTGTATGTTATATATTGTATGTTATATAAATATTCAAGGATTGATATAGAAGTAAAGACAAAGAAATATTGAGACAAAAGATATTCAAGGATATGATAAAGCGCATATTTATTGACCAAAATGGCATATCTTTCTTAGTCTTCCTTCCCCCAATGGAATGAGCACAACATGGTACTAATACCACCATTAAAAGGAAAAAAAACTAAAAGAAGACATGCCAATGTACAAGTTACATTATAATTTATGCATTATTCCCTGAACATGACTTAACTCAGTTATCCCCTGTGGTGAACGCTTCTTCTTGTTCCTTGGGGTTAATTCTATTGACAGTTGCACCCACATCATCGGCCACTTCAGTTTTTTCGACTTTTTTTGGAGTTCCTGGAGCCGAGCCATATGCTTCTTCCCTATCCGAGCCATATGCTTCTTCCCTATCCTGTGTGCCTCCATATATTTCTCAGACAAAGCCCCTACTTTGCATGTTGCATCTTTTTCCAAGCCATCAGCATGGTGTTGCAAAGATGGTGTGACGTTGTCCTTTGTACCTTCTTTCTCCAAAATCTCTAGAGATGTTCCCTCCACCAATTTATTACCAGGCAAGAATTCAACTTTCGATTTTATGTTGAGATTGTCATCAACCGGGGGAGGGGTAGTATTTTGGCCACTACTTTCACCGGTTTTAGCTTTTTCTTTACCGAACATATTTTTCAACGAAAATGCCATAATAATTAGCACGTAAGAGTTGAAACGAGTTTACCGGATTGACGAACAACTTCTTGAAAATTGAAAATCGTTGAAATTGAACGCTTGAAAACTTCAATTCAACAACTTCACATTGTTTCACGAATTTGCAACAATAAATTAAGCACTTGCACTAGAAAGATTGAAAGAGAGCTTGAGAGAGATTGAGAGATATTGATGAATTGGTGAATAGAAATGAAAGAATAAGGGGGTATTTATAGTTGAGAAATGGGAAATAGTGTAATTATATAAAGTTTGGGGTTAAATTAAAGTTTGGGGGCCAAATGGCTATTTTTTAAACTTCCAAACGGCTAGTTTCGAAAAAGAGCCGTTTGGAAATTATTTTTTTTAAAAAAAAAAATTTAAAAATTACCGTTTGGAACCGTCAGAGCCGATCCGGTTCCGGTTCCGGCGGTTCCGGTTCTAGCGGTTCCAACGGGTAGAACCGCCCCGCCACGGTTCCCGGGAACTGCCGGAATCGGAACCGCCGGAACAGGGCCGCCGGAACCAGCAGAACCACCAGGGCTGCGGTTCCGGTCCGGTACCGGTTTGGAACCGCCAGATTTGCAGCCTTATACATGACCAACTGTGATAAGTTTTCTGGCAGCTCAAAATCATCCAATGTCCCACCTTTGTTTTCAATGCCTTCAGGCACAACTTCAGTCTCCTCTTTTTTATCAATGCCTTCATGGACAACTTCAGTCACTGTTACACCATGAATTGGAGACTGTGAAAAGTTATCTTCAACATCTTTACATATAAAATGACATACTTAACAGCATTCTACCATTGTATAATAAACTATTTTCCATTAAAAAGTACATTATGAAACAATACCTTCTTTTGCTACCTCAGATACTCCCTGGATTGTTGGTTCATCATTAACCATTGCTGGCACACCCCCTGGAGTAAGTACACCTTATGTAGATAAGTGTAGATCTATGTAGTTATGAACAATATATGGAACTGCTGATTAAATTTAGAGATTACGCTACATGCTTGTTGTTCCACAGCTATTTTATCAATTACCGGTTCTTCCGCAACATTTCCTTGTACATGCTCTGTTGAATCTACAGGTTGAATGAACAATTCAACAGTAGGATTGTAGTCATATGTAGGAATATGTAGTTTAGGAGTAAATTATTGAAATATTGCATAAAATGTAATTATAATGTAGTTATGGTTCTATACCTGCTTTAAATGTCTCGGCTTTTTTTGGAAGTCATGATACAAGTCAATTTGTGGTTGAACATGTTGTGGAGAAGTGGGAGCTGAAAAACATAATGAAAAAGTGATTAGCAATTATTGAATTTTGTAGATATGTAAGTAGGAATTATATAGATACATGTATTACTTGTGCTTGTATGGAGTTGGACACCAACATTGAACTGAAAATGATGGTTTTCCTCTCCTTGATTTTGGTCATTATATTTTGTTGAACTACCAGCAAACTACAATTTTGGGGAATAGTTGAGAATGCTTTTTGTCATATGTATTATATAGTCTTAGCATAAAATTATATGTAAATTCTTACATTTGACTCATCCAAATCAATCCTCCTATTTATCGCAGTCATAACACTCTTCAAAGATTGATCTATGAACTCTCGAAGGCTTGAGAGTTCATCAAAAACATCCTTCTTAAACCTATCTAACTTTACATCAACCTAAAAATTAAATATGTTTAATTAGTTGGTAAGCATATTCTATTTGTTACACTTAAACTACAAAGAAACTACAAATAGTAGGAACGAATTCAAATTGTACTAAATTATGTCAAAATAATGTAGTTTCTAACAATACCTGCTCAAGCCTCTTTTCCAACTGGCTGAGCTTGCTACTGACAGATTCCATGGCCTTTTGAGAATTAGATTCTTTGGGTTCAACTGTTGGAGAAGCAGTAGTTGGAACATTTGATGGTTGAGCAACTTCTTCATCTTCATATTGAATCTTCTCTGGGAGATTAAGCACACTAAGCTCTTCTCCAGATTCAACCATGTTTGTCAACCGAATGATGGAAGTGACAGTTAATTCAAGTGAAAATTAAAATGTAGATGAAATGTAGTTACTATAACTGTAATTGTAGAATCATACAAAAGTTAAAAAAATACCTTGAGCCACTCAGGCTTGATCATCTTGTCTTCAATTGCAGTTAACCAAATCTATCCCTTTGTAGCTGACCATCTTAAAATTCGAGGAATCGATTCAGAACACCGTGTAGCAAGCTCGGTGTTGACGGACGAGCAACACTCATATAGCCACACTTGCAAGGCTAATTAGCATCCCCGTATAAGATAAGAATGTACATTGGAATTAAGACGATGGCGGACAGATTCAATAACCTGCTTGAAGGATTTGGTACCCCGTGGATACGACTCAAAATTACCAGACTCGATTAGAAAGAACATAAACTTGTCTATGAATGTCACATGGTCCTTATCGGAAGGACAAACAAAAAATTCCAACATATAAAGGATGCACAACTGCATCGCATCCACATCGTTTGCCCATGCTTTATTAGTCACTACATTTTTCAGATGTCATTTCTCAACTCTTTCTTTGTTAGGAAAATATGTATTCATTAAAGTGTTGGAAATACGTTCTCAATGCAATATACTAAAACGTGTGTTCTTTTGTATAGGTTTTGATGAATGACAAACGAAGCGAAAATTGATATATGACGAAGTTCAAGAAACAAGCGCACAATTGATATACAACGAGATTCAAGCTCAAGACAAAGTTTTATAGTTTAATTGAGTCATTCTTAATTGTGATCTTGATCCTACAACTTGACTCGTAACATGGCTTCTCTCATAAAACTATTTTCCAAAATCATGCATATTTAATTTAATGTCAAATGATTTTAAATCATGCATATTTACAGTAGTCAAAATAATTTTTAGACATGCCTTAAAAATCTGGACTAAGATAATCGATTATGTACTTATGATAATCGATTGTTTTCATCCAAGACTGCATGGCAATCGATTGTGAGTAAGACAGTGAGCATCAGGTTTTTCAAACCTGCATGACAATCGATTGTGAACTAATGACAATCGATTGTAACTGAGGCAGTGTCCATCAAAGTTTTTCAAAACTCGGAATAATCGATTATGAAATAATGGTAATCGATTATGTTGAGACAGTGTCTTCCAGTGATTTTCAAATTTATTAAATAATCGATTGTTACATTGGACAATCGATTGTCAAAGAGACAGTGTCTAAAATGTTTTTCAAAAACTGATAAGTAATCGATTGTTGACTTTGTGCAATCGATTGTGAAGCTGACCGTTGTCGTAAAGTTTTCAAATACCGTCAGGTAATCGATTATTGATTCTGTATAATCGATTGTTTTGATTAAAATCCGGAAAAGATTTTTTGAACGTTATTAGGTAATCGATTATTGATTTTGTATAATCGATTGTTTTGATTAAAATCCGGAAAAGATTTTTTGAACGTTGCTGAGTAATCGATTGTTGATTCTGGACAATCGATTGTTTGTGGTAAAATCTGGAAAGGATTTTTTGAACGTTGCCAGTAATCGATTATGGATTGTAAGTAATCGATTATCAAGCGTAAAATCTGGGATTGAATTTTGATCTGACTGGCAGACAATCGATTGTTGGGGTTTGACAATCGATTGTCAGTGAGTAAAATCAGCAACTCTTAATTGGCAATTAGGCAACGGTAATGCCAAGTTTTTCAACTATAAATACAGCTTCATTTCAGTGTTTTAAACACAACAACATACTACAACTGATCATTACATTGTATTAAGCTTGCATACATTTGTTTATCATTTTATATTCAATTTCATAAAGCTTTTGAGAGCCATATTCTTGTCCAAAGTTGTTGTGATCTAGAGCTTACTTCTTTTACTCATATCTACTCATTAAGGAGTATTTTTTTTGAGTGTTTAGTGTTTTATACACTTGTAAGAGAATTGTAATTCTCTTGTTGTAAGGAACTTGTGTTTCCTTGGTTGAAGTCTTGGAGTGTTGTATCTCCGAGCAAAGGTGTTACGGCTGGTGTCCTTAAGTTGTAAAGGTTTGTTGAGCACCCGTAAGCTTAACAAGTTAGTGAAAAATCTCGAGAGAGTCTCTCGGGGACTGGACTAGCCACGTGTAGTGGTGAACCAGAATATATCGGTGCGTTTTTTCCTTTTTGTTTATTTAACGCACTTAGTTATTTCCTGCAAATTTTAATTTCCGCAAGTTTACGCTAAATTTTATTATAACGCTATTAACCCCCCCCCCCCCTCTAGCGTTAAGCGCTTTATCTAACAATTGGTATCAGAGCCCAACTCTCTGAAAACTTAACAGTTTGAGAGAACCATCCATGGCTTCTACTCGTGATTCTTTTGCAGGAATTGATGAAGGACAGTGCTCCACACGACCACCTCTATACAACGGTACAAATTACACGTACTGGAAGGAGAGGATGAAGATCTTCGTTCAGTCCAACAGCTTTCACCTTTGGAAGGTGATAATGAAAGAAAACCAAATTCCAACAAAGAAGGTGGAAAACGAATGGGTTCCCAAGTCCGAGGATGAGTATGACGCGGATGACATCCGAAAGGTTCAAAATAATGCTAAAGCAATTAATTTATTATTTTGTGCTGTTAATGCTGACGATTACAGGAAAATATCGTGTTGCACAACGGCAAAGGAGATGTGGGACAAGCTAGAAGTTACGTACGAAGGTACGGACCAGGTAAGGGAAGCAAAAATTGATTTCCTAACCCATTCTTATGAATTATTTCACATGAAGGAAGGTGAAAAGGTAGACGAAATGTTTGAGTGATTTCCAATAATCGTAAATGACCTACATGCTCGCAAGAAAACATTCACGGATAGAGAGCTCGTGCGAAAAATTCTTAGAAGTCTCACACCGGCATGGAGATCAAAGGCCGATGCAATTCAAGAATCCATTGGCGTTTCAAACGTCACCATAGACGCACAAAGAGGTAACCTTAAGACCTATGAATCTACTATTCTTAACCCTTTTGTTGATGATCAAAGGAGGCAAAGAATAGCTCTAAAGGCGAGCACAAGCCAACCGCAAATTGATGAGGAAGGAGACAACGAGTTTGGACTCGTTATCAAAAGATTTCAAAAGTTCATGCGCAAGGAGTATGAACGCAAGGGCAAAAAGCAAGGCGAACAAATCAAGTGCTATGAATGTGGTGAAACCGGGCACATCAAATCAAATTGCCCAAACATCAAAAAGGAGAAGAAACCTTTTAAAAAGCAACGTGCATACATTTCTTGGGGAGGCGACTCCGGAGATGAGTCAAGCGAAGGAGAAGAAGACGAAGCAGCAAATCTTTGCCTTATGGCACAAGAAGACAACAAAGATGAGGTATATCAAATTTCGTCTAAAAACTTCTTTACTCTTGAAGAAATGCGGACTGCTTTTGATGAATTATATGCTGAGTTTATTAAGGCTTCAAAAACTGTTAAGGGCGTAAAAGAAAATGCTTCTCTAAAAGAAAAAGATTTTCAAAAACAGCTTTCTTTAAAAGAAAAGAATTTAGAAAAACTGGTTTTAGAAAATGAGAAGCTGAAAGAGGAAAACAAGTTTTTTGGAAAAAGAAGTTCCGATAAGCCCTAAAGCTCTACTAGAAATTGCACTTCTTGTTTGCATCTTAAGAATGAAGTAAGTAGGCTTAAAGGCACATTAGATAAGTTTAATTCTTCGCACAAAAACTTGAATGATGTTCTTGTTAACTTGAAATCAACCAAGCATGGAATAGGCTTTAAGAATGAAGAAAAGGTTGAAGCTAAACCCCAACAACCTAAAGCTCAACCTAGGATTAACAATAGAAATGCTTATCCTAGAAGCAACAACTCTAGAGCCAATATGCATGCTAGACAAAATGCTGAACATTTTAGAAGACCTAGGAATGACTTACCACCTAGAAATAGTCACCCTAGAAATGATGCATACTTTAGGCCAAATTTTGAACCCCTTAGAAGACCTAGCAATGGCCCTCAACCGAGAAACAATCACTCTAGAAATGCTACCCATCCTAGAGCTCATAGTAGGAGAAATAATTCTCATGAAATGCGAAATAGTCATAGTGTTCAAAATAGAGTAAGAAATTTTCATCCGTCTAGTTACTATGAACCTAGAAGGATTCATAACCCAAATGTGACTTGTCATTATTGTAGACGTATTGGTCATATTGCTCCTGCATGCTTTACACCTCATAGACATATTACTCAATCGCATCATTATAATATGCCTAACCCCCAAGGACCCAAGATGGCATGGGTACCTAAAGAACATTAATTTGTTTTGTAGGTGTGCTTGAAGGGATCAAGTGTACTATGGTACCTTGATAGTGGATGCTCCAAGCATATGACGGGAGATGAATCCAAATTCCTTCAATTAGAGACAAAGAAGGAGGAAGTGTTATCTTCGGTGATAACAATAAAGGAAAGATCATCGGCATCGGCTCGGTCGGTAAGGATGAAAAATCCTCTATTAAGCATATATTACTTGTTAAAGGATTAAAGCATAATCTCTTGAGCATAAGCCAATTGTGTGACAAGGGAAATCTTGCTTTATTTGATTTGGATGAATGCTTAGTGTTCAAACGTAGTGATTTCAAAATTATCCTCCGTGGTTTTAGAGTGGATAATATTTATATGGTTGATCTTGCTAATTCCTCACCCGATTATGTTGATTGTCTAATGAGTAAAGAGGATGATACTTGGCTATGGCATCGTAGAGTAGCACATATCAATATGCATCTTTTGAACAAATTGATTTCTCAAAACTTAGTTGTTGGTCTTCCCAATTTAAAATTTAAAAATGACTCTATTTGTGACTCGTGTAAAAAGGGGAAGCAAACAAAAGCATCTTTCAAATCTAAAAACATTGTTTCAACTTCTAGACCATTGCAATTGCTTCATATGGATTTATTTGGTCCCTCTCGCATTGAAAGTCTAGGAAGAAATAGATATGCTTTTGTGATTGTTGATGATTACTCGAGATTTACTTGGACTTTATTTCTTGCCAATAAAAGTGATGCTTTTCAAAATTTTAAATGTTTTCTTAAGCGTGTTCAAAATGAGAAAGAAACAACCGTCACTTCAATTAGAAGTGATCATGGGGGAGAGTTTGATCACAATCTCTTTGCGGACTTTTGTGACGAACTCGGAATCGAGCATACCTTTTCCGCTCCACGTACACCACAACAAAATGGGGTGGTGGAAAGGAAAAATAGGTGTCTCGAAGAGATGGCTAGAACCATGCTCGACGAAGCTAAGATACCCAAACATTTTTGGGCGGACGCCGTGAGTACCGCTTTCTATGTTCTAAATAGAGTAGTAATTCGGCCGATACTCATGAAAACCCCCTATGAACTTTATAAGGGTAGAAAACCAAATATTTCCCATTTTAGAGTTTTTGGTTGCAAATGTTTTGTTCATAACAATGGCAAAGACCAATTGGGTAAATTTGATGCTAAGTCGGATGAAGGTATTTTCATTGGATATTCCTCACGTAGTAAAGCATATAGGGTCTTTAATAAAAGAACCCAAATTGTGGAGGAATCCCCTCATGTTGTATTTTCCGAAAATAATGCTCGCTTGGCGAGAAAGGATTCCGGTTTTGATCTTGCAGGTATCTTAGATAGCTTGAAAGACAAAATACAAGAGGAACCACCCAAGGAAAATAAAGATGAAACTGAGGAACAACCAACGGAAGAAGTGCCACAATTGGAAAAAGAAATGAATATGCCTAACGAGTGGAGGACAATCAAAGATCACCCCCTTGAACAGGTAATTGGAGACATCGGAGGAAAGGTAAGTACCCGAAACTCTCTTAAGAACACTTTAGGACACACTTCTTAAGAGCTCACGTTCTCACTTGGCAACACTAGTTTAAGTTATTACTTCTTTAAAAATTACTGACTTGAGCGTCGGAGACGTTTAATTCTATTTTGCAGGTATCGCCCTAAAAGATAGGGGGAATTATAAAGTTTTGGCACAGAACAATCGATTGTTCCAAGCAAATAATCGATTATTTTACTGTGCTGAAAATCGATTAGCAGTATCACTAATCGATTGTTTATGGTTTAGGTTCATTATGCAGCTTTGTTTCCTTAAATTGCATAATCGATTTCTGTCTCAGCCATTCAGCAATGCTTGTCCAAAACAATCGATTATTTCACATATATAATCGATTATTTCATGTCAGAAATTTAAACTCTTGTTACCGTTTGGCTCCTCAATCGATTTTTGTCAGTTCCAAGTCAGGTCATAACTCTTCAACAATCGATTATTGCATCTCAACAATCGATTGTATAACGGTCAGTGAATTTATTTTACCGTTTCTGACTGATTTGGCTTTAAATTCTCAGCAGATCTCTTCCATAAATGATAAGCCACTCTCCCCTCTATAAATAGGCTTCATATATGTTCATATTCATTCACTCAAGCATCAATTTTAGCTTTCAAAATATCAAATTCTCTCTAATCCTTTGCAAAATCCAGCAGCTTTCATTAAAAATGTCGGGCCGTCACTCAAAACGTTCCCGTTCTGCTAGGCACGCCGCATCCGCCTCTGCTGCCCCTCCTCGTCCGAACTATCCCTATCAAGATGGTTCCATTCTATATTTTAATTCCGACATCGAGCTTACTCGATTCTTAACCAAATTTGAAAAGCGCGACATTCTTCCACCCCGCTTTTCAACCCACAAGTTTCTTGAATCATTTGGGCCTGCTGCAAATATGCTCAAAAATTCTCAACTTCTTGACTTTTTACTCCTTACCCATCCTTACATCAATACTACATTGGTTCAAGCATTTTATTCCAACCTCCATGAGAATGATGATGGTGAGCTTGTCACCAACATTAATGGTGTTCAAATTCTTCTTTCCGATGAAAATCTTCATACCATCGCCCGTCTTCCTCAAAATGGTGAAGACATTTTTCGGTATATCGGAGAGGCCGGAGCCCTTTTTGATGAAACAGCCCTCTTACACCAAATCGGTCTTACTTCTTATGATCCAAATCTTTCTTCCCGTCGTCCTACAATTACGGGAATAGATCCCAATTATCGGTTGATTTTCTATTTCATCACCCGAGTCCTCAAGCCTCGTAAGCACAACCATACCACCATTTCCCAAGAGGACACCAAGCTCATGCATGCCATAGTTACCAAAGCTAACATCAATTGGTGTCGGCTTATCAAAATTCACATGCGTGACGCTATCGGAGATGATAGGCCTCTTCCTTATGCTCTCCTCATCATGAACTTTCTTGAAGCCACCGGATTTGTCACTGGAAATGGTCCTCTCAAAAAGAGTACCAAAAAGTGGGAAATTTCGGAATCCTCCTTTCATCATGACGGTGATCATGTAGCGCCTGCTCCTCCTCCAACCCGTCGTGCTCCTCCGCCTCAAGAGCCTTTCCTCCAATTCATTTCCGACCAAATTGCTTCATTGACCTCTTTTTTCGGTCAATTAACTCACGAGATCCATGGATATTTTGACCACGTTCATTATCCATATGCGGGTCTTGTTCCATATGAAGCAGCGCCGGATGATGAGGCGGAAAATGATGAATGAATAATTGTAGTTTTTAAGTTTGTTTTTGTCTTCCCTGTTGCTGTAATTCTTTCCAATAAATAAACAAGGTTTATTTCATCTTTGGCATCTTATTATTATTTTTGCTAATGGCAAAAGGGGGAAGATAATGGGTATGATGCACTCTCAAATTATAAGCTTAAATTGAGGGGGAATTCTCAAAGTGAGGGGGAACAAATTGCATACTTGTTGCATGTACATACCTGTCTTGAATCGTCATTATAAATTGCTTGTCTTGCATATCCCGCTTAATGTTTGCCATTATCAAAAAGGGGGAAATTGTTGGAAACACGTTCTCAATGCAATATACTAAAACGTGTGTTCTTTTGTATAGGTTTTGATGAATGACAAACGAAGCGAAAATTGATATATGACGAAGTTCAAGAAACAAGCGCACAATTGATATACAACGAGATTCAAGCTCAAGACAAAGTTTTATAGTTTAATTGAGTCATTCTTAATTGTGATCTTGATCCTACAACTTGACTCGTAACATGGCTTTTCTCATAAAACTATTTTCCAAAATCATGCATATTTAATTTAATGTCAAATGATTTTAAATCATGCATATTTACAGTAGTCAAAATAATTTTTAGACATGCCTTAAAAATCTGGACTAAGATAATCGATTATGTACTTATGATAATCGATTGTTTTCAGCCAAGACTGCATGGCAATCGATTGTGAACTAATGACAATCGATTGTGAGTAAGACAGTGAGCATCAGGTTTTTCAAACCTGCATGACAATCGATTGTGAACTAATGACAATCGATTGTAACTGAGGCAGTGTCCATCAAAGTTTTTCAAAACTCGGAATAATCGATTATGAAATAATGGTAATCGATTATGTTGAGACAGTGTCTTCCAGTGATTTTCAAATTTATTAAATAATCGATTGTTACATTGGACAATCGATTGTCAAAGAGACAGTGTCTAAAATGTTTTTCAAAAACTGATAAGTAATCGATTGTTGACTTTGTGCAATCGATTGTGAAGCTGACCGTTGTCGTAAAGTTTTCAAATACCGTCAGGTAATCGATTATTGATTCTGTATAATCGATTGTTTTGATTAAAATCCGGAAAAGATTTTTTGAACGTTATTGGGTAATCGATTATTGATTTTGTATAATCGATTGTTTTGATTAAAATCCGGAAAAGATTTTTTGAACGTTGCTGAGTAATCGATTGTTGATTCTGGACAATCGATTGTTTGTGGTAAAATCTGGAAAGGATTTTTTGAACGTTGCCAGTAATCGATTATGGATTGTAAGTAATCGTTTATCAAGCGTAAAATCTGGGATTGAATTTTAATCTGACTGGCAGACAATCGATTGTTGGGGTTTGACAATCGATTGTCGGTGAGTAAAATCAGCAACTCTTAATTGGCAATTAGGCAACGGTAATGCCAAGTTTTTCAACTATAAATACAGCTTCATTTCAGTGTTTTAAACACAACAACATACTACAACTGATCATTATATTGTATTAAGCTTGCATACTTTTGTTTATCATTTTATATTCAATTTCATAAAGCTTTTGAGAGCCATATTCTTGTCCAAAGTTGTTGTGATCTAGAGCTTACTTCTTTTACTCATATCTACTCATTAAGGAGTATTTTGTTTGAGTGTTTAGTGTTTTATACACTTGTAAGAGAATTGTAATTCTCTTGTTGTAAGGAACTTGTGTTTCCTTGGTTGAAGTCTTGGAGTGTTGTATCTCCGAGCAAAGGTGTTAAGGCTTGTGTCCTTAAGTTGTAAAGGTTTGTTGAGCACCCGTAAGCTTAACAAGTTAGTGGAAAATCTCGAGAGAGTCTCTCGGGGACTGGACTAGCCACGTGTTGTGGTGAACCAGAATATATCGGTGCGTTCTTTCCTTTTTGTTTATTTAACGCACTTATTTATTTCCTGCAAATTTCAATTTCCGCAAGTTTACGCTAAATTTTATTATAACGCTATTCACCCCCCTCTAGCGTTAAGCGCTTTATCTAACATAAAGTGCTAACATAGTTGGAATTGTAACCATAGTCTGAGAAAGGGTTCACACAATTAAGACTAGTTACCAACCCAAATTCTCTCAATGAAAAAATCAATTTTTCACCCTTTAAAAGATCAGAAAAGTATGCGTCAGTAGACTTTGACAACTCATATTTCATTAGAAGATGAAGAGACTAATTTTGCATACAAATTGAGGGCAGACATAATAAGTAACCAAAACATGTTATTTTAAAAACACGTAGTTGATTTGGAGAGAGTAAAGCCTGAATCTGGCTATATATGCTAGGATCACACAAGCTATGGAATCGAAGCACGCCATAATCAACATTTTGTTGAGCAAAGTAAGGGCCATTCTGCCAAAAAATAGAAAAAGTTGAACAATAGTATCTACATATAAATACATGACAATAACATAATATAACTAAAATAATAACAGCCTACACACACCTATATCTACAAAAAAAATAAAAGAAGTTACACATATAAGTCCAAAATGTATATTAACTGTGGTTAGAATGAAGTTATATATATCAGTAATACAGGATACAATGGAACTTATCATATCTACAATTTTACTCATCATACTACAAATTAACTACAAAATAACTACATTTCTAAACTGTCTAAGAGGCATGGCTCCAATTAAACTACAAAATTGAGACAAAGAATCTACAAAATTAGGAACATGCCACATTTTACCAAAATACACTTGAACAATCAGAGAAGAACAATGTAACAGTTAAATGTAACAATTACTTACTGTAACCTTCAAAAGGTGTAGTTTAATTGTATTTAGAATGAAGTTAATTGTAGCAGCTATAAATGTTTCAATACAAAAACCATAACTACAATTTACTCAGCAGACTACAAATCAACTACAATCGAACTACATTTATAGACTGTCTATTAATCAAAGTGCCAAATAAACCTACAAAGTTGCGACAAATAATCTACAAAATCGAGACCATATCACATTTTGCCAAAAAACACTTGAACACCAAAATAGCACTTGAAGAATATTTTTTGGCAACCAAAATCAAACTACAAAACAGTGAGGACAAATAAATATTGTTTACCTTTATTGAAATTTTTTGAGGAACCAATTTTGGTAATTTTTTTGAGGGTTTCTTTTTTTGTTTTGACGATGAAGGAGACACCTTGGGTTTTTTCCCTGATGGAAGTTTGGGTGAATCTTCTACAAAATCATCATCTACCCTCAACTCTTTCCCCTTCGCTTCAGTTGTTTGTCGACTGGTTTATCTACTCCGCTAGCATCAACATCGTGCAATGCTTGCTTCGCATTCAGCACGGATTTGTCTTGGAGATGAAATACCTGTAGTTTTTTCACTTGCATGTGTAGATTGTAAGTTTTTGGGTGGTGATTTAGGTGTTAAAACACCCAAATCAAAAGACGGAATATCTGCTAATACAACTTTTGATGTTTTTTTTTTTGTGGAGTATTGGGTTTTTTCATGATTTATGAGTTGAATATAAAGTTGGAATGTGGGTTGAAAATGGTGGGAGATTCAACGGAAAATTATGGGAATTGTGGGTAAGAGTTGTACGAGAATTGGGGGAAAAACTGAAAAAAATCATGGGGAGAGGGAGGAATTAACTGTAGGTAAATCGTGGGGGAGGAGAAATAAACAGGTAATGTAAAAAATTGGAAGATACGGTCCTTAAATCAAAGTTTACAATAAATGAGTCAATAATTAAAGCCTTAATTTGAGTTATGGTACATAAATTGAAATTTGGTATGCTTAAATGTAATAAACACAAACATTAAACATGGTAGGTAATAAGATTTGCTATATAATATACATACGAAAAATTCCTTAATAAAATATATACCGGTCCACCAGATCATTACAGGTCCCCTCTCAATAAAGTATTGCGAGCCCACATTTTCTAATAGAAAACTACCTCCATTTCTACCATTCTTAGTGAGGAAGATTACAACTACTTTATCTCGACCCAACTGTAGTTTTCATTATAACACCAGTCGTACTCCAAAAGGAATGCTGCTACTAATAACTTTTTCTTTTCTGATAAGTACTGCTACCAATTACTTTGCACTGCAGATATTTTGCCATCGCAAAAACTTTTTATCTTCAGATGGATAATTAGGTTACTCATTGTAAATTACTAGATAATCACTTTGTCCAAGCCTACGTGCAATATAACTAATAGCAACTACCTCAGTTTGTCGTCAAACTTAAAACTCCAACAAGCGATCAAACTAATTTATTTGTTTATTTTTTATCTTTAGGCATAAGGCATTTCGAACCTACTAACCCCACTAATTGGAATGCGCACAAAAAGATCGTCTAGAACCCGAGATTTCCGGTTAAGGATGAAGGCACCATTATAATCCCATCATACCTACACATTAGTCTAGCACTGTTTATATGTTTCAATCATTGGTTTTATTGGGTGACAGTTGTATTTTCAACTAGATTCAACAGGAACCTCGGTTCGTCAATCCCATGATGCATGTTTTACAGGATAACATAATTTGTCCATTAGCCTCTTAAGCTTTTAAGAGCGCACCATAGGACCAAGGACATAAGCCCACCCTCTGCATAAACAGCTCACACAAGTTGGAAACAAGGCCATATTTCAAATTCAATTGTATTACTTAAGATAATGTGGTATTCAGGTAGCAATAAGCTTTTCCCAAGATTCGTTGAACAATTTGATCGCATATCAAATTCATGTAACAAGGCAAACCTCAATAAATCCTAATATGTGATGTAACTGATATGTCCATGAAAAGGAAGAATGCCCAAGGAGACAAGAAAGCTCAGACTTTATATAAGCTTCATAGGTTGCAATTGAACAATGAAATACTTTTAAGAGCAAGCATGATTGAATTAACAGGAATACAAACTACAAGCTACCTAAACTTGAAGCCAAAAGAGAAAAGATTGAAGTAAAAAGAAAACACTGCAGGCATTCCTAAGTTCCGTGTACCTTCTGCCCACGAGCGAATGCTAACTCTAATCTTCCAAATTTCATCTTCCTCCTGCATTAGCTTCTCCGATTCATTTGCAGAAATCTCCATCATACAATTGCTAAGCCCATCAATGAAGACAACAGCTTGCTCTAGGCAGTTATTTACACGGATGATAAACTTGTCATCCACCTTTCGCTATCTCTACAAAATTTACCATCTTCAAGCTTCAGTGTTAGTTTCAAAATCCCAGTCCCTACGCCTTCTTGATGTAGAGATGAAAACAGATGACAATGAACCACTTGTGTCACGATTTATCCTGGAATCTGAACCAGAGGTCTAGGAGCTGGATGAAGCAGCCCCCCCAAAACACGAAAAGAAACTACAAAATAGTCTCCTCAAACCCCCATTTTGTTGCGACACTCTCCCTCCTCCAGAACCCCATGAAATCCTTCTCGGAACCCCATTGCTATTGAACCCTCCATCCATCTCTGTATATACAACAGGCAGCTCTCGTTCCCCACCCACCCTCCTCCCAAACCTCCCAACCGCAAATCCACCTCCTGGCAATCTCCATATTGTTAAACCAACAGCTTCATCATCATTTCCTACATTTCTATTTTGCTCATTTGAATCTCCACCAATCTCGGTGGGCAATTCCTGTCTACAAACAGGGCAAGAATTCCGCAGTGACAGCCATGGTAGAATACAATCAGAGTGATATAAATGCTTACAGGGCATTTCGCGAGCCTCAGTTCCCAGCTCGAAGGACTCCATACAAACAGCACAGTGAGATTCTACATCCACATGTGAAGGGACAATCTCAATGGTTGGCATTGACTCGATTGCAGCTTTCGAAGCTGGTGGATTTTCAATTCTTCCAACATCAATCTGTGCTAACTGATCCAGAAGCCTATCGAAGCCCGATCCAAGTAGAAACTCCGACATACTTGCGGGCAAGGGCCTCAAACCCGACCCAGATCCATCTCCGTAATACAGCTCAAATGCTCCTGCAGCCCCTCCACCACCATCACCACCGCCAGTACCACCGCCACGGGAAGGACTTCTGAGGACGATTACAGGATTAAAGGGTGACCTATCACCACCGTTTCTCCTGCTCCTCTGAAGGGTTGGACTTGAATCAGAAGCCACCGCAGGGAAACGACGCCGTCGAGAAGCGGACAGTGAGGATCTGTTGGGAGTCTCGACCACTTCTTCGACGAACCCACTGTTGCAGTTGGGGCATGTGATTGAATCTAGGTTCCGTACTGTAATAAATCTATTGCATCTATAGCACCAATAATTCGACGGCATCGACATCTTACTTCTTAAGATCAAGTCAAGAATTTAAAATTTTCCCAATTCCGATATCAGATCTGAAAAGTTGAACAAAAAGAATCCCTAAATCCAAAACTTTACACGATATTCACAAAGATAAAATCGTTTTTTCATACACAAGGAAACTCTAATTCATAAACAAACTTAAAGCACTAAAAATTATACTTCATATATTGTGGGACGAATTTCCGACTAAGGTACAACAGAGCGAG
The DNA here is from genome assembly GCA_034376525.1 of Nicotiana benthamiana. NCBI lineage: Eukaryota > Viridiplantae > Streptophyta > Magnoliopsida > Solanales > Solanaceae > Nicotiana > Nicotiana benthamiana. The sequence goes on along the minus strand of CM067337.1, from coordinate 79,673,898 downwards.
AGAGAAAGATAGACAAATCAAGATGGGAGATAAGATTTGTTGGGAAATGGAGACAATTATAAAGAGAAGGTGAGAGGGTATACTTTTAGGGGTGGAGGGTAAAATTGGAAATGAATAGCAGTGGTGATGACTTAGAATTTAACGGGTAATGGAGCCTGACAATTGGTAACACGTGCCAACAGAGACAGTGCTGAGTGGGTTCGTTATGGAGCGTAAAGGTTGGAAGTTAATTGGAGCGTGGAATTGCACTTAAGACTATTTTAGTCCAAAGTTCGGCTAATTTTTGCACGCACTTCAGACTTTTTTAAGTTTGAAGTGAAAATTTTTTACTTAAAATCTTGATACCTAATTGGATCGAAATGTAGCTAATTTTTATATGTACGTAGGATTTTTTTAGTCTGAAGTGTAAATTGCTCAAAATTGAAACTTTGTTCTTCGAATTTTAACAATTCAACATACGATTCAATACACAAATTTACTCCAAATGAGCTCAGATTTTGTAACGACCGGATTGGTCATTTTGTGTATTTGAGCCTTGTTTTCCTCCTTGATGCTTCCCGTATGCTTGATTGTCGGTTTGAGACTTGCGGAGATGGTCGTTTGGTTACAGGAAGGTTTTGGAATGAATTAAAATATTTTGTTTCATTGTTGGATGTTTAAGTTGTAAGAGTTGACAAAGGTTTGACTTTTGTGAAAACAATCTCAGATTGGTGATTTGATGGTTCATAAAGGTTATTATAGTGATTTTAGACTTAGACGTATGTTCATATTTGGATTTGGAGGCTAAAATATCTCGACTCTATATACCTAAATTTGACAATTTGAAAATTTGGAAAGTTCACAAGTTTGACTGGACTTTGATGGTATCAGGTTCGGATTGTAGTTCCGGAACTTGGAGTAGGATTTTTTTGTCATTTGAAACTTGTGTGCAAAGTTTGGTTGAATACCGAGTTGGTTTAGGTATAAATGGGACGCTTAGTTGTGAATTTTTGAAGTTCACTTGAAGGCATGCAACATCAATTTTGATGCTTGATTTTTGGTCGTGGATTTTATTTTGATTGTTTGAGCTTATGAGCGCCTGTGAGGTTTATATACTTGGGCGAATGTTTAGAGTTGGGCTCAAGCGGCTCGGGTGAGATTTGTATTGGTTTCGAATTGATTTTTGGAAGTTAGGATTTTTGCTGGTGCTGTAGACATCGCACTCCGAATTTGGAGACTCTTATCACATTTGCAATATTGAAAAATGGTTGCATGCGCGGCAGCACCAACTATGAGAAATCCACCAATCCACATGTGATGTATGGCTCGTTACGGAACGAGCCTTGTCCACGAAAAGCAGAGCAACCTCATCTTGCTTGCTTCTGGCAAAGCTTATGGGGAGGTCACCTTCGCAAATATGTGAAGCGGTTGTGACTTTCACTTATGCGAGGGGTTGTTCGCTTTTGCAAGGGTTTAGGTCGATTTTGCAACATCTAATGCATAATGGTTATGTTCGTTTTAGCCAGCCTTTGGTCAAATTTGCGAGGGTCACATTTGCAAACCCTTGGTTGCAAATGTGACACTTGCAGCTGGGTTATAGAGAGTCATTTCCTAATTTAGCTCGTTATCTCATATTTTAAACCTAGAGTTTGGAGAAGTTGTTTTGGACTAGAGATTTTCATACAAGGCTTTGGGGTAAGTGATTTCTTTATATTTTTGGTATTATTTCAAGAATCTACATGGATTATTAACACCCATAATATAAAGTTTTGAAAATTTTTTTGGGGTGGGGGTGGGGGGAGGGGGGTTGTTCCTACAATGTAAGAAAATGAAAATAAGGGATTTGAGCTATGATTTGGACTTAGTTTATGAATCTAATCACATATTTGGACTTGTGGGTTATGGGTAGTTTGGATCTACCTCTTGACTCAAGTTTTGACCATATGGGTCCGATGTTGTTGGCTTTTTGGAAATTGAATGAACATCGAAGTTTTATTGTTTGATATTGGTTCGTATAGACTTGTTTGACATATTGGGTTATTTTTTGCTATATTTGACCCATTCTAGACCGATTTGATAGGCAAGAGATTTTTGAAATATTGATTCTCAGGCTTTGATGTATGTTTTTGCCTAGGTTGGCTTGAGTGTATTTCCCTATAGGTAATGATGTTTGCTATATGTAGGGGTTGAAGCATATGCGAGGTGACGAACACATGCGCGCAACATAATTTTTCATGATCCGGATAGAATCTAGGATATTATATGCCTTGCTTTCATATCATGATTTCTTTGATGCCATATTTTCTATACTTGCAGACTACGTGAGCTGTGATACATGTTAGAAATCATGTATATAAGTCATCTATTCATCTATATGAGATATTATTGAGCTATTTTTACTTTGTTAAGCTATTTGTCGTGGTTGTAGTCATATTGCTAAGTCATGATATTACATCTGTATATTGTATCTCTGTCTCTATATATTCTTTATATATTATCTCACATGTTAGTATTCGTGTATGTGTGACATGTGTTTGAGATGAGTTGTGCTATGTTTGCTTATTCTGCGTGGTTTTGTGATCATGGCACTGTGAGTTGTGAGCATATCGAGACTTGAACGGATTGATGATTGATTTTGGACCATAGATGCATGATGACATTTATTGTGAGTGGATGTTGCATCCGACCTCATATTTGGATTACTGATATTTATTTGTGACTTTTGATCTGATCAACACTTTGGCTAGGATCTGCGCCTCCGGAGTCAGGTATAATTCTATGACTGCAGACACTTGATATGTGCTTACTGAGGCGCATATGCTAGGCACCTATTCAATAATGAGTTTTAGTGTGTATGATGATTCAAGGGCTTTTAGCTAGGCACCACGGGCGTGTTGAGAGTATATTTAAGGGGTATTTGTGCAAGGCACTATGTATATGTTGAGTCTGTTTCTGCTTGATGATTAAACTGTGTTGTTGTTGATTTTGGCATGAGTACTTATCATACATGCATAAAGCTGTATTTTTGCTCCTGTTAATTGATATTTGATGTCATTAATGTTGACGCCTTGACAGATATATATAGTTGAACCTGATATCATTGACTTGCCTTTCCTTTTGTTATTATTATGTTATTATTGTTAGTGTTAGTTGTTGGATATGAGTGGACATTGCTAAGCTCATCAATGTTTTCAGCCCAAGGTTAGGCTTGCTTCTTATTGAGTAGATGGGCTCGGTTGTAATCATACTAGATTTTATACTTCATGTGCATATCCATGTGTTGTAGATCATGGTAGATTAAAGTGAGCTGGATTTGGACTAGTTGGAGATTTTGAGATAACACCGTTGATACATTTTCAAGACTTGAAGTCCATTTCCTTATTTCATGTTGATATTGTTTATTCTTTCGGGCAGTATATTTGGCTCAAACCTTGTATTTACTTAATCTATAGAGCTCATGCACTCGATGACACCAGATTTTTGGATGGTTTTCAATTGTATCATTATTTTGACTTCAATTATTTATATATTAGTCCATAATTGAGACTATTTAAATTTTTTTTAGGTTTATTTCTATATATTGGTTGTTGGGTTGCCTAGAAAGCAAGGTTAGGCGCCATCACAACTCTGGTGGAATTATGGGTAGTAACAAGGTTGTATCAGACCACTAGGTTGTATAGGTCTTAAAAGTCTTGATAAAGTCAAGTAGAGTCTTGTAGATTATTATGGAAATGCTTGTACTTATTTTCGAAAGGCTACATGGCTGTTAGGAAAACTTCTCTTTCTTTCATTCTTTGTCGTGCGGGTTTGTTTATCATTTATGGTGGGCGAGAAGGTTCTCTTGAGCGTCTCATAGATGAAGAGAATCATAAGGTTCGGGAAGATGGGAAAGCTAAGCCCAAGATTTATTGGTCCATTTGAGGTGTTGAGGCGAGTTGGGGAGGTTTCTTATGAGGTTTCTTTGCCTCCTACTCTACCGGGAGTTCATTTGATTTTCCATGTGTCAATGCTCCGGAAGTATCATGCCGACAGGTCGCATATGTTGGACTACAATGCGGTTCAACTCAATGAGAGCCTGGGTTATGAGAAGGAGCCGGTTTCCATTGTTAACATGCAGGTTCACCAGTTGAGGTCTAAGTAAATTTCTACGGTAAAGGTCCAGTGGATGGTCCAACTATTCGAGGAGGCAACTTGGGAGACCGAGCAAGACATGCAAAGCAGATATTCACACTTATTGAGCACACCATGTATGATTCTAGACCCATTCGAGGACGAATGTTTGTTTAAAAGGTGGAGAATATAATGACCCGATCAGTAATTTTGCTTTTTAGATTCATGTTCCCCTACTTAAGACTCCTTGTATGTGCCTTTACTATTTAATGCCTTATGGGGATGGTTGGTTAGGGGTTGGAAGGGTTCGGGTAAAAATCAGAACACTTAGTTCCTTAATAGTAGCCTAAAATGGTCAAGTTTGACTTGAGTCAATGTTTTTAGTAAAACGATCTCAAAACTAGGATTTGATGGTCCCAATAAGCTCGTATGATAATTTTGGACTTGTGCGTATGTTTGGATCAGGTTTCGGATGACCTGGGAGGTCCGATTGGGGGATAGGTACTGGAGGCGCCAGTTATTACCCCTAGACTTCATGAGACTTTAGCGCAGTTCCTAAACAATTGTTGTACCTTGGCTCATACGGGATTGATTCTAGTTGTACCAACTACTTCATAGACTAGGGAGGAGCTCAAACTCCCACCACCCATACTCCAAAGCAGTGGGTACATGTTGATCAGGTTTCGGGTGTTATGCCAGCATAGCCTGTTATTCCAGTCCAACCTGAGGCCAGGCTAAAGGCATATGAGGAGGAGCAGCTGAGACTTGAGAGGCTCAAGAAGTATCACCCTCCTACTTACAGTGGCATAACCACCAAGGATGTGCAGGTATTTCCAGAGAAGTGCCACCGTATTCTCCGCACCATTGGTATCGTAGGGTGGAACAGAGTTGCCTTTACTATATTTAAGCTATCACGGGCAACATATAGGTGGTGGTAGGATTATGAGGAAGGTAGGACACTGATACATCGCCACTCATTTGGACTGAATTTTTAGAGATATTTTTAAGGGATTTTGTTCCCAGACCCTCTAAGATGCGTGGTGCAAAGAGTTCGAGCAACTCTATCAAGACACTATGACAGTGTGGAAGTATTCCATCAAGTTTAGTGAGTTTTCATGTCACTCACTTGCCTTGGTTTCTATAGTTATAGAGCAAATCTGTAGATTCATCGAGAGGCTTAGTTACGGTATCAGATTCAGCGTGGCTCAGGAGTTGGAGATGAATACTCCGTTTCAGCAGGTTGTAGAGATTGCTCGGAGGTTGGAGGTATGTGGGGCTTAGAGAAGGAGGACAAAGAGGCTAAGGGGCCGTATGGATCGGGAGGATCTACTGATCCCTATTTTAGAGGCAGGGTGCAACATGACAGAGGTTTTGTGGGTAAGCCGGTTCAGTTTGCACGGGTTTCACATAGTGTTTCAGATATCCATGGGTATTGGAGTATCCATACCTGACAACTTCCATATCTATGTCAGTTGAGAAGTTGTTTTGAGTGTGGAGATACCAGAGAAATGATGAGGGATTGTCCCATACTCTAGATAGAAGTTCTACAATAGAGTATTTAGGCTATGGGTCCCATTCCAGTTATTGATATGCCTACACCGCCAACTAAGGGTAAAGATGAGGAGGGTATAAATCATTCTAGTGGGGGAGGCCAGGCCCATTGTTATGCTTTTCCTGGTTGGACTTATTTCACCAGATGAAATCATTACATGTATGGATTTGGCTGGTTATAGAGATACATTAGTATTATTTCGGCATGGTCCCATTTATTTGTAAGGTTCATCCTACTTTGCTTCAGATATGGTTGTGTTTTGTGATTCTTGTGTTCATGCTAGTTGGGGGATTTTATTGTGATAGCCCATGTCCATCATTCTGATTTGGTCGTTATTGTGGTTCATGAAGCTTGGGTGGACTTTTTGTTAGTTAAATATGGTAGGTTTTAATATAATTTCTGGATGGTTTGGTCCGATTTGAGGTTTGGGTGCTCAATAGGCGTGGGAAGTCTGTTATGTGTTGTGATTTTAGTTCTACAGGATGGAGTTAGTAGAGTGTTTTAGTTATTGAGATTTTTATCTTACTTGTGATTTTGAGTGGAGGATGGGGACCTGGTATTCTTTGTGGATATGTGTGTTTGTATTGGGCTATATGCCACAGTGAGGTATTGATAGGGTATGATTCGTTTCGGTAGTTATGTCTTGTTTCTTCCTTATGGATTGGATCCTGTGGTATCGATGGGGACTGTACCTATTGCACTTGTTTGATAGTTCTCTCATATGATTCTTCCATGTTCGGTCATATTCGGGTTGTGCTTGTTGGGGATTGGATTGCGATGTACATGCCCAAGTGGTGTTTGATGTGGATTGTTGATTGGATGAATAGTTATGAGTTTCACATGTTCTTGCATCATTGTCACTATTGGAAGGTTTGGAACAAGGTTCCAGTCGATATTAGACTATTTTCTGGTACCGAGTTTGGTAATGGGCTACTATTATGGCCAGAGTTGTTGCTTTGAGCATATGGGTGATGTGTTGCATCATGTCGTCATACCTTGCAGATGTATGCATGAGCTGTTGCAGCTAGGTTGAGGATTTTACAGTGTGTTTGTGTGATAATGGGGCCCTTGGAGGATGTCAAAAATTGGTTCTAAAGCTTATCTGCATGAGAGAAAGGAATAATTTTCGATTGAGATGATGTCATCAGGTTATGTGGATTGGTGATACGAACAATAAACCAAAACACGGATATAGCAAAATATGCGGAATCAAACATAAGAGTTAGACCTATAATTGATTAGAAGAACAAGAACCATTTAGGATAAAAAGCCTAATTACCTCGATAGACTCAATAAATTTTAACCCTAAGCTATGAAATTAAGATCTAGACCTATAATTGATTGGAAAAACAAGAATCAATTAGGATATGAAGCCTAATTTACCTCTATGAACTCAATCAATTGTAACCTAAGTTATGAAAATCTTCAAGAGATTGGAAACTCTTAAGAACCCGGATAAAATAATTAAGTAATTAAGTATTTACTACTAATTGTTTACCAACTAAGACTAATTTAATACTAATGAAAGTATAAATAAAACAATAAATGAATTAAAGGCATAAACATAAATTCATTAATTAAAAGATAAGGATATAGCGTGAGACTTGCATATCTTCAAGTTTATCATTCATCAAGTCTACCAAAAATAAAAGCCTTAAGGGTTATTTATACTAGGGTGAATATTTGGCTACAAATGACTCAAATACCCATAAACTAATTCTAAGGAGCTAAGAATAGCCAATTATTACAAGTATAGCCTCCAATTACATATAGTCTTCATTTGATAGCTAATTACACACACAACCTCACAATTGCGATAGTATCCATCAATTGACATCCAAAGCACGTGTTAGCTATCTTGGGCCATACCATCCCCTCCCCCCCCCCCCCCCCCGAAAGATATTCATCCTCGAATTTGGACATTGCAAAACAAAGAAAGTGGCATACATAAACACTAAGCCAATCACAATCATAACATTGTATGTCCGAGCTAAAAGATCAAATATCACAATCTTGTACTCAAAAGTAACACTCTTACGATATAGCCAAATGTATCCATCAATTGACATCCAAAACACGTGTTAGCTATCTTGGGCCGTACCTTCCCCCCCTCCCTCCTGAAAGAAATTCGTCCTCGAATTTGGACATTGCAAAACAAAGAAAGTGGCAAACGTAAACACCAAGCCAATCACAATCAAAACATTGTATGTCCGAGCTAAAAGATCAAATATCACAATCTTGCACTCAAAAGTAACACTCTTATGATATAGCCAAGTGTCATAATCTATAAAGAACACATCTCCTACATAAATGACACAAACTTGACTATTAAAAAAATTATACTCATGAGAAGAATCAAGAAAGTGTAAAGTTTCATGCTTCCAAAAAAATTACAATCTTGTAAAATCCTCAACAGAGTAAACACTTTTATGGTATAACCAAGTGTCATAAGAAGAAAATTAAAAACTCTCTAATCCATAGAAAGACAGTTCACCATGATAAGAAACAACTTCGGGTTCAAACACAAATTTTACTTCCCAAATATCTACACACTTTCCAACAACTTCACATGACAACTAAAGAGATATGTCAAGATCATCATGCATAATCATATAAATAATATCACAATACTCAAAGTTAAGAGTATATACCTCAATGACTTTAGATAAATACAAGATAAGCTAAGGCCATACGTACATACCGTTCTTGCTTTTGGGCAAACGAAAAAGCTCTTGACAAAAAGTACGCCAACGTGTTAGTTCAAGGCCTTTCTACCCGTAACAACTTTCGCTTGTTGAACCTTCACAAAATAATCAATAAATTTACGTTCTTTTTGCTCTAAATAGTCACTCAAAACACCAAAAGAATTATTTTTACCTTTTCTCATAGAAGCATTAGCAAAATCCAATGAGTATATATTTTTTAAAATTAGAAATAAGATACGTAACGCAATTAATACCAGTGCTAGCATAAAAAATTCTACTTCCCTTTTCACACTCAACAAATTTATCACGTAAACATATATATAAGAATCATCAAGATCAAATACGAGAAAAGTCAACTCATTGGAATACAAATGGAAGTTTTCTTCTTCTATATTTATGTCAATGTAAGTAACTTTTTCACTCTCCAACAAGGCATCTACACACTCATATTTGCCCATTCACCATAAAAATTGAATATTTTGCCAACGGAATGAAAATAGAATCGAAAGAATCATCAAGACATTCTTCTTGACTCGTTTCTTCTCAAAACTTTCTTCCAACAAAGTTCAAAAATAGAGTCAAAAGAATCATTTCCTGCATCATCTCATAAAGGTGGTATATCATGAGACTCAACATCATCACTATTAAAAGAGTCATTAATGTCACGCCCCGACTTCGGAGAGCGTGATTGGCGCTCAATCGAGATAACCCAGCTGAGCAAGCCTGCTAGATTGCCTTCTACCCAAACTCACCCATGGAATAAAAAAAGATATATTTTTGTTAGTTAGACAATTAGAAGATCATGTATGTAACACCAATTTATTACCATTAGTTACTTCATTTTAAGGTCTCAAATTACACATACTTTTATAGTTTGAAGTGAAACAAGTGATTCAAACAAAACATAACGAGTTTGACTTTTCTAACACCAATGTACAACCCACACTATGTCTACAGAGCTTCTAATAGATACAAACGAGATAGTATCGGTAACAAGACTCTGGCTATACCTCAAAATACAATACACGAGGAACAAAAGATAGACAACCCCGAAATGAGGTGGACTCACCAAGTAAGCTGGGAAGAGGGTGCCACTATCATTGATCAATGCCGCCTGCTGTGGAACCACGTGTATCCATTAAAAATGCAGCGCCCCCAGCAAAATGGACGTTAGTACATATGAAATACTATTAATATGTATGACTAAACACTCTCAATAGAACGAGTAATAATACAAGAAATAACAATCATAGAATCAATAGAAGCCTCAAATAATACCAATGCATCAAGTTAGGAGCAAGATACGTTTTCAAGTAAATTTCCATATTTTAGGTTGGGAGATCTTTAGTACCGATATACCATCATGTATTTAGCATGGGGTCCGATCACGACCCGGTCACCTAGGTTGTCTCATCCAAAGACATTTAATCACAATCTCAATCACAATTTCAAGCACAATCACCACCATGTGTGTGGCATGGAATCCGATCTCGACCCGACCAACTAGATCGTCTCACCACAATGCCTAGCAGATTGATATCACCCTTTTCTAGCAATCATCTCATCCCAATTAAGGGAAATAATCTCATCACATCAATCTTATCCTAAATAAGGAAAATAATCACAATCTATTCCTACATCGGCACATATAGTTTTGAAATTAGGTTAAATTAGGTTATTTCAACCTACCCTTTCTCAGTTACTAATGATACTCCGAATTGGTTTTATTAAAGGACGGACTTTCAGCTCACTTCATAATCTTTTACACATCTCTTCATTTCATTGGCACTAGCGACCCCAAATGTAATATCATTCTTGGCATGTTGGCGTATTTCATATTTCATGCTCACCTTTTTCATTTTCAAACATCTCATGGATTATAAACAACAAGGCATTTCTATTCAATACATTGATAACGCAAGTGAGAAAACAAGAGTCTTAAGCACATTGAGATTTCTTATACAATTTGACGTAATGCCTTTCATTTGAAACACGATTAGAAGTCATAATGTTTTAATTTGCAACCCATAATTTGAACACATTCCCGAAGGATAACATAACATGATAAGAGCATTTGGAACACATATTGAACATATATCTTTCGGCACAAAGCTTATTCAGAATAATTAATTTATGATGAACAACTCGGGACTTACAAGAACATCGTGGGGATTCAATTCTAAGAGAGAAGTTTAGCCAACATACTTTGATGGAGTTCTTTAGTGATACTAAAACCTCCCACTACTTTTACAACTTCAATCTACATCAATATAATTTAATTGGACCAATATTAGTAAAAAATTCTAAATTTTTGGTTATTTTGGCATTTTATTAAACACTTAGAGTGCATAGCATTGAACTACCTCTAGTAATGGTGTTTCTGCATCCAACAATCTCTCCTTCCCACTAACAAGAGATATTACAATATCCGTTGTCTACTAAATACCTCAATAGCACCATTATAATCATAAATGAACTCACATCCACTAAATTTTTCTAATTAACTCATTACAAAATCTCTAGAACACCTAATAATCTAGGTTAAGCACTCATGACTTCCAATCACCATCCCATTAGTTCTAGCAACTTATTTCTTACTCATATATTCACTAATAATCCATACATGTAGGTTTAAGAATGACCTCTTATAGACCAAATATTGAAAGTCAACTTTTGGGATTTTCTTAAGATTTTGAAGAAATCCTATGGAATCCAATCAAAACCTAGTTGAGTAGTTATTGAAAGTGAAATCATAAAAAAATACACATAAAAACTCAGCTTAAATGTGTATTGGAAACCTTGGTCGGATGGGTGATGGAGAGAAAATTCATAGTCATGAAATCCTTTCATTTTTCTCTCTCCCCGCTCAGGTATTAATAGGCCCGGGTACAATATTTTTCCACTAGTGCTATCCTTATGCTCTAAGGCTTTAGTTTACTGGTTTGGTAAAATTTTCAACTTCCCTTGTGTTCTATAGTTGCGCGATGGTGAGATAGCTCACTGTATTTTCCTTAGTTTTATTGCTTTGAAATTAGTATCCAAGTGTTCTCCATTATTATAACACTCAAGATTAATAAAATAATTATTCTTAGTTATCCAGATACTTTATCCCCTTCGGTAATTTCTCAAGATGTACATTAAATTGTATTCCTAAGCTTGAAATTGATCGAATTAGCTATAGAAATTCACAGAGCCTTATAATTAAACAAAGAACTAGAATCATCCAATAATGAACAAGAACTCTTAGCTAGTTGCAAGCCACAATTATTGTCCTCATCACAAGATAAAGAAATATCAAACTCATCAATGTCATAATTATCTTTCAAAGTCAAAGTGTCACCACAATCAACTAAAGTATCATGAGTAGAAGGATAAATTAATTTACCTTGAAGCTCTTTTAAAGTGAAATTCTCTTTATCTTGCACTTCCTCATTTAAGTCCATAAGTCCTCTTGAAAAAGTAGATTGATTTTCTTCCAATGTCTTCGAAATGGATTGAACTTCACTTGATGGTTCGTCTCCAAAAGTCTCTACACAAGTTCCAAAACAATTAGGGAAAGAAGAAAGGTTAGTAACATTAGAATAAGAAAAATCCCCACTCCTTTTGTTTTTCCTCTTTCTTTTCTATCATTTTCTTTTCAAACTCTTCACTCTTTCTTGTACAACTACTCTTTTCACTCTACACTTTCTCTCCTTTTTTCATTCTAGAGTTGTCACTTTTCTCGACCTCACTTCTCTCTATCTTGTGTTCACTCTTCATCTTTGGCCTCAACTTCCTCATTATTTTGTTATCCTCGCTCACTTGAAATAGGGTTAAGGGACAACGAGTAAACTTTTGGCCATCCTTAATAAGGGAGTACTTGTTTGTTCTCCCATAATGCTTTGCATACCTATCGGATTGCCAAGGTCGCCCAAAAAGTAGATTCCAAGCTTGCATAGGAACAACATCATACCAAAACTCATCTTAAATCTCCCAATTTTGTATTTTATGAACACCATTTTGGTGACTCTAAGGTCTCCACACTCATGTACCCGTTGGAGTCTATAAGGTGAAGGAAGCTTTTTGGTCGGCAAATCCATTTGTTCAAGCAATAAGGAACTTAATACATTAGCATAACTTCCGCTATCAACAACAAAAGAACAAAGTTTTTCCAAAATCTTGCATCTTCCATGAAAAAAGATTCCGCCTGTTGATCGTGAGCTTCTCTAGCTACAACTAAAACTTTTTTTGTTAACAATTAAGATCTCGGTCCATCATTTTCTTGCTGTTCTAGCTCTTCATCACTTGTTTCATGTTTACTATCTCCATGCTCTTGGCTACTAGATTCGGTTCATGTACTAACCAAATCCTTGACATTTATGGCATCTTACATTGCTAAGGGAGTTGTTTTGAACATTGGAAGTCCGTTTAGTCTCCACTCTTAGCTTGCTTTTGTCAACTTGAACCTTGGAGTCATACTTGGAATCTTTAGACTTGTCCCAAAAGTTTGTTGATTTCCCAGGCTTATCATTCGTGTTCCAAGGAAAAGAACTAGTAGCCTTTGACTTGTAGCATTTGTTTTCTTTGTGCCTTTCTACCTTCAAGGCCGTCAAGTAAGCATCTTCCAATATTTCAAACTGTGAAGCTCCAAAGCCTCAACAATCTCCTTGTGAAGACCCTCCAAGAATCTAATAATGACAACTTGGTCGTCATTATCAACATCACACCTCAATCTTGTAGTCTCCATATCTTCATAGTGCTCCTCAACACTCTTGTTTCCTTGGTAGAAAGTATGAAGTTTCTTGAGCATGTTGGTAGTAATCGGGCACATATCTTGCCCTCAAAGTATTCTTCAAATCTCTCCAAGTAGTTATTGGAGGTTCATTGTGTCTAGCCCTTCTCCTCAACTCCTTTTCCCACCATGATGAAGCACTCCATTCAAATTAAGTAATGGCATACTTCATCTTTTTAGCATCATGTATGTTGTAGATGTCAAATTGCCTTTCTACTTTGAGTAACCATTTAAGATACTCTCCCGAGTAACCAGTTTCCTTGAAAGGTGGACGAACTAGTTTGGAAACTTTTAGACCCCTTTCATCATCTTCTAGACCTCCTCTAGGACCTCTAGGATAAGATTGGTCCTCTAGCGGGTCACCCTCTTCAAAGTAGTTGATATACCCATATTGCTCTGGTATAAACCGGTGACCATGCCCTCTACCTCTTCCTCTCACTCAACCTCTACCTCTTCCCCTTTCTCTCATGTGGCCTCTTTCCCTTTGGTATACTCCATCTCCCCTATATTCTTCATTGAAGAATTATTGGATGCCGGACAAATCATTCAACGTGTCATCTTGACCATGTTGGAAAAGTAAATTGTTCATCAACCGAGGCTCTTAAGGTGGTATGGGTCGTGGGGAGGAAGATTGTCCCTCCTTGGTGGAACTTGAGGCATATGTTGTGGAGGTAAATTCATTGGTGGTCTAAATTGGGTCATTTGGGGTGGTGGTATTATGGGTATGTGTGCTAGAGATCTCAATAATTATTGGTGTTCTTATGGGTAGTACACTTGGGGTGGTGGAAGGTAACCTTGGTGGGGTTGTGGTTGTGGCACTTGTTGTGGGGGAGTGTAAACTTGTGTTTGAATTTGATCAGGTTGTAGTTGATGTACTTGTAATGGGTGATGTGTGCTTGGAGATTGGAAGTGGGTAGGTGGTTAGTACTTTGGTGTAGGAAAATAAGGTTATTTTGGTGATTATAGTTGCCTTGATGAGTTTTGTTGTCTTTGGTTAGGTTGGTTGTGTTGCAAATTTTCCCTTTGAAGCATTTGTCACACTTATGAAGGAGATGGTGCAGTAGAGGATTTAGTAAGCGTCATACTATGCTCCCTTCCTTGTTGCCTCGGGTGAGATTCCTCTATTAAGGAATTCAACCTTGCATCCATTTGGTGTTGCCATATAGTAATATTTTAACTTCTCACTTATGTCATAAAGCATAGATACAACTTCATGCATCAGAGTCTTATTCCTTGGATCACAATTAGGACTAGAGGTTTGTCTGTACTCCATGATACCTACAAAACGAGCAAACAAATTAGTAGTAAAGACCTCACCAAGCTCACTCGATGTCACTCAACCCTCGTGTATCAAACTTTGCACCAATTGGCTTTTGTGTGCTCAAAGTCCTATTTACTCTTGCCTTTTTCCGCTCAAGTAGTGAATGTCAAAATTCAAAATTGCTAACAAACTTAAGCCCCAAGGTTTCACAACAAGTTCCAACTGTCTTCGGGGTGGAGTGAAAGTTGTGTATTCACAAGGACGGATATTTAAAAGCAAACGGACTTGAGCCGAACAATTCACAACCATAATAAAAGAGAAAAACACGAAAAAATTGGCACGAAACAAAATTAAGGCACACAAAGAAACTAGAAATAAACTCAATATGAACTAATTTCAAGTTAATTCTAGTTGAGAGTTTTAGTGACTACAAATTGGAAAGAAGCTACAAAACTACCCAGTTTGTCAAAATGTGGTCATATTCGCAAAACAGGCTACTTTGCTAAACTGGGCAGGTTCACATAACTGGCAGAGCTGCAGGCTGTTGGTAATCTTCTGCTGAACCAGCTGTGCATAAACCTGAACTGGATATACAACAGATCCTTTCTGAACCTTTAGCTTCAACAAATTTTCCAGGTATAACTCAGCCAAAACCTTATTCAATCAGCAGAAACCAAACTGAAGCAATTTTTCTGTCAAGTAATGCAGAAAGCACAGTTGAGAAGAAACTTTCAGAACTGCTGACTCTAATTCCCTCAATCAATTCACAATCCAAAACAGTTCAAACTTCACCCAGCTGCTGCAGGATCTTGACTGTACAGAAAGTTGTTCCAAAGTGCAGAACTTCTGGAACTTAATTGAATAAGTTGCTGCAAATTTGCAGCTTAACTAGAGCCTAACCAGTGCAGAAATTGTTTCAAATACTGCAGATTTTCAGCAGTTCAACAGGGGAGAAATAGTGCATAAGTTTCACCCAAGCTGTGCAGATTTTCGCTCAAATAGTGCTGAAACAGGGCAGATTTTGGCTGTCAAAAGGTACCATTCAGCTAAGTTCTTTTCTGTAGAATTTTTTAATTCCCAGTAGTTCACAATCTCAGAAAGCTAATGCCAAATCGAGTCTGATTCAGTAGTTATTTACCCCAGCTAAAACCTGTATTTTTCTACTAGACTGCGCAGCTCTTGCTATAAAAAGACGCTGCTCAAAACTCAGAAACTTCAACAACACTTGAGCATTAAATTCAGCAGAAACTGGACAGGTTTTGTTTTAGGATGCACCAGTGCTGAAGTTAACCCTCAAACAGCAAGCACAAGAAGAAGTTTCAGTTTTCAATTTCAGACAAACCAAGTTTCAACTTCACACTATAATAATTCCGGAAAAATTTCGGCAGAGCAAGTCACAGAAATGAAGCTCACTGATCAGAAATTTAGCATCATAAAGGAGTTCAAACCAGAATTCAGCAGATACAAGGATGGTTTAGCAACTAAGAAACTCTATCAAGGGCTGAGATTCACAAACGGCACCAACAAATTGAGAACAAATTTCAGCTCAATACTCAGAAATCAAGCTAAGTAACGCCAGACGAATTCATTCAAATCAATTAACTCAGAACGATCGAGTCGAAGCTCAGCTATAACTCAAACTTTATTCAAAATTTTCAGCACATAAAACTAACTTTCAACTTAGAAGAATCAAACCTGATGCCTTCTGGAATTGGCTAAGTATCAACGCGTAGGGACGATGCATAGGCTACGCAGCTTCAAACTCAATCCCAGAAACTGAAGTTGTTCTTCCAGCCTCAACAACAGAAAATCCGATTATCGGACAAACCTTCATCAAATCGAGCTCAAACTTTGGATTCTACTTCCAAACAGCATAATAATCCAACCCTCAGTGATTGATTTCCAGAAACAATCATGAATTCAGAAGAATCCAGCTCGTCGTCCTCTCTGAAACTGGAATCGAAATTTTCAATCAAAACCCAAGAAATTCAGTGTTAATCGGACTGACCCTTCAGATTCAGCTTCGTGCTTTTGAACCCAAATCCTCAACGAAATTTAAATCTGAGTTAACCAAGAAAGTTGAAGTCGCCAACGGAGATTCAGTGGTGGAATTCGAACTAGAACCCAAGTAATCCAACAATTTCCAATTGACATTAATCAATTTCAGCAGATTCAATAATTTCGAAATCAAAATATCAAACACAAATAGACAAATACGATTAAATAGTGAAGAACAAATACAATTTCTGTTTTAGAACACATATCAACAGATGTTACTATTTTAAAAAAATCATTTTTTTAATTTTCTGAATTGATGATGATCAAAACAAAGACCCAAGATGGATACAACAATACTCGACCTGCGCTCTCATACCAAGATGATACAAATAGCAAACAAAAATACCGATATAACAAAATATGCGGAATCAAAAATAAGAGCTAAACTTAGAATTGATTGGAAGAACAAGAACAACATGAAGCCTAATAACCTCTATGAACTCAATCAATTATAAAAATAAGAGTTAGACATATAATTGATTGGAAGAACAAGAATCAATTAGGATATGAATCCCAATTACCTGTACGAACTCAATTAATTATAACAACAACAGTAACAACAATAATGATACAGTGAAATTCCACTAGTGGGATCTGGGAAGGATAGTGTGTAGGCAGACTTTGTCTTATCCCGATGAGTAGAGAGGCTGCTTCCGAAAGATTCTCGGGTCAAGACAAAAAGAAAAAATGAGACAATATCAGTAATGAATACGGATGAAACCGGAAAGCCCAATTTCGCGGTCATTATGTCTTTTCCATAGCTTTGCCTCGAAGACCAGGGGCGACAGTTCGAGCTCTCGACTTAGTTTGTACCAGACTCCTAAGTAGGTGTACCAACTATATTTCTTTGTAATAAATGCATATATACTATGTTGGGATTCGCTCCTCCTATATAAAGGGGACCTTTACTATTTTTTGCACATATCATATTACAGAACACACACAATATTGAATAAAAGAACAAGAACATTCTTTCTGCTCTCTAACTCAAATATATTCTCTTGATTTCACTACTTACATTTATTGCTTACGTTTATTGTGTTCTATTTATTGTTCTACATTTATTGCTCATTATTGACCATGAAGAGCCTTCAGCAAAGCTCTCATACTGTTAGACCTTTATCGGCTACCCATAGCTCAGTATCGATATTGACCTCGAGGCCCCGTATAACTAAGCTCGAGGCCTCGATTCTCAAGTGCCCTGTTTGCTTAAACACATTGCTTTCAAATTCTTACCTTATTTTCTAGTCTCACGCTAAGCATATATTACTAAACAACTTGCATAAAAATATATCACATATTTTTAGAACTACAAAATTAAATCTAATTGTAATTACCATTTTCAAAGTAAACAAGTAACACCACAGAAATCATAGGAAAAATAGGATTAACATGAAAGCCAGAAGAAAGATATAGAGCAAAATCGAAATAGTATACCTACCAAACTAGTCTCTCAAAGTAATGACATAAGGCAAGACTTAACTACCTCCTAAACGTCAACCCTAATACTCAACCTCCACATGTTCCTATCAAGTGCTATGTTTTTAAAAATTCTAATTTATGAAAACATTGACAACTTTTGGATACTAGGATAAAGTAATTAAGCAATTAAGCAATCACTACTAATTGCACTAATTTATCACTAATAGAAGCATAAATAAAGCAATAAAGGAATTAAAGGCATAACCATAATTTCATTAATTAAAGGATAAGTATAGAGTGTGAGACTTGCATATCTTCAAATTTATCATTCATCAAGTCAATCTAAAATAAAAGCCTTAAAGGCTATTTATACTAGAGTGGATATTTGGTTACAACTAACTTAACTAACTTTAAACTAATTTGAAGGAGCTAAGTATAGTCAATTATTACAAGTATAGCCTCAAATTACATGTGGTCTTCACTTGATGGCTAATTAAACACAGCCACCCAATTGCGATAGTATCCACCAACTGACATCCAACGCGCGTGTTGACTATCTTGGGTAGAACGTAGGGTATTTTATGAGTATGTGTATGGTGAGTTTATATAGTGATTTGATTTTATTGGAAAGACTCATGGAACGTTCGAGGATGAACATTTGTTTAAAAGGGGGAGAATGTAATAATCCAACCAATCGTTTTAAGGACTAGTATTATGTTCAGTGGTTCGAGGTCTTTAATGGCTTCATATTGTGTATTATGACTTACATGTATTGTCGGATTCGATTTTCAGATATTTCGGAATTGATTTGGTTGAGTGATTCTCATTTTAGGAGCTTAAGTTGGATATGTTCACCAAGGTTTGACTTTTAGGTTTCTTATTTATATTAAATTTAAGTTGCCCTATCGTGTTATATCCTCAGTTACTAAATTTACCCTCACATGCTTTATTTGATATCATTAGTTCAGGTTCAATCTTTTATTGTCAAATATACTCTTATATGCTTCAATTGAAATTGTTACCTCTTTTATTGTTATGTTATCTCTTTCATAGTAGAGTTATTCTTATTTGAAGTCATTGTTACATGTTATCTCTTCCATGGTTGATATATTCTTATTCAAAGTCATTGTTACATATTTTCTCTTCCATTGTTGATTTACTCTTATTCGAAGTCATTGTTATATGTTTCTCTTTCATTGTTGATTTATTCTTATTTGAAGTCATTGTTATATGTCATCTCTGTCACTGTTGAGGTATTCTTATTTAAAGTCGTTATTTCTTGTTATGTATTTCATTGTTAAAATTATTCCTCCATTTCATTGCGTTGTTTTAAATCTTATCTTAACTAATTTACCGTACTCCCGTGTTATGGTTGTACTCAATGTTGTTGAGCTGCGGGCTATTTGTTGTTATTATGTTTTTGGTACATGTGTGATTGTTGAGAGAATTGTTGGGGTGTTTGCACGTGAGTTGTCCGAATTATTGTTACTATTGATATTTGCACATGTGTCGTTACAAGGCGGTCTATCTCTGATGGGTTTGCACAAGTGGTGAGATAAGGTGGGATAATTTATACGTGCGTGGAGAGAGAAGGCGGGCATTTAATTTATCATTGATCACGCGGTGAGACGGTGAGTTTTGCTGAGGATGATTTGTGATGGCCAAGGGGCATTCTTATTGATAATAATTATGTGGTAGCGTGGCCTTCATGCAGTTTCATGCATATTATAATATGATACTCGGTATCTCGGATTTTACCTATGGATTTGTGATGTGTTAGTATCCTTCCACAAGAATACACTGTAACATGTCATCTATATCTACGTAGGGGTAAGAATTTTGATGTTTATTGATCATTTACATGTATTTTTGTATACCTGTTGTCTGTGTATAGATTGGACTGTTGGCACGTGAGTTATCTGTACGGATTTGAGGTATTCTTATTGCTGGAATGTGATATGAAGTATTGTCACTAATGGTATGTGAGTTGTCCGTACAAATATGAGGTATTAATAGTATTAGCACGTGAGTTGTCCGTGCAGTTGTGATTGATGATTTTAGCACGTGATGCCAAGTGAATATGATTCGTGATATGAGACTTGTGATTATGATATGAGGTATGGTACCTCGCCATGATTATTATGTAAACCTTGTGTAAGAACGATTAATTATTGCTTATATTTTTTATTTTCTAGAATAGGATTGCTATTCTTTTCATGTTTAGCCTTATTCTAATATAGTTCCTTTGTTAGGTTTATACTCATACTGTAAAGGTTTTTGTGTTTAGTAGGTGTCTCGACTGTAGATCGTCATTACTTCACCAATGCTAGTCTTGATACTTACTAGGTAACAATTTGGTGTACTCATGTTGTGCATCTGCATATATTTTGTACAGATCCAGGTAGCTCTAAGTGTGCTGGTCGTTAGCTTGCTGTTGGAGTTTTGCTATGAAGACTTCAAGGTACACCTGCTATGATTAGGCAGGTGTTAGAAGAGAGGAACCTTTCTTATTTGAAAATAGGATGCGCGCCAAAGTCCCATAAGCTTTTATTTTAATCAGAATTTAATGAAGTCACGAGAGTATTTATGACGTTATCATCTACATACTGTTTAATGCGTCTTTCGTGACTTTATTAAATACTCTTATCAAATTGGCAACTTCTCTTTCAAGGTAAAAATGATTCCTTCTGATATCGCAGGCTTCGTAGTCACCTTCTAGGGTTTTACATTGTCACTGTTTACTTCTATTCCAAAAAGTGATGTATTTGATATTTTTATTTACTCTTAGAAAAGCTTATGACTCCGTATACTAGCGATTTTGGAATGTTGTATATCTATCTTCGGTTGTTGGTTATGTATGAGAATTTCCGGTTCATGTTAAATAATGATAATTGTATACATTGGCATTGCCACAAAATTAGTAAAGCCACCCAAATATCAATAGGTCATGCACCCAACGACATAACTTTCATCGAATGATGAACTAATCATGATGAGACACTTAAGATCCGAAGTAAATACTTATTAAACCCTTTTCTCTACCCTCTTCATAAATGGAGATCCACCAAAATATTGTTGATATCCAATTTTTTTCTATATATTTTTTATATACAAAATACCTTTCAAATAGCATATGTATGCATATAAAAGTATGTTCAAATATTTTATTATTTTTCTCAATTTTTAATACTTTCTAAATCAATTTATTACCCTATTTTATCAAGAAAAACTCAATAATTATTTCTAAAATTGTCCTTTTGGTAATTTACTTATTAGATTCTAATATTTATACTAAAATATAACTAACAAAATTTTTGCATAATTTTTCACATTTATTTAATATTTATAAAGCTAAATTTTATATAATTGCAATATTAGCCTATTTTAAGATTTAATTGTTTTTAATTATAAAATTGAATCCACCATTTTTATTTTTATAAATATATATTATTAATCATATTAGTACCAATAATTTATTTTCAAAAATTATTTTACTATTTTATAAATAAATGGGGAAACATGGCTATTTAAATGTTAGCCCATTTATATTTCAATTTTGGACAGATTTGCCATCCCTAATTCAACTCAATTTCAGATCTCCTTACCCAGCCCAAATCCTAAATTTACCCAACCAATGACCTTTTTAATAACCCGCCCGGATCTCTTTGTCAATCCCACCCGTTGATCATTTAGATCAACGGCTCATACTCACCTGTTCCTTTTTAAATTCCTAATACCCCCAAACCCTAACCATTTATCACCGGTAGTCTCCCCCGGATGCCCCATCTCCCAAATTCTCTTTCATAAACCCTAGCCGTCTCCCTCCACTTCCACCCTAGAACCACCAGAATCAATGGCTTCCAAGGCCATAGAAGTTCTATACTAGCCTCATATAACTCATACACGCTTGGTTACTGAAGTTTCAAGGCCTGATCACGAAGAAGCTTAGCCGAGACCTTGTTTGATTCAAGTTCTATGGCCATCTCCATCCTTGCTCCGGCAAGCCATGGCTATTCGAGCCTGATTTCGACTCTTTCTTCTTAGCTCAACGACTCTCCAAGCCTTTCTCACCATGTGGGTTCTTCTGAAGCCCTAATTTTTGAGTCTCTTTTGATTACTTTAGATCTTTTCTAGATCCGTGTTTTCCCTAAACTTTTAAACGGGGTTCTCAAGATTGGTTTCAAAAACTATGCTTTCAAAACCTTTATCTTTCCCGATTTAGGGTTTTTGTTATGTTATTTAGATGTTTCTCTGATTTTCTTTTTCTCTTGTGTGTTTCTTCTATTGTATTTCTTTGTGTGTTTCTTCTACTATGCTTCTTATTAGTCTCTTCTACTGTGTTTCTTTATGTGTCTCTCCTACTGTGTTCTTACTAGTTCTTCTACTGTGTTTTCTATGTGTTTCTTCTACTATGTTCTTACGAATTCCTTTACTATGTTTCGCATATTATTCTTTTACTATGTTTCTCATGAGTTTCTTCTACCTAAAGATGCATGTTAAAGGTCTCAGTTCCTTTCTGAACTTGTTTTATTAGTATTTTTTTCCTTGATTACTTGTCCTATCATCTCTGCACTCGATTGATGGAAAGAACCCTAAATTTGGGGATTTATTCAAGTTTTGAGACCATTGGATATGTGGTTTGTTTGATCTTCATCTCTGAACTTGTTTGATTTAAAAAACCCTAACTTCTTTGAACCTATTTCGAGTTTCTGAAATCTACTACTTGATTAGGCTTCAAAATCTATGTTTCGACCTTTGTATCTTTAAATGGTTCTGATTTCCTGCTAAACTCTTCTAATGTCTTTCTACTGGACCCTTTGTATGTTATTTGACACTCTCTCTCTTCTACATTGCCGAATTACTAAGACTGACCTATGTGGCTAACATCTTCCTATAGTCTGCTACTTACTGATTTTGTAATTGCTTGATGTTTTTCTTTGTCCTAAATTCAGCCTCGCATACTTGTATGCTCTTTATATGTGCTAAACTTCCCTCTGAAATGGCTTTCAATGATTAATTTCAGACTTCCTTTGTGTAAGTATGATAAATTTCTTTTCTTGTTTGCTGATTTCCATGTTACTTGATCTGAGTCGAAAACATTCCTTTGCCTTTCTGACTTGGTTATTCATGAGCCAGTAATTGCAAATCTATGACTCCTTGATTTGCTATGTACTAATTGATTTTTACCTTATTTATTTAACCGTGTATTTCAATATTATTCCCTTGAGTAAATTCCTATGTATCTACCCCTAATTGCCTACTTTGCACAAGATGCTTACTTGATCTATTTCCTTAAATAATTTTTTTCAGTACCATTTAAGTTTGAACTCCTTAATTAAAGGAGGTCTTATACTAATTGATTTTAATTGATACCGAGTTCCATAATTATTTTCTTACATTCTTTCCGCCTGTTTTCACACTATAAATACCAGCTCTTCGTTGGCACAAACATACCAATACTCATAGTCTTTCTAAACTTATACTCATACTCAAAAGTATTTTCTCTGGTTACTTGTACTGTGGCCTATTTTGCAAGTCATGCTGCCTGCTTTTCTCTATTTGCTTCTTTGAAACAGGTATGTCCTGATTTAAGGTTTTCAGCACCATAACAATGTGTTTCTTTACTACCTTTGTATTCATGTCTGCCTACTTCTTCTGTATAGTTCAACACTTACTCTAGCATGCTGAAGTTTCTTTCTGCCTGTTCTACTATGAATCCAAAACACCTGCCCCCGATGTGTTTAAGATATGGTTTGAGGCATGGCTATACTGCAAGTTATTGTCCATGATTCAAACTTGATCCCCTGGGATCCTAGCCTCTAATAATGTGTTTTCTAGCAGGCTTATAGGTATGCTAGCACTCTCCATCGCTAGGCATGCCTAAAGCCTTTCCTTGCCTAAGCAATAAGATCTTCACAATATCCCTATTCCCCTGAAACCTTATGTGTACTCATTAGTAGTTGTTTCCCTCCCCTTTCCCCCTTTTTGGCATTCCATTCTTCACTTGCACACTTTCTTAGTCCTTAAGTTCTGCCCCCTTCTTGTGAGTCGTGCCTTGGGACCCTTTGAGCTCCCTATGAACTTGGATACTTGAGGGTTGTCCCTTCCACACTGCACTTGTCCCTGTTCTAATTGTACATTTGGGTGTGAGCATTGCCTAGAGTCCCATTGAGGCTCTTAGGGAACTTTGACACACTCAAATGGGAGAAAGGCTTTGGATCATGATCTCTTGGAGTTGGTTTACCTCATAACTGAGTGAGGAAGTTAGAATCAGGCTTCCTCTAGTTATAGTTTTATTTTTATTTTTTCTGATGCATTTTAACTTTATTCCGGGATGTAATAATTTGTAATAAACTCTTGGGGATGGTTAGTGAAAAAGGGTGGGTAACTATGTATGCAAAGGGTAGATACCATGCATATAGGTAATTTGAATTATGCATATAGAAATCATGCCTATGGGTATTTCAAAATCTGCATACATCTAGAAATCATGTCTATAGGTATTTTGAATTCTGCATATGCAAATGCATATAGAAATCATGCCTACAGGTCATTCTGAATTCTGTACGTCCATTTTCATATTGAAATCATGATCATAGGACTACTACATGCATGTAGAAGTCATGCCTTTAGGGTTGTTCAATTCTGCATATTCAATTACACCTAGATATCATGCTCATAGGTCTTAAAAAAGTTCTGCACCTAGATACCATGCTCATAGGTCCTAAACTAATTCTGCATCTAGATACCATGCTTAGTGGTTTTCAACAAATTTTACATCTATATATCATGTTAATAGGTTTAAAATGACTGCATTTTGTACCTTGTCTGCAAAGGTTTAAAATCAACAACGCCTATAAAATATGCCTATAGCAACTCCTAATCGAATATAAACTGCTTCATTCACGTATGGAGCTAATATCAGTAATAACGGGTACTGTCAGTTGCAGAACTTGTAACCAATTCATCAAAACTTGCTTCTCTTTTAATAATCTGATTACCCTCACTTAGCGAGTTTAACCAGTATGTATTCAGTTTATTTTAGACCTTACTATTTCATTGCTTTTTGAGTCCAGTAGATACCATGCCTATAGGATCCTCGTCCAACACTTAGGCAAGACTTAGGGTAAAGTTATAATCTGAATCTGCTTCTGTTAGTTATTACAACTAGCAGGCATGCCTGATTCGGACTTCTTATCTGAGTTATGTAATAAACTAAAAACTGTCTCAGCAATCGTCCTTCTACGTCTATAATAATCAGACTTAAACAATATGTGTAAGTCATGCTAATTACGTGCTTCTTTGTTTAAAGGGGGTATATATGAGTCTCTGTTTTTTATGTGCTTTCCCCAACTTGCAATATGTGTTTTGTATGTCTCCTTAGAGGGTTTACCTTTGAAACTACAAATAAGCCTAATATCCCTCCCCTTTAGGATTAGTAGTCATAAATTCCTCCGGGTCTGATAGGATTCAATCAGGTAATAGCATGCAATAAGTAAACGAGACCGATTCGTGCTTTAAAAATCTTAACAGGGTGGGAAGGGTAGATATGAATATGATGACCATGCGATGACATCACGTATAGCCCCTCATTGAGGAGTGACTACCGGACGTTGTGAGGGTGATCCATATTTTCAGTAAACCTAGGACCCCCTCCCGTTATTCTTATTTCTTTTCTTTAACATTTTATTTTTTTAAAATCAGCTTCCCTAAACTGCTCTTTCAAACTTTGTCTATTTTCAGACCTTTATATGTGAAATCCCCTCTTATTTAAGCCTTATTAGTCTATATGTTATTTGCGCCTAAACTCGGAATAATTGTTTGATCGGGAACCACACTAGTGGATTCCGAGGGGTGTTTAACACCTTCCCCTGGAATAATTTCAATCCCTTACCCAATCTCTGGTTACTCAAATCAAACCATCTTGGTGTCCTAATGCACCCTAATCATTAGGTGGCGAGTCTTCAAATCAAATCCAATTCCCAAAAGGAATGAGTTGTCCTCCCAAATGTCATAAACCTGATTTTCACGAGCAAAAGGGGGCGCGATAGCATGTCGACTCCCTTGTGGATTTTTTAGGCTTTTACCATTTCAGACTATTATTGTGACTTTACGCTTATTTATATGCCTTTATTTGTTGAATACCTTTAAGAATTTAAGTCCCTCTTCAACTATGAAACTCACTTGTCTTTTGTTTCTTTCCTTTAATGCCTTCTCTTATTATTGCTTTCAATTATGAAGAACTATTGTATTTATTCCTTTCTTAACGTGCAAATACTTGACAACATGCCTTTAATTGTTGCATAATCATGCTCAACATCATATTCCACTCGTGCCAAATGAAATACCATAGCAGCGCTTATAATGAGTGCTTGCGCTCTTCCGATATTATTACTCTATAAATCCAGAAAAGGAATATTTGCGGTAATACCAATCGATCAACGGTGTAGTCGACGGTTCCGTGCCTTTCCCCCTTGAGTTTTCCGCTCATGGGTACTAGTCTAAAACCTCATAGAAACCTTACTCTGTTTAAATGTGCATGCGTCATTCTAAAACTTAACCGAGTCAGTTATGTTATCCGCATAATGACTCTTTAAAACAGTCTTGTCCAAAGTCCACTGGGTTTCCCTAAAACCCAAATGGACAGTATCACGTTCTGTGCATTTATTTGGAAAACTAAATTCTTTGGCAATTATTGATATTTAGTAGTCGAGTTTGTTGGGGTAAGGGCTAAACCCTTTTGTCTTGCAGAAATATGAGGCACGAAGTCCCCAGATTCGGCATGGTCACCAACATCCACCCAAAATTGTTAAGCTGGTGGGAGGACCTTCACTCCAGTTATCAGACTCTTGTCCGGAAATATATGGGAAACCTACCTTCCCTCCTAAAAATCCAACCCAACAACAAGATCATATAAGCTTATACTCTGTTCTGGGATTCTGATAGGTCTGTATTTCGCTTCGAGGACATTGAAATGACACCCTTGTAGCAGATATATGAGGATTGGCAGGTATACCATGGGAGACTTCGGGTCTGTTAATGTCTGAGAACCGCAAGGGCAGGGGTTTCCTCAAAATGATGGGTCTAAAGAAGAATTCTGATCTGACATGTTTAAAAGAGTCTTATATCCTCTTTGATTATTTGTAAGAGAGGTACGGTCACGACAAATCCTACCGTACTTATCCTGATGAGTTCGCACTTACATCATCGGGGCATATTCACCGAAGAGTCTTCATCTTCATGTTTTGCTTCCTGGGGATGATAATGTTTCTAATGAAGAAAGTAAGGATCCATACTAGGCTGGCTATGGTGACTAAAACTCTAATGGAGGGAGTTGGTGGACAACCGTTTAGCATAGTACCCATGATCATTGCGGAAATATACCGAGCCTTGGAGAAGTGTCAATAAGGAGCCAAACACTTCGAGGGCTGGAATTTGCTACTCCAGCTCTGGCTCGTGGAACCTCTCCAAAGGGGTAAATGCCGATAAGAGATTCAGCGAAGGGAATGGGATGATCATATAGCTTTCCATCATCCAAGGCGGATGAATTACATGCCCAACATGTTCGCCCAACCAGAAGATGCCAAGGGATGGCTGGAGCTGTTTGAAAACCTACTTGAGGATCAAATACAATAGATGTTCTAATGGTTCCCTACCGAGAAGTTTATCACCCGATCAAGGGATGCATCATTTCTGAGACTGATCGTTTGAGAGGAACCTACCCTTATGTCCCTCTCCGAGTTATGGGACTGGCCGGTAGGCAGCGGGTTATACCAAGGGTCGACAAGATGAGTCACTTTCGGGCTGATTTCCAGGATGGTAATAGCTCTTATAAGTGCCAAGCTCAGTATATATGGCACTGTAAAATCGTCATGGGAAGAGATACCATCGAGCCAGATAGATATCACGCTGGTTTTGCTCCTTACTATTCAGGCTGGTTGGAGGATAATCATAATAGTATGGGTCGGCTTGGGTTTGTTCGAGGTCACGGGATCATAGATGAAAAGGACGAGGCACATATCAAGTAAAATCAATTGTGCAAGAGGATTCGGGAATGCAAAATCGAGCACCGTGAGATACAAGAAGACAACCAAAAGCTGATTGAAGAGTGGAAAGACATGGTTGTTGATGCCAACAAGCGACTAGGATACTTGGAGCGGGGCATAGTAGAGCTAGAAAAAGTTTCTCAAAAGTATCGAGAATTGAAAGAATGTTGAGGTAAATGAGGGTGGACATCTAGCCATAGCCTGCCTACTGCTGGAATTTTGAGAGTTAGGAAAGCTATTCGATGGAGCCAAAGATGCCGAGTTTGTGGAAGATCCTTCTGAGACCAAATGGACATGAGTTTCCTTTTTTGCTTTAAGAAATGTAATAAGACCAGTGCCCACTAGTGACATTTTATTTCTTGTTATTTATGTCGATTTGAGATCCATCTACTTTTTATCAATAAAATGAGGCATTTAGCATTCTAAGTTCTCCAAATCAATTTGTCACTAGGCCTACCTCGGGCACAAAGGGGTTCCCAAATTAGGACACGATTTACATTCTTGCATTATGTGTTTTAATAAGCGCCACATTTTCTTATAATCCTCACTAACTTGTTACCTTTTTGTTTTTTTATTCTTTTGTTTTATTTCCCTCCCCAAAGGTTAGTTCGTGCACTCTGGCGTCATCATCTTATCTCATGAGATCCAGGGCCCTCCACCCACTCCTCCTCTTAGTTTTGTTAGAAACAAGAGCAAAGGGAGGATGGAAGATCGGAACAACACCATAAAGGAGAACTCAACTGAATGGGTAGAGGTCACTCATGCCCATAGTACTCAAGTTTACAAAGAAAATGCATTCCAACTCGAACAAAAGCTGTTGATGTTCCAAGAGGAACTTGATCAAGTCCGGAATCTGGGAAATCTGTCATTTTCCATTAGCACTACAGATGTCAGTTTCCTGAATTCTCAAAACCCCACACCTCCATAAAATATCCCAAAGCAAAAAAACAATCCCGTTCCTCACCACCACTGCAACACCTTGCATACTTCAAACAACACTCCACTGCTCATCTCAGAACCCTTGAACTCCACAGATGACCACTTTAACACCCATCATAAGACCCCCATCAATGTGGAAACCATGATACACTCCACACCCGAGTCTGATGATAAATAATCGCTCATTAAGAACCTGGAAGAAGAACTTTAGAAATTGACTAGCAGAATTCAGGGCTTCGAAGGAAGTAAGGGGATTGAAGAATTGAACTACGAAGATCTTTGCATAAAACCCAATGTCAAACTGTCCGAGGGGTACAAACTTCCTAAGTTCGAGATGTTTGATGGTACAGGGGATCTAAGAGTCCATTTGAGAACATACTGTGACAAGCTGGTCGGAGTAGGGAAAGACGAGAGGATCCGCATGAAACGTTTCATGAGGAGCCTGAAAGGAGATGCTCTATCTTGGTGCATTAGCCAAGACACAAAGAAATGGTCGAACTAGGTGAGTATGGCATCCAACTTTATGGACAGGTTCAGGTTCAACACAAAAAATGCACCAGATGTGTTCTACATTCAGAACCTAAAGAAGAAGCCCACAGAAACATTCCGCAAGTATGCTACTCAATGGAGATCAGAAGCTGCTAAGGTCATACCTGCTTTAGAGGAGGAACAATTGAACAAGATTTTCGTCTAGGCTCAGGACCCGCAGTAATATAAGAGGCTGATACTGATTGAGAACCATAAATGTTTTTGACATTATCAAGCTGGGAGAAAGGATTGAAGAAGGCATCAAAAGTGATACGGTTACAAACTTTGAGGCCTTGCAAGCTACCAATAAGGCCTTACAATCTGGTGGTGCGTCCAACAAAAGGGACATAGGTACCATAATGATTGCACAGAGAACCAAATCCCCTATTAAACACCAAGCCTATCCTATAACTCCACTCACATATCAGCCTACTCCAAACTACCAAGCATCCTCACCCTCTTACCAGACCCCATCACCCACTTATCAATCACCTCCACCTCCCATATATCAACCTACTTCACCCAGATATTCCAAACCTGCACATGTCTACCAAACCTACAATCCTTAACCATCCCACTATCAACCACCTCTGGCACGCCAAAAATTTCGAGACCTCGACCAAATTTTGACCGCATACCTCCTAAAAAATATGCGACCATTGCTGAACCAATTGACCAGTTGTACAAAAGGCTAAAAACTGCTGGTTATGTCCCTCCTATGCCTGTTGTAACCCCTGAGAACCCTTCTCAGTGGGTTAATCCAAACAAATCCTGTGCATACCATTCTAGCATGAAAGGACACATTATCAATGAATATCTCTCTTTGAAAGACAAGATCAAGGCTTTAATTGGCAATAAGATCATCGGGGCAAAGGAACCCGCTCTAAGCGTCCGCAATAACCCTCTACCAGAACATAAGGGTGGAATCATTCACATGATTTAAATAGAGGATGATTAGGATCCTGAAAGGTCAATCGGGTTGATCATGGAAGGGGATGACCCAAAGAAACCAATAGTTACTCTCAATCCAATCGTGGTCCAAATTCAGTCTTCTGGGGACGCTGAGGTGAACATGTTTGTGCTGCTAGAGTTTGAAGCAAATGCAAGGGCACCAACACCAATTGAGGTTGAATTTGTGTCTCCAACAAATGCACCTACACCATTCGAAGTTGCAGTTTTACCTCCCAAAGCACATGCTCCATTCAGAGTGAAGATAGTTGCGGCGATCCCAGTGGCAGTGTTGGCCATGAAACCATTCCATACCAAGACTATACCATGGGACTGCACAATTGAGGCAAGGAGGAAAGGCAAGGTTAGGATCGAGGAGACTGTTATCGCATAGGGTATGACAAGGACTGGTAGAGTCTATACCCCTGAACATCTAGCTAAGGCAAACAAGCAAGCCTCCAATCGGTCACCCATCATTGAGACAGGTCTAGATGATCTCTGGAGAAAGATACAGACCAAAGAATGCTTGATAATCGACCAGTCGAACAAAACACCAGCGCAGATCTCCATACTTTCTTTGCTACAAAATTCTGAGGCACACAAGAATGCTCTATTAAATGTACTGAGCGAAGCATACGTGCCAAGCAACATTATTGGCAGGGAAATGGCCAACATGGTCGGAAAAGTATTGGAAAGTCACAAGATTACTTTTCATGAGGATGAGCTACCGCTGGAAGGGTTAGGTTACAACAAAGCGTTGTACATCACTGTGCAATACGAAGACTACTTTATCACCAGGATCCTGATTGATGGGGGTTACAGCCTCGACATTTGTCCACTGGTAACACTCTAGAAATTGGGCAAAAGATTGCACAATATAAAGGATGGAGCTACCAACATGAAATTCAATGACTCCCAAAGATCCACCATCGGGGAGATTAGTTTGTGTTTGCAAATGGGGCCAACTTGGTTCGATGTTGACTTCCAAGTGATAGAGGTACCAACATCTCAGAATCTGCAGTTGGGACTACTACGGATTCATGCTACCGGGGCTGTGGCATCGACATTGCATCAGGCAATGAAATTTGAATGGAAAAATCAAGAGGTAATCATTCACGGCGACGGGAGCAATCCTATATACAGTAGCTAGACCATTCCGTCAATCGAAGGAAGAAGGAATCTAGGAGGAGAAACTTACCATCACATCGAAAGGGAGATTGTTGTTGACAAAGAGAAATGGTGGGATAACAAGATCGAGAGTATAGTGAATTGGTATGGGTACAAACCTGGCAAAGGGCTCGGTAAAAATCTCCAAGGGTTAAGCCCATAAAACTCAAGAAACATGGCACCACCTTCTGTTTGGGATATGAGTACACTTGGGAGGAATTCAATAGCTGGTCGCCACCATGGCACGGTCCTTATTATCCACTGGAGCAGCCGATAACACATTTGGAGTAGACTTTCAAACCGGCTAATGTTATCTACGGATCAGAAAAAGAGAAAGCACTGGCAGCTGTGAGGAACTTGTTCTTGGAGGACAATGACATGGATTGTTGTGTTGTTCTTGAGGAGGAGGGGAGGAAGGCCCTTCCATACATGCCATAAGCAGAGGGGCCCACCTTAATAACTGAACCATCAAGACAACCAGAGCTCGACGAGCCTCGGGGTAGCAAGGCTAAAACAAGCACTGTTTCAATTTACTGAAAGATTTTATTTTTTCCCATTTTTTCAATTCTTGCAATAAGATCTCCAATGTTTATAACAATTATGCAATTTATCAAAGCATTTTGATTTTTCTTATGAATCAAAACTTATTATTATAGTTTCCTCTCATTACTTTACTTCTACAACGTTAAAATTACTTGTCTTGATCAACCGATAACTGTGACATGCAACGAGACAACACAACAAATGGACATAGATTCAGAGGAAGATGATATACCAAAAGAGATTACTAAAGAAATATTAAATTTTTAGAACTGACCTAAGTCCAACTTGGATGAGACTGAGATCGTTAACCTGGGAGATGCAGAGAATGTCAAAAAAAATACAAATCAGCATCCATTTGTCACCGTCAGAAAAGAAAGAGTGCACAGAATTTCAAAAGGAATATGAGGACATATTCGCCTGGTCGTATGATGTTATGACTGGTCTAGGTACAACCATTTTGGCTCACAAACTACCAACATATCCAACATGTCCACCAGTAAAGCAAAAGCTCAGAATGTTCAAGCCTGATATGAGTCTGAAAATCAAAGAAGAAGTCACTAAGCAGGTCAAAGCTAAGGTTCTCAGGGTAGTAGAGTACCTGACATGGTTAGCCAACATTGTGCCGGTACTAAAGAAGGATGGAAAGATCAGAGTCTGTGTCGACTACCGGGATCTCAACCGGGCAAGTTCGAAAGACGACTTCCCTTTGCTAAATATACACATCCCAATCGATAATTTCACCAAGCATGAGTTGTAGTCATTTGTAGATTATTTTACTCAGTATCATCAGATCTCGATGGATGAAGAAGATGCTGAGAAAACGGCTTTTAATACACCACGGGGATGTACTATTACAAGATGATGCCGTTCAGATTAAAGAATGCTAGGGCCACCTACATGAGGGCCATGACTACCATTTTCCATGATATGATACACAAGGAAATAGAGGTATACGTAGATGATATTATCATCAAGTCCAAGAAAGCCACTAATCACATGGAAGATTTGAGGAAGTTCTTCAATAGATTGAGAAGGTACAACCTAAAATAGAATCCCGCAAAGTGTGCATTCTAGGTTCCTGCTGGAAAACTACTTGGGCTCATTGTGAGTCATCGAGGAAAAGAACTGGATCCATCAAAGGTCAAAGCTATTCAAGAATTTCCATCGCCAAAGAAGAAGAAGGACGTGATGAATTTCTT
This sequence comes from Nicotiana benthamiana, assembly GCA_034376525.1. Taxonomy (NCBI): domain Eukaryota; kingdom Viridiplantae; phylum Streptophyta; class Magnoliopsida; order Solanales; family Solanaceae; genus Nicotiana; species Nicotiana benthamiana. Next base: position 79,640,670 of record CM067337.1, on the reverse strand, counting down.
AGGGAGACGTAACTACATCAGCTGGTTCATAGCACAATCTACAATTATCTATGAGCCAATCTTTAGGATGTTGAAGAAGGACACTGCCACCAAATGGACTGACGACTGCCAAAAAGCTTTCAACAGAATCAAGAAGTACGTGTCAACACCACTTGTTTTGGTCCCTCTAGAGCTAGGTAGACCTCTATTACTCTACCTTGCAGTATTGGTTGGAGCTTTCAGTTGCATTCTACGGAAGTATGACGGAGTAGGGAGGTTATCCAATAATTTTTTCATAGCTGAGGAATCATGTGTAGAAGGACTCCTAATTTAGGATTACTAAGGTGTGTCGACGTGAAAGAAGCATCCATGCTATTAGAGGAAATTAATGCAGGAACCTGCATTCCACATACAAATGGTTTCATCTTAGCAAAAAAAATACTTAGTGCTAGTTACTTTTGGATGACTATGGAAACAGACTGCATCCAGTATGTTCGAAAATGCCACTGCTATCAGATACATGCAGACATGATAAAGGTACCTCTACAAGAGCTTAATGCAACAAGCTCACCATGGCCATTCGCCACCTGGGGAATGAATGTTATTGGACCAATCGAACCCGACACATCAAATGGGCACAAGTTTATCTTGATAGCAATTGACTATTTTACCAAATGGGTTGAAATAGCATCTGACAGAGTATTAACCAAGAATGTCGTGGCAGATTTTTTCCGCGACCGCATTATTTTCCGATTCAGGATTCCAGAGTCAATCATTACCAACAACGGCTCCAACCTCAACAGTGACATTATGAAAGCCATGTATGACACTTTCAAAATCAGTCATAAGAACTCTACAGCATACAGACCCTAGATGAACAGAGCAGTAGAAGATGCCAAATAAGAATATCAAGAAGATATTAAGGAAAATGATACATGAGTATAAACAGTGGCATGAGAAGTTATCATTTACTCTTCTAGGGTACCGCACTACAATTCACACGTCAATTGGGGCAACCCCCTATATGATGGTTTATGGTACCAAAGTAGTCATTCCTGGCGAGGTAGAAATTCCCTCCCTAGGAATCATACATGAAGCTGAGATCGACGACAAAAAGTGGGTGAAAAGTCATTATGAGCAGCTAGTGTCACACCTCCTTTTTCACTACACCTACAATGGTATAAAAGAATTTTTCCAATTAAAGGACGATTTGGATGAGATTTATATTAAGATTTCAGAGTCGCCACTTAGGAGATTAATGATATCCCAAGTCACCGGTTGAATCCCAAAATGAGGAAAATATGACTCTGTTAATAGTTTGCGAACCAGAAATCCGAGTAAGAAATTCTGTTAACTCAGGAGAAGGTGTTAGGCATTCCCGAGTTCCCCCGTGGTTCTGGCACGGTTGCTCGACTGTTATAATTGGAATATTTATCTAATTTTAAAACTTGTTTTATCTTATGTGCTTTTAAACATTAATTAACTTTTATACTATTTTAACGAGAATTCCAATGTCGTGAAAACATGTCTCGAACCACGTCACATAAATTCACCCATGGTTGTTGACACATTTCGACTTCGTTGAAAGTTGGATTTGGGTCACATAAATGCGCACCCGAGTTTAGGAAGGTAATGTTATTAAAATACGTGCCTAAAGAGTCTAACACGTTATTATCTTTGGGGAAGGCCATAAAATTTACTAAACGGCCCGTCCCAAAATCTATATATTTCAATACAGATATTTATTGAGGGCCCCGCAATTATTGTATTTTTCGTTTGGCGAGGCTCATCTCATTTATTATTTAAAGGCCCAACCTAAAGTAAACTATGATTTTCTATGTAATATTGTCTCTAAGGGCTCTAATTAATTAGCATATCCAAAAGGCCTAATACTTATGATTCCAATTTCAAAACAGTTTAACCCAACAAAGAAAAGACAAAGCAAATTTCCAAAACAAGCCCGATTAGACTTTTAAAGAGTGGGGCAGTTTGGGTATATGATGAGCCCATAGACCTTTGGATCAATGTAGCTCTCAGTTGCCAATCTCAAAGTTCCCCTAATGTCTAGTTCCGCAGGTGTGGCAATTTATGCACTGACTACCCAAACAATCACAAAAGACTATAAATCATACCATACAAATTTAAGTTAGTGAACCAAATCACGAGGGAGATGAGATGATTAACAAGCTATTTACACATTGCACAACTGATTTTGTGTCAAGTTGAACTCAAGGATCTATTTATAAATTGAATTATGCAAGATGTGATTATTGATTTTTGAATGAGACCTTGGACTGTCAAATTAGAATATACTAAAATTTTCAGTTCAATTTTGATGCTTCAAACGCCACCCTTTAACCAACGGAAATGCAATTACTGTGTGTCAAAGCTAGTGATATCTATAGGAGCAAACCGATCTTGTTCTACTTAATGATGACAGACTTCAAGGGGTTAATGCCATGACAACTAACAACTATATTGAAACTCCAAATTTAAACACCTATGTTGATTCATTTTACCAAACCACTGAAACACTAAAACTGTTTTTCTAGAATGAACAAACTCAAGTATAAATTCAATAGTCCAGTACAGTCCACTTTTAACTACAGAAATTGAATATTGAATGTTAAAGATACGAATTGACATAATCTAACATTGAAGTCTATTATATAGTCCGAAATTAGTCTAGTTATACAAATGACACATCATTTCAATTAGGCTGGTTGTTTTACTCATTAATATCGAATAGAAACAGAATGATTTTAGAAATCAACTTCAAACAACACTTTTAATTCATTTTCATAGATTTGAGAGCTACAGAACATATACCTATATATTTGAAAGGTAAGAAGAAGATGAAGAAGTCAGCACAACACAATATGCAACAACGATTTGGAGTTTCAAACAACAACAACACATCAATTTCAACCCAGGAATGGTTCAATGATCCAGGAATCAAGCATAACTGAGAGACTGACCCGCAGCAGTACCAAAAAAAACTAAGTAAAATCTAAAAAGCACCTAGAAACACTTAAAACCTTCAACAAATTAAAGCTCAATCAAAACCAATTCAACTGGACCCAAAATCACTCAACACTCTTCTGGTAAACCTCTGAAACCTCAACTATAAAATTTCAAACTAGAAGATATAGATTGATCGACTAGAAGTCAAAATTCACCTAAAGCTTTTCAATGGAATAATGTTTTTTTTTGAAGATTTTTGTTGTTTTTGGGTTTTTTGAATATTGGATTTCAAATTTAGATCTGGAGATTAGAGAATATTTTTTGGGGGAATTATTGGACTCCAAACTTGTTATTCAAGGCAGAAATGACCGCCTTATATGGGCAAACTAATGGGCAGCACTTAGTTTTCTGTTTTCAGTTTAGTCCCTATTTATTTTTCAGCTTTTATCTTTTCAGTCCCTTTTTTACTGACTTTTGTCACAAGTTAATACACTAAAAACTATTGAAATTACACTAAAGTCCTACTTTGGAAGGTCCTAGAAGATTCTAATTTCAACTACCATGTGCTACCCAATCCTAAAATGTCTAAACTACCCTTTTATTATCCTAAAATTACTGACTTATATCAGTTAAACCCAACCCCTAGTTAAACTTCAATTACAGCCAAATTGAACCTAAACTAATCTGATATAACTAACCCGATTAACTAATAACTAAATGCTTCAGTATAATCAATTTAACTAACCTGATTAACTAACATGATTAACTCGCCTGTGAATTCATTTCTAATACCAATTTATACTAACATCAACTTTACCAAACATAATTAATCAAAAATCAAACCAAGACTTAAACTAACAGAACATGTCAAATAAGAAAGAATTTATACTAAGCCAAATCAAAAAGGAAGACAAGGGTATATCTACTGATAATCAGAAAAATTAAACTAACCTATTCCTAACAAAAACATACTGAGATGACTCAAGAAACAGTATCAACACATAACAAATCATATTCTAATGAAATCATACTAATAATCAAACTAATATGGAACGAATTAAAGTCAAAGTAAACAAACAATAAACTCAAACTCAGAACACAAGATAGAACAAAATTAAAATGCAAATAAAAATGGAATTTAACCATTGTGGGAACATGATCAATAGAAGAAAATTAAACGAATAAAGAAAAGAAAATTGAAACTCACTGGCACAACTCAAAAGTTCGGCTGCCTCTCGATTTAAGATTTGGATGATTCTGATGATATTCGAACGCCGTTGATACCGGATTCAACATGAGGGAGGCGAGGTGACTATGTAGTACCAATTTGGTAGACTTTCGAGAAACTAGGGTTTCCGGCCAAACTTTAATGTAATATTCGAGAAATCCCAGGCAGATTCGAGGAAAACTAATTGAGAAGAGGGCGGTGATGAGAGTTTATGGTGTGATTTTGGAGAAATTTGGACGAAGTTGGGTTTTGGCTGAAAAGTTTAGATTCAAGATTCGACAAATTCCAGTAAGTTTCGAAGGAAATTAACCTTGGATTTGGAATGAGGGGAAAGAGAGGAATATATGATGTATTTTGGGGCGGTTTGGAGATGGGCCGCCGCCGTGGGCAATTTCCGGTGGCGACGTTACAGGGTCTGTGATGGGGCGTGTTTGAGATGATGATACGGGTGGGGGTGGGGGTGACTCCGACAATTTAATATTATATAAGAACCAGTTATGGACCGTCTGATCAATCAACCTCGACGGTCCAGATTGACTTGGAGTGTAATGGTGTCGTTTTGAAGGCATTAGGGGTAAGACCGGGTTGTGTATGGGTGTGGGCTCGGACCGGGGTCATTTTTGGGTTGGATTAATTAATAGAATAACCCAAATAGTGGTCTTGTATTAGGCAACCTTTTGTTTATTTCCTTTTTGTTTTTCTTTTTTCTTTTAATTTCATTTCATTATTTTTTCTGATTTTTTCTTATGAAATGCTAAATAAAAGTTAAAACCAAATTGACTTTTAAAAATATTCCTAAATACCCTAATTCCTAATTAAACACAAATTAAAACTAAAAATGCATAAAGATTATTTTTGTTATTCTAGCTACTACCTAATCCTAAAATGTGAAATTAAATCTCAAACAAATGCCAAGTGTATTTTTGTATATTTTCAATATGAATTAGAATGCGCAAATAAAATGCAAACAATTAATAGGAAATAGAACAAAATTCACAAAAATGACAAAAATAATGAGAAAAATCATTTTGATTGAATTTTTGGGAATAATTCACATAGGGCAAAAATCACAGGCTTACAGCTAGCCCTTATTAACGGAAAGAGGACGAATGCAGTTTACCATGGTCAACTTTATCAGAACAGAATGTCTAGAGCCTTCAACAAAAGAGTCAAGCCAAGACAGTTCACACCGGGACAGCTGGTGATTTAGAAAATCTTTCCGCATCAAGATGAAACCAAAGGAAATTTCTCGCCCAAGTGGCAGGGTCCATACATTAATCACTGGGTTCTGACAAGAGGAGCCCTCATTCTCGCAGAAATGAACGGAGAAGTCTGGTTAAAGCCAATTAATTCAGATGTAGTCAAGCGTTACTATGTGTAATCGTTATGCTTTCCTATATGATGTAAATTGAACTACGCCTGATCCGATTCCCGTTTAAAAGGGGATGCGTAGGCAGACCTATGAGTTCATTCATAATTCAATAAAAATTTTCATTTACCCTCGCAATTGGAAACTGGGCAGAATTCTGAGGAGGACCTTCCAAATTCCGAAGTAATTTCAGTCAATCGTCGCAAGCAATAGTCAAAAGCATCAACCCAGTATACTGGGGCAGAATTTTGAGGAGAACCCTTAAAATTCCGTAGCAAGAAGGGTTGCAATGTCCTGAACCACGTCGCAGTCGTCGGTTCATCTAAAGAAAATACTCTCAATCATGTATTTATATTATATTTTACTAAATCATGCATGTCTATTTCTGAAGTCTCTTTGTTTAGCAACGTTACCCCAATGATACATGAAGTATCACCGACTCAGAATCGAGCAAATCGAGCAATGCCAGCGGGGATATGAACTAACCTCCGCTTCTACAAAACTTACACTTTTTCTCAGGATGCAGACACTTGAGTTGCAAAATCAGCAAATATGCTATACACTCACGAGACACATTGTTCAAAAATACAACTCTCAAAACCATTGCATCTACTCACAGTTGCTATCTGCAGGCAGTGTCCCTAGTAAGCACAATGTCCCCAACAACCACAATATCGCAATCAGCTATCAACTAAGAAAACTCTACAACTACTTGCCTTTTGTTTCTTGCATAAGTCTACCATTCTCCCTTCCAATGTTAAGCTCTTACTTCATAGTTAAAACTCAAAGAACGATCATTCATTCATGAGTCTACTATCTACACCCAACATTCCCCAATAGTCACGATATCACAACCATCTATCAGCCAAGAATACTTACTACTATTCACTCCTTTACATTCCTACATTGCATAAGGCTACCTATCTGCCTTGCGAGACTAAGCTCTGTCTCCATCTGCATTTTGCGTAAGGCTTCCTTTCTGCCTTCCAAGGTTAAGCTCTACCTCCATCCTGCATAAGTCTACCCATCTGCCTTTCGAGAGTAAGCTCTGCCTCCATCTGCATTTTGCATAAGGCTACCCTTCTGCCCTCCGAGGTTAATCTCTACCTCTATCCTGCATAGGGCTACCTATCTACCTTTTGAGACTAAGCTCTGTCTCCATCTGCATTTTACATAAGGCTACCTTTCTGCCTTCACAGGTTAAGCTCTACCTCCATCCTGCATAAGGCTACCTTTCTGCCTTTCAAGACTAAGCTTTGTCTCTATCTGCATTTTACATAAGGCTATCTATTTGCCTTTCAAGGTTAAGCTCTACCTCTATCCTGCATGAGGCTATCTTCTGCCATTCGAGACTAAAATCGGTCTCCTTCTACATCACGTTTAAATTACGCAGAATATGCACCACATTTCTCGTTTGTAGGTAAACCTGCGAGCAAACAGCCGTCTCAGCAGTAGCAATCCCGCTCCGATTCTGTAGCCTATCCGACCCCAAACACCATTTTTCCAAACTTAACCATCGCGTCCGTCTTTTCGAATATCCACGACACATTCCATAAATAATTCCTGAACTACATATGGTTTGATTCCTTGGAAAACCAGGGTTATAAAGGCAGCTCAGAATCTAGGGCTCAGCCAAAATTCTTTTCAATCACCGATTCAGTCAAAATTGGCCATCTTGTCTTTACCCGGCAACTCTTTCATCCTCCTCGGGTAAAGAGGGGAAACTGTTGATACCCAACCTATATATTTTTATACCCAAAATACTTCCAAAATATCATATATGTGTATATATGAGCTCACCCACGAGTTTTGGTATTATAAAGAATTTAAAACCAATTTATTGCCTATTTTTATACAATAAAATCCAATAATTATTCCCAAAATTATCATTTTTTTGAATAACAAATTTTATTCTCATATTTATACCAAAATATAGCTAGAATGTATTTTTGCACATTTTTATAAATTCGTTTAGTATTTTTAAATCTAAATTGCATGTAATTGCAATTATATTCCACTTTCAGATTTAATGGAAATTTTAATTAAAATATCAATTACAATATTTTTAAATTAATGTTTATGTATTATTTATTGATTCACTACTTTTAATTTAATTTTAAAATACTTTTATATTTTTATAAAATCCAAATGTGAAAACTGGCTATTTCGATTGTAGCCTCAATTCCTTTCAATTATAGCTAATTTTGCATTTAAATTTTTACCCCAAATTAGGCCCCAAATTAACAGCCTAATTCAATCTAACCCGACCCCTGACATGTTAATTAAACCCTGCCGTTCATACTTCAAATCCTGGACGTTGATCATTTTTGATCAACGACCCTTAGTCACACTTTCCTTTTTAATTTACCCAAACCCTAACCCATCCCTATTTTCTCATATGGCAACCTTTGAACCCTCTGCTTCTGTCAAACCCTCTCTAATACTCAAACCCTAGCCACCTCTATCGTCTTCTCCGACCATATCCCATCGGCGTCCATGGCTTCTCAGGCCATGAACGGCCTGCGCTCTCTCCCCTTCATTCCAAATCGTGGTTGTTCAAGGTTTTAAAGGTTCAAACTTAACAACGCCTGTCCAGATCCTTCGCCGATCTGAGTTCCTGTGGCTTCTCCGGCTCCGTTCCGACGTGTTCAAGCCTTGAAAGGCCTAGCTATAGTCCAGACCTGTTCAAGACCAGATCCTTTCCAAGCCTTCTCGTTTCTAGGGTTTTTAAGAAACCCTAAAAGCTGTTCGAGGTTCTTTTTTTCTTTTTTTTTCTTATATCTGTGGCATACTCGAAATTTCTAAACTTTTCCCCAAATTCTCTTTTCAAAATTAGTCAGTTTCAATTTATGGTTTCCAAAAAAACCTTTAAAACGATTTCTGTTTCGTCTTCTTCTTCTTCTTCTTCTTATTTCTTTATGTGAATCTGTCTGTATATGCTTCGTTGTTATGTGTTTTTGCTTGTGCATATTTTCTCTTATGTTCTTATGTTTTGCCGTTATTATGCATGTTCTTCTACTTGTGCTCTGTTATCTCTTCTGCTAGTTCCTAAAACATGCTTTCACATGTCTATCCTATGTGTTCCTATAATATTTTCTTACTAAGCTTCTTGTTTGCCTTTGCTGGACCTCTGTTTGAGTTCTAAACTTATTTCGCCTACTGTTTCTTAAGTTCTTTGTCACGTCTCTTCTCTCTTGAACTTGCTTGAGTTCTGAGCTTTTCTGAAACAAGCTTTGTTTTTACTTATTGCTTCAAACTTGCCATTATATCTATATGCTTTCTCATGAGACTCTCTCAGTCTATTTCGATGGCTTGCCCTCTCCTTTCTGTACCATATTCGAATTTTAAACCTAGGTTTTGGGGTTTCTGCGAGTTTGGGTCTTTGTATCTAGACTAGGTTTCTACTTGAGACCCTAGACTGAACTGGAATCCTTTGCTTATAAATTTGAAATTGTCTATGCCAACCTTCTCTTTCTTGTCTGATGCTTGTGTGGTTATATATAAGGGTTTTTCTTTCAAAAGGATTCTGCCAACTTGTAATTGATTCCAATTTCCCTTTACTAAGGCTCGATTGATTGTTACTGATTTTCCAAATTAAACCTTTTCCTCCCTTTTTTCTGACTAAGTTCATTCGAGCAAGGTTTTCAATTTACTGGCGGTTTGATTGGTTTACTTTCCTTATTTTTCAAACCGTATACCATAGAATTCTTGCCTTAATTAAACTCAGTGTACTTACCATTGTTATGCTACTATGAAAAGGTTTTAATTATCTTTTCTTTCCTTAATTGTCTTATGCCCGTTTGAAATCAAATCCATTAACCTAGGGGAGATCCTTATGTGATTGACTGAAAATTATTTCTTTCATTTTACTCTTTTTTTGCACTATAAAAGGGGACTATCCACTACTAGAAAATGGACCTATAGCAACGGCATGTTTCGCAACGGTTATATAACCGTTACTATAGATCGTCTATAGCAACGGCTACAACCGTCCCAATAGGGAATAAGACCAACCGGCACACTTTTTCAAATAAACCGTTACAAAAGTGAAATAATCGTCGCCATAGGGCATTATATTGCGACAGTTGTTTCAACCGTAATGATAGGATTACATGTGGCTACGGTTCTTTGCAAAATGGGCCTATGGAGACGGTTCAATTTCCCTCCTAACTTTACCAACTTTTATTTTTATTTTCGTTTTTTCCCTCCTCCTTATTTCACCAAACCCTAGATATTGTTTTTAATTTCTAATAGCAAAAGAAATAGAAGAACTCTTTCTATCTCCCGAACCCATCGAAAATACTCTCTGGACATATCAAAGAATACTCCATCCTAGGTCTAAGCAAATCTGAAGATACTCAATCCCTAGCCGCCGGAGAACTAGAAATTCTTAATTTTTCTTTAGCTGCAAAGGTAATACTGATAGTAATGTCCAAAGAGTCTTACTTTATTTTTCTACAGATTTACCGTAAGATACACTAATATTCTTTGTGTTTGACAAAATTACTAGGTGAAGAGATTGTGGTAGTAGTAGTAGGGGCGGAGAAGTTGCAATTTCGATGCGATAAGCGCAAAGACTTTATCTCCTCATCGTAAAGGTACCATTGGAAAAGCCAAATTTTTATCAAAGGTTAGTACTATTGTCCTCTTTTCTAAGTCGTAACACTAGAAAATTTCTTCATTTTTCATTTAATAAATGTATTGAAATGGTTTGGATCCAAATAAGTTTAAATGATATGCTGTAGTTTTATTATGGATTTTTTGTGGGTTTCTTCTTGTTTTCTCTTTTATGCCTCTAAATAGTAATAAAATTGATGGGTTAGTATCTAATTTATGGATATTCCTCTGTGGTAAAAGGATCTTGGCAGAGGATGGCAGTCTCATGGTAAGGATTTATTTTGTCTAGTTAGTACTCTTGTAATATACAAAATTATAATTTGCGAAGTCTCTGGACAATGTATAAATTTTTCCAATGTCATTGAAATGTGTCGGAGGAAGTAGCAATCCATGTTGGTATAACTTAGCGGCTGAAGTAGCAATCCATGTTGGTTAATACCACATGTTGGATTGGAGAGATATTTGCATCCTGGACACTCAAATCACATCCTCTTCGTAGGCTCTACGATACCTCCTGCCCCGCTGGTGTTATAAGCTACAGCTCTAAGAAATAAGGGAACGAGTGCAGATAAATATGACTACCTCATCTCAGACCAATATTATACTAATAAAACTAAAAAGTAGTAGAAGTTCAGTATCTTTTCCACTGGTATATAAATCTCTAATAGGACTTGAAAACAAGAGATGACATATATTATGCGCGCAATAGACAAAGTATTCTTAAAATATCAGATAAACTAATAGGTATCAGCTACTAAATATGGTAAACTCCTGTTCTGCCTTGACCACATTGAACTGTCAATAACACCTTGTTCTTCACCTTCTAACTCATGCTATTGTATTCCTTCATGTATATTGATTATTCAACATGTTAAGAGCTAACACTACAAAGTTCTTCAGAGGCAAGTACAATAGCAAAAGAGAGATAAAACTATGCAAAGTTCTGCTTTGGCAGACAACAAATGTTTTAAATGAGAAGAAGGTGTCAGAATTTCGACCTGATTAGCTAAATAATGATCTTGATGGTTGAACGTGAAAAAGTGCTCCACTAGCTCACTCACTGATTCATCAGGATCTGGTGGCGCATTTCGGACAGGTACATGGGCAGGGCATAGTAATCATCAAAAACATGCATAAGTCATACTCGCCATCAGCTTGCCACATTTAGTTAATTGTTGTATAGCATATGATATTGGGGAAAAGAGGTAGAACGAGAAGAGACTAAAGGCCAAAATTGTTGGAAGGTAAAGTTTTAACCCAAAAAATTAAAAGAAAATTAATTGGGTTAATCTAATCTCTCTCTAATAAGGTGGTTATTATTGACAAAGGGAGAGAGACGGGCATGAATAACAAATTAACACCAAGCATAGCTCATATTAATTTACAGCTTCAAACTGACCCACAATAAGTCGAATTATAAGAACAGATTGCACAAGAGGTTTCACAGACTAATGTCACTAACTGGGGAAGACGACCAGCAGCTCTACGCGCATTAAGACAGAGGTTGAGCAGGTTTGGAAATCCTCTTTTTGATGGATGCTCTTTCAGTGTTATACGGTTTTTTTTAGTAATTAAAATCAATTATTATGGCAGAGGCTTCAATGAGGCTCTGAATGGTTTGACTGATGAGGGTTGGAATGTGCCTCCTGCTATACTTCTGAGATTTCTGCGGGAGCATCGATCTGAATGGGCAGACAACAATATTGATGCTTACTCTGCTGCTGCCATCAAAGTTGGTCCCTGTTGCCTTCCCGGGGCTCGAGTTGGTAACTTTGGGGTCAAGTGATACTTCCACTGGAACATACTGTTGAGCATGAAGAGGCAAGGTCAGTTGATTTATTCGATTTTACATTGTTTTGCATGCCTAAAACTGTTCGTCTTTCTTACTTGGGGATTTTCTTGTCTTTGTTTCTGATGATGTGCTCCTTTTTTGCTTAGTAGTTGCTGGAAGTCATTAAGTTGGAAGGAGTTGGCCATTCTCCTGAGGATGCTATAATGCCGAGAGATATGTCTCTGTTGCAAGTAAGTTTTATTTTTTAGTATGTTTTACTTTTTAGAGCAGACAAACAGTCAATGCTCCTTTTGGACGCATTTAACAAAGATTGAGCATCTTTACCACAGCCACTTTAGAACGGCCCACAGTTAGCACCCTTGCCTGCAGCTGCTCCAGATCCTCGCATACAAGAAATGATAAATGAAAAGCTGAAGAAAGCAGAAGATCTTGGTAAATCTAAATATCTAAATAGGTCTAAACTGGGTTACTTTATAACCTCCAATTTTTCCAAGAGTTAGAATTCACTCTTTGATATGCTATTGAGTCTCTATGGATATTGTATCTGAATATATAAATAGCTCAAAAGTCTGAACTGTGTTGCTTTACAACCTCCAATTTTTCCACTCAAAGAGTTAGAATTCACTCTTTGATATGCTGTTGACTCTCTTTGGATATGGTACAGTCATTATTTTGGTTTATGTCCATGCACGAGTGTATGAGCAGGTCAAATAACATTAGGAAAAAATAGTGACCAAGTTTGGGTTTTATCTTATCCAACACCCATTACTTATTAAAAAAAAGTGACTGTATTTGAAAATGCAACCTTGAGATTATTATATTATTAATAAATACTTATGGATTGATGTAGCAATTGATTGTTGGCTTCAGCTTCATTCTCATAAAAAGTAGAGATGAACTGGTGATTCCACTTTACACTCCATCCTAAGAAGGATTTCCTAACGTTGAGGAGATGGACAGAGATGATGGATTTCCTTTTTCAAATAACTTTGCTGCCAATTGTACATACTGAGGTTTTGTATGCTATAATCCAGTGGAGAGACTTGGAGGTAAAAACACACTTAATGGGAGGTAACAGGTATGCAGTGAAATAGTCTAGAATTATGTTAATAGAAATTGCCTTAGAAGTGATTTAAGCACGATGGGAGCACGTGCCCTATAACCTTCAAAGTAAGACTATACTGGGTAGTAGTAGTAGTTGTTGCTGTTGTTGTATGTGTTACTTTTTGCCTGTAGTAAATTAGTGTTTGAATGCGATAGTTTTACAGCTTCTTCTACTCGATTTCAGTTTAATTATCAATTTAATTATGAAGTTTTGTAATGTTCACAGAATGGATGGTGGTAGATGGAGTCCTACAAGTAAAAAACAGTACCAACCTTATAGACATTATTTCACGCTGTACCACACATGTTAGAATAATATAATGAACTAATTACTCAGTATTATTTTTCGCAATTTCATTTTGATAAATGTTGAATTGGCTTTGACAGGTTTATCGAAGATCATGGACAACAGTATATGTGCCCCTGGATAATGTACGGATGTGGAACCTGAGGACTCAATTCTGCGCAAGGCAGTATCTTGGCCAACAATTTTACTTGCGAGTGTATATACCAGTTCAATCATTCCGCGACGAATATCCTATTCCAACACCTATTAACTACTAGCTGCCGCTCCATCATGGTATGCATAATGTATTTGCTTTTAGGAATTGGATTTTGACGATAAAGTTTCAAACTAATTATTCAGTTTAAAATAGAGAGTAATAGTTTTCTATTCTTTAATTGGTATGGTATGAAATGGCCATCTCCAAAGCATTGGAACCCCTTTCAAAAGAATAAATAAATCAATACTCCACTTCTCTATTGGAAATCATGAGTTGTAAGTACTGAAATTATTATATCTAAATATTACCAAGGTTCAGAAAAAGCAATGCTTTTGCCTAATTGTTTGTTTAGAGTGGGTGGTGCTGCTATACTTTTGTCAAACAAAACAAAGACAACAATAAAGCTAAGTATAGATTAATGCATGTGGTTAGAACACATAAATTCAATATTACTACAACTGCTCCTTTGGTCTTCCTGCCTCAGAGCAGCTTCTTTATCTTTGGTCTGGGCATATTCCATTTTGCAAATCTCACTTTATACTCTTTTGCAGGTGGAGTATATGAATTGATGGAAGACGGAGGCAGTGATCAAGATCTAGACCTTACTTGAAGTTTGAATTGTTGATTGTTGTAGATGCATGTGGCTGCTTCTAAGAATATTTGTTATCAAAACATTTTATAACTTTTGATGTTGAAATGTCAAATGTATGTTATTCGATTCATCACTATCTATGGATTTATTATTAACTTGTCGGTCAAATTAAATTACTAATAGTTTAATTTTATATTTATATAAATTTTAGTGTTTTATTGTTTATTTTATATATATGTAAAATCTTTATTTACAACAGGGACCACTATTTTTAATTCAATTAATTGTTATAGCTAACAAAATTGTTGCTATAGGTCTTGAAAATTGTTCCAAAATAATATAATAACCGTTGCAATAGGTAGATCAACCGTTGCAATAGGACTTGCAAACCGTTCCAAAATAATTTAAAAATCGTTGCAACATGTAATTGAACCGTTGCCATAGGATCTGCAAATTGTTCCAAAATAATCTACAATCCGTTGCAATAGGTAGTTCAACCGTTGCAATATCTTAAAGAAATCGTTGCCATTTCTGTAATACCTGTAACGGTTTAATATATATAGTAACGATTTAAGACCGTTGCATTTAACTTTATGGTAACGGTTATTAACCGTTGCAATTGATAAGAATAATTGTTCCAATAGGAAGAGGAAAAACCGTAGCGATAGAATGCCCTATAGCAACGGTTATCAGAACCGTTCCAAGAATCGTTCCTATAGCTCTATTGGCACGCGAGCGGATGTGACGGTCTCTAAACCGTTCCAATATCACTATGGCAACAGTGTTTCTACCTACGGGAACAGTTTTTCATGCATTGCCATAGGTGAGTTTTCCAGTAGTGACCCTTCTACTCTTAAGGACGATCTTCACACTACTCTTTCTGCACACTTTTGCAATAACAACCTTTACACACATACACCTCTGTCTTAAAAAATATACTAGTTTCTCTACTACTACTCATTCCACTACTTCTGAGCACCCTGCTCCTCTTCTCATTACTGTGAAAACATTCTTTGAGTTCCTTTGAATTCTCAAGTGCTTGCTGAAGTTTCTGAGTTTGCTCCTGCTGACTCTCTGACTGTTTACTTGCTATTGTTGTTCTGCTGTTCTGAAAATTGCATCTGGTATGTCTTCCTAGTTAAATACTACCCTCCTGACTATGTGTTTATTTCCCTTCTTCTGCTATGCATTCTCTATTTGGTCTGTTATGCTTTCTTTTATCTTGTTCTGCACCTTCAAGTCTATTATGCCTTCTTGCTTTCTTCATGTTTCTATAAATGCTTTCTTATGTGGTACCCCTTCCCTTTGAGCCCCTCTTGTGCGTGAGTAATTCTGAGTCATGTTGGTATCTTATTATTGCCACTCATGACTCAGAATCGGGTTCTTTTGAACCTCTATTCAAGTCAATTCCCCATTCCCGTTACCCCGTATGCGCTGAGCGTTAACTCAGACCTGGTGGTGTCCTAATCACCATCCAGACCCAAGTTTGACTTTTAAAGTTTGCTCTTTATTTGCTTGGACCAAGCAGAGGGTCAGGGGTATGCAGTCTATACCCATGGCAGGGTATGACCACCCTCTGCTATGGCTCATTAATCCCTATCTCACTTAGCACTTATTCCTAGTTCTGGCCCCCATTTAGTAAGCCATGCTTTGGGACCCTCGAGCTCCCTTTGAACTTGGATGCCTGAGGACTGGATATTCCACATTGCACTATTCTGTTACAACAACTGTTAGTGTAAGGACTGCCTGGAGTCCTTGAGGCTCCTTGGAACTTTGAAATACTTTGGGTAAGAGAAGGCATTGGAAATTTGGAAGCCGGATATGGTAAAACACGTGTTATTGGATATTAAGATTGATTTAGGCTGCTCGGATCTAGCTGTAGGCTGTGATGTATTCTTAATTGTTTTCTTTCTTTCTTTTGGTTCTGTAATAATCTTGTAAAAATAATTTGGGAGTATTATTAAAGGGTATGTGAGGGGTTTACTTTATTGCACAAAAGGCTAGATACCATGCCTATGGGTTAATGTTTTGAATCACCTAGATACTATGCCTATAGGTATAATGTTGTTATTCATCACTTAGAAATCATGCTTATAGGTTTAATTCTTTAATCACCAAGAGATCATGTCTACATGTTTTACGTCTTAACTCAATCATCTCGATACCATGCCTATAAGATTTCATGTTCAAACATATTGCAAATCATTAGAAATCCTGCCTATAGGCCCTAATATTCATGTATCAGTTGCATATAGAAATCATAACTATAGGAAATGCATCAACGCTAGGCAAACTGTAGGGTAATCAAATACTCATTCCCCTACGGGTTTAATAACAATAACAAGCCTTAAAAATCAAGACGTAGATACCATGCCTATATGAGCTCAAACTTGCCTAATGTGTTTAAGTAATAATAATAATCTGCCAATTGGCTTCAAAATTTGTTAAAAAAACTCTTCCAAATCTATTTGCTTTTGAAACTCTTACAAGTCTGCAATGCTCTTAAATTTTCTAAACTTGCATCTTTCCTTTTTCTGAAAAGGTTCCTTTAACCCTCTGCCTGAAGTTTTCATCTCATAAAGCTATTATTTCAAAACTGCCTTTAACTCACTATTTTAAAAATATTCTCACTTTCCAAAAATCTCCTTTACAAATTCTATTATAGTTTCACTTATACAATTCTGCTGATTTTCATGTCATCTCTGAACCTCTGCAAATTTTCAACCTTCTGTCTTAAACTATTCTGCATTAGGCCCTTTCTGAAAACAGTGCTTTTTCTAAATGACTCGCTTAAAATACTTCAATTTCTGACAATTGGATCCAGGTTGCCTAATGCAAACTTTTTATCCGACTCTGTGTTAAACTAGTCCGCCGCTTGAGTTTTAAATTTAAAGACCAAATCAGTATATGCAAGGCATGCTAAACTAGATGCTATGTGACTTAAGGGGTTTTGTGTGAGCCTTGTGTGTTTGTTTATTCCCCATTACTTGCTATTTGTTTTGGTTTTCACCAATAGTATTTTGTCCTTTTAAACCCCATATATGCCCCTACCCATTTCCCTCCCTTTTGGGATTAGAAGTCTTAATTCCCCGGGACTGATAGTTTGGGATGGGTACTAGCATACAATAAGTAAATGAGGCTAATCGCGTTTAAATACCTTAACGGGATGGGAAGGGCAGAATATGGATATGATGACCAGTGCGCTAATATCTCGAGCGACCCCTCCTTGAGGAGTGATTGCTGGGTATTGCATTGATGTGATCCATATTGTATTTAAACCTAGAACCTCCTTTCTTTTCTTTCGTAATTTTTTTTTCCTTAAGTGTTTTCATTTCTCTGCAGCAACTCCTTTTCTAAAGACTGTCTATTCTTCCTTTCTTTTCAAAGTTTTAAATTTATTTGTAACTACTATGTGCAAAACTTACTTGTTTCCTTCTATTTCTTTTAAAGTCACAACTAAGCATGACCGGGAACCACACTAGTGGATCTTGAGGGGTGCCTAACACCTTCCCCTCGAGATAATCTCAAGACCTTACCCGAACTCTGATTTTCTTTCAAAAATCTTCTTCTCTTCTTTAAAAGTGTCCTAATGTACTATAATCGTTAGGTGGCGACTCTTCAAATTCTATAACCCAATTCCTCAAAAGGAAATAAGAGTTGTTTTTTTCATAATGTCGTAAACCCGATTTCACCTATCTTTTAGAGGGGGGCGGGGCGGGGGAGAGGGGGCGTCGACAGCATATCGACTCTGCTGGGGATTTCTTTAGGCTTTTTCCATAACATGCGTTGTGTGACTTTATTGCTCTCTTAATTACCTTTATTTCTTGCCTTTAATTATTTCATCATGGAAACTAAGTTGACTCTTCATGTCTTTATTTTCCTTTAACTTCTTTTCTTTACTGCTGTATTACTATTTCATTTTTTACCATTGCAATCCACCCACAAATAGTATTCTATCATTAGAAATTATAACAAGCGGAAAATAAGATGTTGTAGAAATAAAGGAAGGAGCTTACTACTGGATTTCACCAGAGAAAATAGAGCAATTTTGCAGCAAAGAGAGTAGTGGCCGGTTAATCAAATCTGGTGACGAAAAATGTCTAGGCATCAATTAGAATTTTGGAAATTGTCGGACCAAATTGACTATTGGATATTTGGCTCAAATCCTTCAATTCACTAGGTCCCCAAACACTTCTTTTTTGGGATATTATCACTTTTAGAGAAACTATTTGCATCTGATAGTCGAAAAAGTATATAAAATTTATATAGTTTTTTTTGTGTGTGTGTGGGGGGGGGGGGTGTGTGTGTGTGTGTGTGTGTGTATATATATAAAATTGATACAGATATTAGGACAACAACCAACGTGGATGCCACTTCAGCAGCTGAGTAGATGATGGTTAGGACATTTTATAAAGTTAGCTCTTAGATTGTAATTCAGCTTTTAGTGGGAAAGTTAGTTGTGTGCATTAGTTAGCTACTTTGCATTTTCGAATTACATAAATATTGAATTGTAATAGAAAAGACTGAGCCGAGGGTCGATTGGAAACAACCTCTCTGCCCTTTCGGGTAGGGGTAAGGCTCGTCTACATATTACCCTCCCCAGAACCCACTTTGTGGGACTATACTTGGTAGTTGCTGTATTACTATTTCAATACCGTTGTAATTTTTGAGCATTTATTTTAATTTTTTGTTTTATGAACGTGAAAATACATGTAACTTGGTTCATTCTTGTAACTGCATTCTTCAACATCATACTCCACTCGTGCCTAAAAATACTATAGCAATGCTTATAATGAGTGGTTGCGCCCTTCCGATATTGTAATCCCCTAAATGTGGCAAAGGCATATCTGCGGTAAAACCAGTCGATCAATGGTGTAGTCAACGGTTCCGCGTCTTTTCCTCTTGAGTTGTCCGCTCAAGGGTACCTTGTCTAGCACTTGAAAAATAGAAACCTTACTCTATCAAACTGTTCATGCATCATTGTCAAACTTATATGCATCAGTTATGTTGTCTGCATAATGAC
Source organism: Nicotiana benthamiana (assembly GCA_034376525.1). NCBI lineage: Eukaryota > Viridiplantae > Streptophyta > Magnoliopsida > Solanales > Solanaceae > Nicotiana > Nicotiana benthamiana. Next base: position 79,621,499 of record CM067337.1, on the reverse strand, counting down.
TCATTATAATAGCCTAAACCAAAGTCCATTGGGTTTCCTCGAAACCCAAACGGACGCCCTCACATTGTGTGCATTTATTTGGAGAACTAAATGCCTTTATGATAATTATTGATTTAAATAGGCGAGTCTGGGTCTAACCCTTTGTTTTGCAGAAAATGAGGCGGGAAGTCCCCATATTTAGTATGGTAACCAACATTCACCATAGGCTGCTAAGCTGGTTGGAGGATCTTCACGCCAATGATCAAACCCTTGTCTGCAAGTACTTAGGGAATTTGCCCTCACTTCTGCAAATCCAGCCTAACAACAAAATTATGGAGGTTGCAACTCTGTTCTGGGATAGTGATCGATCGGTGTTTCGCTTCAGGGATTCGGAAATGACTCCTTTACTGGAAGAAATAGGGGGTCTAGCTGGTATCCCTTGGGAGACTCCGGGTCTTCTTATACCGGAGAACCGCAAAAGTAGAGGCTTTCTTAAGAAGATGGGACTCAAGAAAAATCCCTACCTAGCTTGTCTAAAGGACTCATACATATCTTTTGATTTCTTGTACGAGAGGTTTGACAAGTCCTATCTCACATACACTGACAACTTTGCCCTCACTTCTTTAGGGAATATACACAGAAAGGTATTTTTGTTCATGTTCTGTTTCCTGGGTATGATGGTCTTTCCTATGAAAAAGTCTAGGATCCACACCAGACTAGCCATGGTGACCAAGACCTTAATGGAAGGGATCGACGGGAAGTCTTTCAGAATAGTGCCCATGATCATCGCTGAAATATATCGAGCCTTAAGAAAATGTCAACAAGGGGCTCCGCACTTTGAATGTTGTAATCTGTTACTTCAACTGTGGCTTATAGAACACTTTTAGAAAGGTGACTACCGACAATAGATTATACGCAGAGATTGGGATGATCATATTGCTTTCCACCACCCCAAGCGAATGAACTTCATGCCCAACATGTTCGCTTAGCCAGAAGACGTTGGGGATGTGTGGAGCTATTTGAAAATCTAAAGGAAGAGTAAGTACAGTGGATGTTTGAGCGGTTCCGAACAGGGGAGTTCATTTTTCGTTCTCGAGATGAACCGTTCCTCAAACTCATAGGTCTGAGGGGAACTCATCCTTATGTCCCTCTCCGAGCCATGAGGCAAGCAGGGAGAAAACAAATCATACAAAAGATAGACAAGATGAGACATTTCAGGGCTGACTTTTAGGATGATAATAGCTCACACAAGTGTAAAGCTCAACATATGTGTCACTGCAAGCTCGTCTTAGGAAGAGAATCTATTGAGCCAGACAGGTATCATGCCGGGTGTGTGCCGAATTATTTAGGTTGTTTAGAAGACGATCACATTGGTTTAGTCACCCAAGATTCGTCCGAGGTCATACACTTATTGATGAGAAAGCTGCAGCACAAGTCAAATACAATCAACTGTGCAAGAGGATGCGAGAGTGTGAAATAAGCACCGCGAAATACAGGAAGCCCACCAAAAGATGATCGACAAGTGGAAGGGTAGGGTTGTCAATTCAAACAATCGGCTAGGGTATCTGGAACGAGGTCTAATGGAGTTGGAAGGAAATTTCTTGAAGAGAATTGAAGATTGCCAAAATATCGAGGGAAGTGCAGGTGGACATCTGGCTTGAGCCTACCTGCTGTTAGGACTATGCGAGTTGATGCAGCTGTAAGAGGGAGGTGAGAGTACCGAATCTAGGGAAGGTCCTTCTGGGACCAAGTAGTTAGGGCCTTTTTATTCTACTGCTTTCGTAATGTAATAAGGCCACTGACCATTAGTGATATCTTTTATTATTCGGTTGTTTTAAGACTCGTCTTGTTTTTATCAATAAAATGAGGCATTTAGCATTATAAGTTATCCAAATTTAATTTGTCGCTAGACCTACACCAGGCACAATGAGGCACCCAAATTAGGAAACGACTTATATTCCTGCACAATGTGTTTAAATATTGCAATATTATTTTTCTGGAATTCGCACTAACTTTTTATCTATTTTGTTTTTCTTTTATTTTTATTCGCTACCCCAAGGTTAGTTCGTGCATTCTAGCACCATCAGTATACTCAACAATATCAAAGGCCCTCCACCTCCTCCTCCTCCGAGTCCAACCAGAAACTGGAACAAAGGCAAAATGGGAAATGCAAATGCTAGAAAGAAGATTGAGGAAACCTCTCAGAAAACTTCAATTACCAAGGAGACTGTTGCTCATCTTGAGCAGACTTTGCTGAGATTTAGAGAAGAATTAGAACAAGTTGGGAACCTGGCAAGCCTATCAATCACTCTTGCCACTGCTGATGCCAACACCCAGAACCTCATACCTCCAAATCCACCAGTACAACCTACTAATACCCAAGCCTGCAACACATGCAATAACACTCCGCTGCTTATTCCCGAGCCACAACACACCACAAATGACCATAACACTCTTATCTTTGTGGACACTATATCCCACTATACCCATCCAATCTCAAGTGCACCCGAATCAAATGACAAGGACTCCTTCATTCAAAATTTGGCCGCTGAACTTAAGAAGTTAACTAGCCGGGTCCAGGGTGTCGAATGTAGCAAAGGAGTTGAGGGTTTAAACTATGAATATCTTTGTTTTCAGCCAGCTATTGAACTCCCAGAGGGGTAAAAACCTCCCAAGTTTGAGATGTTCGATGGTACAGGTGATCCCAAGGTCCACCTGAGAATGTATTGTGATAAGCTGGTACGAGTCGGGGGGGGGGGGGTGAGAAAATCCGCATGAAGCTGTTCATGAGGAGTCTGAAAGGAGATGCATTATCTTGGTATAAAAGCCATGATGCAAAAAAATGGACAAGTTGGGTGAGTATAGCATCCGAATTTATGGACCGATTCAGGTTCAACACTGAGAATGCACCGAATGTGTTCTATATTCAGAATTTTATGAAGAAACCCACATAAACCTTTCGCAAGTATGCTACTCGTTGGAGGTCAGAAGCCGCCAAGGTCAGGCTAGCCTTAGAGGAAGAACAAATGAACAGGTTCTTTGTCTGGGCTCAGGATCCGCAATACTATGAAAGGCTGCTACTAATAGAGAGTCAAAAGTTCTCTGACATTATCAAGTTGGGAGAAAGAATCAACAAAGGTATAAAGAATGGTATGGTCACCAATCTCGAAGCATTACAGGCCACCCCAACAAGGCCTTACAGTCTGGTGGCACGTCACAGAAAAAGGACGTGAATTTCGTAATGGCTGCGCAAAGAACCAAATCCCCTATGAAGTACCAAACCTATCCCTCAACTCCACTAACATATCAACCTACCCTAAATTACCAAGCACCCTCACCTAAATACCAAATGCCATCATCTGCCTACCAATCACCTCCACTGCCTACATATCAACCCACCTCACAAAGATATTCCCAACCCGCGCTTGTGTACCAAGCATACAACTCCCAACCTTTTCATCACCCATCACCACCCACTCGCCAAAACTTTCCTCGGCCCAGACCAAATTTCGACCGAAGACATCCCAGACAATATACTGCCATCGCCGAACCAAATGACCAATTATATGAAAAACTCAAAGCATCCGGTTGCGTTTCACCTATCCCAGCCATAACGCGAAAATCCTTCCCAATAGATCAATCCCAACAAAACCTGCGCATACCATTCTGGAATGAAAGGCCATACCATCGACGAGTGTCGCTGGTTGAAAGATAAGATTCAGACTCTGATTGATAGCAAGGTCATTATAGCAAAGGAGCCCACTTCCAATGCCCGTAACAACCCTCTGCCTGACCACAAGGGTGGAGGAATCCATATGGTCAAGATTGAGGATGATTGAGACCCCAAAGTGTCAATCGGGTTGATAGTTCAAGGAGATGAACCTAAGAAGCCGACGATTACCCTCAATCCCATTGTTGTTCAAATCCAGCCCTCTGAGGGCGATATGGTAAATGTATTTGTACCACTCGAGTTTGAAGCACATACTACAAAGGCGCCAAAACCAATTGAGGTTGAGTTCATGATTCCAAAGGCACCTGCACCATTCGATGTTTCTATGTTACCTCCCAGGATGCCAATTCCAGTTTCCATAACAGACGTGGCCTCGTTCACATCAAATGCCATACCGTGGGATTACACAGCTGAGGCTAGAATGAAAGGGAAAACACATACTAGAGAAGCGATCACCACACAAGACATGACCAGAACAGGCAGGGTATACACCCCAGAATATCTAGCTGAGTCTAGCAAGCAAGCCTTTGGGCGGCTTGTTGAAACTCGACCCGATGACCTTAGGAGGAAGATACAGACCAAAGAATACTCGATCGTTGAGCAACTGAACAAAATGCCAGTATAGTTTTCCATATCTTCTACAAAGCTTTGAAGTACATAAGAATGCCTTGATGAAGATATTGAGCGAAACTTATGTTCCCAACAACATTACGGGAGGTGAAATGGCGAATATGGTAGGGCAAGTGCTGGAAAGTCACAAGATCACCTTCCACGAGGATGAGTTACCGCCAGAAGGACTTAGTCACAACAAGGCGTTGTATATCACTGTGCAATGCGAAGATTATTTCATCACCAGGATCCTGGTCGACGTGGCATCTAGCCTCAACATTTGTCCGCTAGTGACTCTCAGTACATTGGGGAAAGATTTGCATGAGATCAAAGATGGGGCTATCAATGTTATAGCTTTTGATGGGTCTCAAAGATCTACCATCGGAGAAATTATCCTGTGCTTTTAGATGGGACCTACCTGGTTCTACGTTGACTTTCAAGCCATAGACGTGCCGACAGCCTATAATTTATTGCTGGGACGACCCTGGATCCATGCCGCTAGGGCTGTCCTACATCAAGCAGTGATGTTTGAATGGAATCATCAGGAAGTGATCATTCATGGCGACGGTGGCAACCCTATACACAGTCGCCAAACAATCCTAATGATCGAAGGTAGAAGGGGAATAGGCGGAGAAACATACCTCCACATCGAGCGAGTCAATGCTGTGGACAAAGTCAAATGGTAGGATAACAAGATTGAAAGAATCCTTAATTGGAGCGGGAATGAACCTGGAAAAGGACTTGGCAAGAACCTCCAGGGTATCACCGAGCCCATCAAACTAAAGAAGCATGGCACTACTTTTGGCTTAGGGTATGAGTACACATGGAAGGAGTTGGATGATTGGTCACCACCTTGGTGCAGCCCATAGTATCCACTGGAGCACCCTCTACCTCAGGTGGAGAAGACCTTTCTGCCTGCTGACATTTTATATGGATCAGAGGAAGACGAGGCACTCAGAGCAATGAAGAGCCTATTTCTAGGAGATGATATGGACTGTTGTGTTATCTTCGAGGAGGAAAGGAAGGAAGGCCCTTCCATTCAAGTTGTGAACCGAGGAGAACGCCTCACCAATTGGTCGGTCAGGACCATTGGTGTCTGGAGAGATTTGGGGTAGCAAGGCTAAACGATGCACTATGCATCACATATTACTTTCTAGTTGATTTTACTTTTTTTCATTGTCTTTACTTTTGAAAATAGCTTTGATGTTTTGAACAGTTATGAATTTAATCAAAGCATTTTTCAAATTTATTTATACATCACTCTTATTAATTTTCTAAATCATTTACTTTATTTTACACAATATTACTATTACATATGTTGATGATGAACCAACAACTGTGACTTGCAAGACAATGCAACAAACGGACAAAGATTCAGAAGAGCATGATGTACCAGAAGAGGTTGTTAGAGAAGTTGAGAACTTTGAGGACCTAAGTCTAATTTGGACGAAAATGAGGTCGTTAATTTGGGTGACGCCGAGAATGTCAAGGAAACACGTATCGACATGCATTTGTCACCACCAGAATATAAAAAATACAAAGAGTTCCTAAAAGAGTATAAGGACGTCTTTGCATGGTCTAATGACGATATGACTGGTGTCAGCATATCCATCGTCGCTCACAAATTGCCAACATATCCTACATGCCTACCGGTAAAATAGAAGCTCAGAAAATTCAAGCTATACATGAGTTTGAAAATCAAAGAAGAGGTTACTGAGCAAGTCTAATACATGGTTCTCCGAGTGGTAGAATATCCAATGTGGTTAGCCAACATCGTACCGGTGCCGAAGAAGGATGGAAAGGTTAGAGTCTGCGTCGACAACCGGGATCTCAACCGGGCCAGTCCCAAAGACGACTTCTCTTTGCCAAATATACACATCTTGATCTACAACTGCAACAAGCATGAGCTGCATTTGTTTGTCGATTGATTTGCTTGGTACCATCAGATATGGATGAATGACGAAGATGCAGAGAAAACAACATTTATCACGCCATGTGGGGATGTACTGTTACCGAATGATGCCGTTTGATTTGAAGAATGCTGGTGCTACCTACATGAGGGCCATGACTACCCTCTTTCATGACATGATACATAAAGAAATCGAAGTATATGTGGATGATGTCATCATCAAATCCAAGAAAGGTGTGGATCACATGGAAGATCTAAGAAAATTCTTCAACAGGTTAAGGAGATACAACTTGAAACTCAATCTAGCCAAGTGTGCATGCGGGGTTCCTGCCGGAAAGTTATTGGGTTTCATTGTGAGTCGCCGAAGAATTGAATTGGATCCGTCAAAGGTCAAGGCCATTCAAGAGTTGCCACCGCCAAAGGACAAGAAGGATGTGATGAGTTTTTTGGGAAGACTCAGCTATATCAGCCGATTCATAGCCTAGTCCGCTGTTATTTGTGAACCTATCTTCAAAATGCTGAAGAAGGATGCTGTCACCAAATGGACTGACGATTGTTAGAAAGTTTTTGACCGAATTAAGGTATACTTGTCTACGCCGCCAGCCTTGGTTTTGCCTAAGCCAAGAAGATCCCTTTTTCTGTATCTCGTAGTTCTGGATGGAGCATTCGGTTGTGTTTTGGGACAACATGATGAAACGAGAATAAAGGAGCAAACAATCTATTACCTCATCAAGAAGTTTACCCCGTACGATGCTCGGTATTCCTTATTAGCACGCACATGTTGTGCTCTGACTTGGATAGCTCAGAAGTTGAGGCATTATTTCTATGCCTACACAACTTATCTCATATCAAGGATGGATCCGTTGAAATATATCTTTCAGAAGCCCATGCCTACCGACAAGCTCGCTAAATGGCAAATCCTGTTAAGCGAGTTCGACATTGTTTATGTTACCTAGAAGGCTGTCAAAGGACAAGATTTGATAGATCATCTCACCAAGAATCCTGTAGGAGGAGAATACGAGCCTCTCTATACGTATTTTTCTGACAAAGAGGTATCTTTCATAGGAGAAGACGTTGCAGAATCCTATGATGGTTGGAGAATTTTTTTCGATGGAGCCGCAAATTTCAAAGGAGTCGGCATAAGGGCAGTCCTGGTATCAAAATTCGGTCAGCATTACCTGGTATCCACCAAGCTCAAGTTCCCATCCACCAACAACATGGCTGAGTACGAAGCTTGCATCTTGGGGCTCAAACTGGCCATCGACATGAGCATTCAGGAGTTACTAGTGATAGGAGACTCAGACCTACTCATACATCAGGTTCGAGGAGAGTAGGAAATCAATAATCCTAAGATACTCCCTTATCTGCATCACATATAGGAGTTGACAAAGAGATTCAGAAAGATATAATTCCAGCATGTTCCCAGAATACAGAATGAGTTCGCAGACGCACTAGCCACCTTGTCATCCATGATTCAACATCCGGATACAAATTTCATTGATTCCATCCAAGTCAAATCTATGACCAACAAGCTTATTGTGCTTATGTTGAGGAAAAACCAGATGGAAAGCTATGGTTCCACGACATCAAAGAGTGTCTGACCATAAGAGAATATACAGAGTTTTCCGATGCTACTCAGAAGCACACGCTTCGGAGATTATCCAAAAACTTCATTCACAGTGGGGGAATACTGTACAGAAGGACTCTTGATTTGGGATTGCTATGGTGTGTCGATGCAATGGAAGCAACTAAACTATTGGAGGAAGTGCACGTGGGGACCTGCAGACCGCACATGAATGGTTTCGTTCTGCAAAGAAGATATTCGAGCAGGGTATATTTGGATGACTATGAATACAGACTACATCCAGTATGTTCGAAGGTGCCATCTCTGTCAGATACAGGTAGATATGATAAAAGTACCTCCAAATGAGCTTACTACAACAAGCTCACCATGACCATTCACCGCTTGGGGAATGGATGTTATTGGACCAATCGAGCCTGCCGCATCAAATGAGCACAAGTTTATCTTAATGGCTAGTGACTACTTTACTAAATGGGTTGAAGCGGCATCAAATAAAGCAGTTACCAAGAAAGTTGTAACAGATTTCGTCCGCGATCGTATTATCTGTCGATTCGAAATTCTGGAATCAGGCATCACCGACGATAGTTCCAACCTTAATAGCGACTTGATGAAAGAAATGTGTGAAATGTTCAAGATCAGACACAAGAAGTCTACATCTCATAGACCTCAAATGAATGGATCTATAGAAGCAGCCAATAAGAACATCAAGAAGATACTAAGAAAGATGATCGAAAGGCACAAGGAATGGCATGAAAAATTGTCGTTCGACTTATTTGGTTATCGTCCACGGTCCGCACATCAATCCGGCCAACTCCCTACATGTTGGTTTATGGTACAGAGGCAGTCATTCCCACAGAAGTAGAAATTCCCTCCTTGAGTATCATACATGAAGCAGAGTTAGATGACGAAGAATGGGTAAAAGGTCGCTACGAGCAATTAGCCCTTATAGATGGAAAGAGAATGAATGCAGTTTGTCACGGTCAGTTATATCAGAACAGAATGTCCAGGGCCTTCGACAAAAGAGTTAAACCAAGGAAGTTTACACCAGGGCAGCTGGTGTTGAAGAAAATATTTGCACATCAAGATGAAGCTAAGGGGAAATTCTCTCCCAACTAGCAGGGTCCATACATGGTTCATCGGATTCTAACTGGAGGAGCCCTTATTCTTGCAGAAATGGACGGAGAAGTCTAGCCGAAGAAAATCAACTCAGACACAGTGAAACGATACTACATTTGATCATATACTTTTTCTCCATAATGAAACTTGGACTACGCCTGACCTGATTCCCGTTTAAGAGGGAATACGTAGGCAGCCCTATGGGGTTCGGTCACATTTTTAATATAATATCCATTTTGCTCCACTGTTGGAACTGGGATAGAATTTTGAGGAGGACCCTCAAAATTCCGAAGTCAGTTCGTTAGCCTCTTCATCAGCATCAACCCAGTAAACTGGGGCAGAATTTTGAGGAGGACCTTCCAAATTCTGGAATCGATTCGTTTTCAGTTATTTAGTACAGCCATCAACAGTGCCAGCCCAGTAAACTGGGGCAGATTATTCAGGAGGACCCTCAAAATTCTGGGACAAACGATGTTGCCACGTCTTGAACCACGTTGCAGTCGTTGGTTCATCAAAAATTAAATTATTTTTCAAATATGTACTTATTTACTAAATCATGCATAAACATCATTTGAATTACTGTCTGCAATGCTACCCCAATGTTATGTGATGTCAAAAGCCAGGGGATACGAACTAACCTTCCCCCCTCTATAGAACTCATGATTTTTCTTTGTATGAAGGCACTCAGGTCGCGAATCATTGAACGCATTTGCTCTTCTGGGTTAAAACTCTCAGATCGATCGCGCATTCATGAGTCTACTATCTACAACAAACATTCCCCAGCAGTCACGATATCACAACCATCTATCAGCTAAGAAAACTTACTACTATTCGCTCATTTACATTCCTGAATTGCATAAGGCTACCTATATGCCTTGCGATACTAAGCTCTGTCTCCATTTACATTTTGCATAAGGATACCTTTCTACCTTCCGAGGTTAAGCTCTACCTCCATTCTGCATAAGGCTACCTATATGCCTTTCGAGACTAAGCTCTGTCTCCATCTGCATTTTGCATAAGGCTATCCTTCTGCTTTTTGAAGTTAAGCTCTACCTCCCTCCTGCATAAGGCTATCTATCTGTCTTTTGAGACTAAGCTCTGTCTCCATTTGCATTTTGCATAAGGCTACCTTTTTGCCTTCCGAGGTTAAGCTCTACCTCCATCCTGCATAAGGCTACCTTTCTGCCTTTCGAGACTAAGCTCTTTCTCCATCTACATTTTGCATAAGGCTATCTATCTGCCTTTCGAGGTTAAGCTCTACCTCCATCCTGAATGAGGCTATCTTCTTCCTTTCGATACTAAGCTCTGTCTCCATCTGCATTTTGCATATGGCTATATATACCTTTCGAGGTTAAGCTCTACCTCCATCCTGCATAAGGCTACCTATCTGCCTTACAAGACTAAGCTCTATCTCCATCTGCATTCTCCGTAAGGTGATCTTCTGCCTTCCGAGGTTAAGCTCTACCTCCATCGTTCATAAGTATACTTATCTGCCTTCCAAGACCAAGAATTGTCTCCATACTGCACGGCTGATATATTGCCACCTGCAGTTAAATTCTCGCTCTCGCTGAAAGATAGCCACCCTTTGCATTCATTTGGCTGAAAGATTGCCACCTTCTCATGGGCTGAAAGATCGCAACCTTATTCAAAGGCATCATAGTTCAGAGGCACCATCTGCATAGCCCGAGAACACCATTTCACGGCATGCAAATCTTTATTGTATGCTCTTCATGGCCCAGGACATCATAGTCCAAGAACGTCAACCTAACCGTCCGAAGACAACATTCATGGTCCAACGGGAACTTGCATCATGTTTGAATCACGTACAATATGCACCACATTGCTCATTTGTAGGTAAACCGGCTAGCAAATGTCCGCCTCAGCAGTAGCGATCCCGCTCCGGTTATCCGCAGCCTATCTGACTAGAAACACCTTTTTTCCAAACTTAACCATCGCGTCCGTCTTTCCGAATCTCCTTCGACACATTCCGTCGATAATTCCTGAACTACATATGTTCTGATTCTTGTAAAACCATGGATATATAGGCAGCTCAGAATCTAGGGCTCGGCCAGAATTCTTTTCAATCACCGATTCGGTCAAAATTGGCCATCTTGTCTTTACCCAAAAACTCTTTCATCCTCCTCAGGTAAAGAGGGGCAGCTGTTGATACCTAATTTTTCTCTATGTATTTCTATACAAAAATTACTTCGAAAATATCATATATGTGCATATATGAGCACACCCACGAGTTTTCGTATTTTATAGATTTCTAAACCAATTTATTGCCAATTTTTGATGCCATAAAATCCAATAATTATTCTCAAAATTATTATTTTTGTGAATAACTTATTTTATTCTCATATTTATGCCAAAATATAGCTAACATGATTTTTCATATTATAACAAATATATTTTTGTAGTTTTAATCAATCCCAATATTTTTAAATTAATATTTACATATTATTTATTGACTCAGTACTTTTAATTTAATTTTAAAATACTTGTACTGTTTTTATATTCAAAAGGTGAAAACTGGATATTTCAATTGTGGCCTCAATTCCTTTCAATTATATCCAATTTGACATTTCAATTTTGACCCCAAATCAGGCCCAAAACTTAAAGCCCAATTAATACAACCCGACCCCTGACCTGTTAATTAAACCCCGTCCGTTCATAGATTAAATCCTGGTCGTTGATCTTTTTTGATCAACGGCCCTCAGTCACACTTTCTTTTTTAATTTACCTAAACCTTAACCCCATCCCTAATTTTTTCTTATATGGCTGCCTTTGAACCCTCTGCTTCTCTCAAACTCTCTCTAATACTCAAACCCTAGCCACCCCTTTCATCTTCTCCGGCCAAATCCCATCGGCGTCCATGACTTCTCAGGCCATGAACGGCCTGTGCTCTCTCCCCTTCACCCCAAATAGTGGTTGTTCGAGGTTTTGGAGGTTCAAACTTAGCATCTCCTAATCAGATCCTCCACCGATCCAAGTTCCTGTGGCTTCTCCAGCTCCGTTCTGACGTGTTCGAACCTTGAAAGGCCTAGCTATGGTCCAGACCTGTTTGAGACCAGATCCTTTCCAAGACTTCTTGTTTCTAGGGTTTCTGAGAAACCCTAGAAGCTGTTCGAGGTTCTTTCTTTTTTATTTTCTTAGATCTTTAATAGATCTGTGGTATACTCAAAATTTCAAAACTTTTTCCCAAATTTCTCTTTTCAAAATTAGTCAGTTTCAATTTAGGGTTTCAAAAAAAAAACTTTAAAATGATTTCTGTTTCGTATTATTCTTCTTCTTCTTTATTTATGTGAATCTTCCTGTATATGCTTTGTTCTTATGTGTTTTCTCTTATGCATATCTTCTCTTATGTTCTTAAGTTTTTCCGTTATTATGCACGTTCTTCTACTTGTGCTCTGTTATCTCTTCTACTAGTTCCTACAACATTCTTTTACATGTCTATCCTATGTGTTCCTCTACTATTTTCTTACTGAGCTTCTTGTTTGCCTTTGATGGACCTTTGTTTGAGTTCTAAACTTATTTTGCCTACTGTTTCTTAAGTTCAATGTCACCTCTCTACTCTTTTGAACTTGCTTGAGTTTTGAGCTTTTCTTAAACATGCTTTGTTTTTTACTCTATTGCTTAAAACTTGCCATTATATCTATGTGCTTTCTCATCAGACTCTCCGAGTCTGCTTCTATGGATTTCACTCTTCTTTCTATACCCTATTCGAATTTGAAACCTAAGGGTTTGGGGTTTCTGCGAGTTTGGGTCTTTGTGTCTGGACTAGGGTTCAACTTTAGACCTTAGACTGAACTTGAATCCTTTGCTTATGATTTTGAATCTGTCTATGCCAACCTTTTCTTTCCTGTATGACGTTTGTGTGCTTATATATAAGAGTTTTCATTCAAAAGGATTCTGCCAACTTGTAATTGATTCCAATTTCCCTTTACTAAGGCTCGATTGATTGCTACTGATTTCCAAAATAAACCTTTTCCACCCCTTTTCTGACTAAGTTCATTCGAGCAAGGTTTTCAATTTACTGGCTATTTGATTGATTTACTTTCCTTATTTTCGAATCGTGTACCATACGATTCTTGCCTTAACTAAACACTGTGTACTAACCCTTGTTATGCTACTCTGAAAAGGTTTTAATTATTTTTTCTTTCCTTAATTTTCTCATGCCCGTTTGAAATCGAATTCATTAACCTAGGGGAGATCTATATGTGATTGACTAAAAAATATTTCTTACCTTTACTCGTTTTTTGCACTTTAAAAGGGGACTACCCTTCTGCTCTTAAGGACGATCCTTAAACTACTTATTCTGCACACTTTTGCAATAACAACGTTTTCATACAGACACCTCTGTCTTAAAAAATATACTACTCTCTCTACTACTACTCTCTCCAGTATTGCTGAGCACCCTACTCCTCTTCTCATTACTGTGAAAACATTCTTTGAGTTCCTTTGAACTCTCAAGTGCTTGCTGAAGTTTCTGAGTTTGCGCCCGCTGACTCTCTGGCTGTTTACGTGCTATTGTTGTTCTGCTGTTCTTAAAATTACATCTAGTATGTCTTCCTAGTTAAATACTATCCAACTGACTATGTGTTTATTTCCTTTTTTCTGTTATGCATTGTTCATTTGGTCTGTCATGCTTTCTTTGATCATGTTCTGCACCTTCAAGTCTGTTATGCCTTCTTGCTTTCTTCATGTTTCTGTAAATGCTTTTTATGTGGTACCCCTTCCCTTTGACCCCCTATTTTGTGTGAGTAATTCTGAGTCATGTTGGTATCTTATTATTGCCACTCATGACTCAGAATCAGGTTCTCTTGAACCTTTACTCAAGTCAATTCCCCATTCCCTTTACCCCTTATGTGCTGAGCCTTAACTCAGGTCTGGTGGTGTCCTAATCACCATCCATACCCAAGTTTGACTTCTAAAGTCCGCTCTTTATTTGCTTGGACCAAGCAGAGGGTCAGGGGTGTGTCAGTCTATACCCATGACTGCGTATGACAACCCTGTGCTATAGCTCCTTAATCCCTATCTCACTTTGCACTAAATCCTAGTTCTGCCCCCCTTTTGTATGCCATGCTTTGGGACCCTCGAGCTCCATCTAAACTTGGATGCCTGAGGGCTAGCTTTTCCACACTGCATTATTCAGTTATAACAATTGTTATCCAAACTGTAAGCACTGCTTGGAGTCCTTGAAGCTCCTTGGAACTTTGAAATACTTTGGGTAAGAGAAGGCCTTGGAAATTTGGAATCTGGATATGGTGAAGCACATGTTATTGGATATTAAGATTGAATTAGGCTGCTCGGATCTTGCTGTAGGCTGTGATGTATTCTTATTTATTTTCTTTCTTTCTTTTGGTTCTGTACTAATCTTGTCAAAAGAATTTGGGGAGTATTTGTAAAATGTATGGGAGGGGTTTCCTTTATTGCACAAAAGGGTAGATACCATACCTATAGGTTAATAATTTTTAATCACCTAGATACCATGCCTATAGGTTTAATGTTTTTATTCAATCACTTAGAAATCATGCTTATAGATTTAATGCTTTAATCACCTAGAGATCATGCTATAGGTTTTACGTCTTAACTTAATCATATCGATACCATGCCGATAAGATTTCATGTTCAGTCATATTGCAAATCATTAGAAATCCTGCCTATATGCCCTAATATTTATGTAATCAGTTGCATATAGAAATCATTACAATAGGAAATGCATCAACGCTAGGCAAATTTTAGGTTAATCAAATACTCATTCCTTTACCGATTTAATAACAGTAACAAGCCTTAAAAATCAAGACATAGAAACCATGCCTATATGAGCTCAAACTCGCCTAATGTGTTTAAGTAATAATAATCTATCAATTAACTTCAAACTTTGTCAACAACACAAAAAAATTCTTCCAAATCTGTTTGCATTTGAAACGCTGACAAGTCTGCAAACTCTTAAATTTTCTAAACTTGCATCTTTTCTTTTTCTGAAACAGTTCCTTTAACCCTCTGCCTGAATTTTTCATCTCGTAAAGCTATTATTTCAAAACAACCTTTAACTCACTATTTTTAACACATTTTCATCCTTTACAAAATCTACTATAGTTTCACTTAAACAATTCTGCTGATTTTTACGTCATCTCCGAACCTCTGTAAATTTTCAACCTTCTATCTTAAACTATTATGTGTTAGGTCCTTTATGAAAATAATGCTTTTTCTAAATGACCCGCTTAAAATACTTCAATTTCTGACAATTGGATCCGGGTTGCCTAATGCAGACTTTTTATCTGACTCTATATGTTAAACTAGTCCGCCGCTTAAGTTTTAAATTTAAAAACCAAATCAGTATATGTAAGGCATGCTAAACTAGATGCTATGTAACTTACGGGGTTTTGTGTGAGCCTTGTGTTCTTGTTTATTCTCCATTACTTGCTATTTGTTTTGATTGTCGCCAATAGTATTTTGTCCTTTTAAAACCCATATATGCCCCTACCCCTTTCATCCCCATTAAGGATTAGAAGTCCTAATACCCCGGGACTGATAGTTTGGGACGGGTACTAGCATGCAATATGTAAATGAGACTAATCACGTTTAAATACCTTAATGGGGTGGGAAGGGTAGAATATGGGTATGATGACCGGTGCGCTAATATCTCCTGCGACCCCTCTTTGAAGAGTGACTGCTGGATATTGTATTGATGTGATCCGTATTGTATTTAAACCTAGGACCACCTTTATTTTCTTTCATAATGTTTTTTCCTTAAGTGTTTTCATTTCTCTGCAGCAACTCCTTTTCTAAAGACTGTCTATTCCTCCTTTCTTTTCGAAGTTTTAAATTTATTTGTAACTACTGTGTGCAAACCTTACTTGTTTCCTTCTATTTCTTTTAAAGTCACAATTAAGCATGGCCGGGAACCACACTAGTAGATATTGCAGGGTGCCTAACACCTTCCGCTCGATATAATCTCAAGCCCTTACCCGAACTCTGATTTTCTTTCAAAAATCTTCTTCTCTTCTTTAAAAGTGTCCTAATGCACCATAATCATTAGGTGGCGACTCTTCAAATTATATAACCCAATTCCTCAAAAGGTAATAAGATTTGTTTTGTCCATAATGTCATAATACTAATCTTGCCTATCTTTTAGGGGGGGGAGGGGGGCGGGAAGGGGGCGTCGACAAATACCGCATCTGTTCTCTAAATCTTCCATCGACATACTTCACCGACGGATTTTGAAATAAATCTGGCTTGATTCCTATAAAACCAGAGATATGTAGGTAGCTCAGAAGCCAGAGCACGAATAAATATCTTCAAATCATTTTGTTCGATCTAAATGGGCCATCATATCTTTTACCCGACAACTCTTTCATCCTTCCCGGGTAAAGAGGAGCAACTGTTGATACCCAAATTTTCCCCTATATTTTTATATGCAAAATACCTTTCAAATAGAATATCCATGCATATATAAGTATTTCCAAAAGTTTTATTATGTTTCTCAAATTTTTAAGGATTTTCTAAATCAATTTATTGCCCTATTTTATCAAGAAAAATCTAATAATTATTCCTAATATTATTATTTTAGAAATTTACTCATTACATTCTCATATATATACTAAAATATAGCTAAAAACATTTATGTAATTTTTCAAATTTATTTAGTATTTTTAAAGCTAAATTTCATATAATTGCAATATTAGCCTATTTTAAGATTTAATTGTGTTTATAATTATAACAAAACTCCAGTATTTTATTTTTATAATTATATATTATTAATCATTTTAGTACCTTTAATATATTTCCAGAAAGTTTTTTACTATTTTTATAAAATAAATAACAGAAAATGACTATTTAAATGTTAGCCCATTTGTATTTCAATTTTGGCCAGATTTGGCACCCCTAATGGAACCCAATTTTAGATCCCCTTACCCGGCCTAAATTCTAAATTAACCCGACCCACAACCCTTTTAATAACCCGCTCGGATCCCCCTTTCAATCCCAGTCATTGATCATTTAGATCAACGGCTCATACTTATCCTTTCCTTTTTAATCTCCCAATACCCCCCAAAACCTAACCATTTTTCACATGTAGTTGCCCGTGGATCCTCTCTCTCTCAAATTCTCTCTCAGAAACCCTAGCCGCTTCCCTCCACTTCCACCTTAGAACCACCGGAATCCATGGCTTCCAAGGCCATAGAAGTCATATACCGGATTCCTATAACTCCTACACGTTTGGTTACTGAAATTTCAAGGCCTGACCATGAAGAAGCTTGCCCAGACCTTGTTTGATTCAAGTTATATGGCCATCTCCGGCCTTGCTCCGGCAAACCATGTCATTCGAGCCTGATCTCGACTCATCTTTCTTAGTTCAATGACTCTCCAAGCCTTTCTCTCCATCTGGGTTCTTCTAAAATCCTAACTTTTGAGGTTCTTTTTATTTCTTTAGATCTGTTTTAGATCCGTATTTTCCCTAAATGTTTAATCGATTTCTCGAGATTTTTTTCAAAAACAATGCTTTCAAAGCCTTTATCTTTCCCGATTTAGAGTTTTTGTTAAAAGTATTAGATGTTTCTCTGAATTTCTTTTTTCTCTTGTGCGTTTCATCTACTATGTTTCTTATTAGCTTCTTCTACTGTGTTTCTTTGTGTGGTTATTCTGCTATATTTCTTATTAGTCTCTTCTACTGTGTTTCTTTAAGTGTCTCTCCTACTGTGTTCTTACTAGTTCTTCTAATGTGTTTCCTATTTGTTGCTTCTACTATGTTCTTATCAATTCCTCTATTATGTTTCGCATATTATTCTTTTACTATATTTCTTATGAGTTTCTTCTACTTGAAGATGCATGCTAAAGGTCTCATTTCCTTTCTGAGACCTCTGAACTTGTTTCGTTAGTATCTTTTTCCTTGATTACTTCTCCTTTCATCTCTACACTCGATTGATGGAAAGAACCCTAAATTTGGGGATTTATATAAGTTTTGAGACCATTGGCTATGTGATTTTTTTGATATTCATCTCTGAACTTGTTTGATTTCGAAAACCCTAACTTCTTTGAACCTATTTCAAGTTTCTGAAATCTACTACTTGATTAGGCTTCAAAATCTTTGTTTCGACTTTTGTTTCTTTATATAGTTTTGATTCCCTGCTAAACTCTTCAAGGTATTTCTACTAGACCCCTTGTATGTTATTTGATACTCTCTCTCTTCTACATTGTTAAGTTATTGAGACTGACCTATGAGACTACCATGTTCCAATAGTCTACTACTTACTGATTTTGCATTGCATGACATTTTTCTTTTTACTAAATTCAACCTCGCATACGTATGTGCTCTTTATATGTGCTGAACTTCCCTCTAAAATGGTTGTCAATTTTTATTAATTTCAGACTTCCTTTGTGTAAGTTTTAATTATTTCTTTCCTTGTTTGGTGATTTCCCTATTGCTTGATTTGAGTCGAAAACTTTCCTTATCCTTTATGACTTGGTTATTCATGAACCAATAATTGCAAATCTCTGACTCCTGATTTGTTATGTACTAATTGATTTTTACCTTATTTATTTAACCGTGTATTTCAAAATTCTTTCCTTAAGTAAACTCCTATGTACTTACCCCTTATTGTCTACTTTGCACAAGATGCTTACTTGATCCCTTTCCTTAAATAATTTTGGTCATTACTGTTTAAGGTTGAACTCCTTAACTAAAGGAGGTATTATACTAATTGATTTTAATTGATACCCAGTTTCTAGATTATTTTCTTACCGTCTTCTTGCATGTTTTCACATTATAAATACCAGCTCTTCATTGGCACAAACACACCAATACTCATAATCTTTCTAAACTTATACTCATACTAAATAGTATTTTCTTTTGTTACTTGTACTGTGGCATGTTTGCAAGTCCCACTGCCTTATTTTCTCTATTTGGTTCTCTGAAACTAGTATGTTCTGATTTAATATTTCAACACCACAACTATTTGTTTATTTACTACCTTTGTATGCATGTCTACCTACTGCTTCTGTATAGTTCAACACTTACTCTAGCATGCTGAAGTTTCTTTCTGTCTGTTCTACTATGAATCCAAAACCCCTGGCCCCTATGTGTTTAAGCTAAGGTTTGAGGCATGGAGATAATGCAAGTTATTGTCCATGATTCAAACTTGATCCCCTAGGATCCTAGCCTCTAATAATGTGTGTTCTAGCAGGCTTATAGGTATGCTAGCACTCTCCATTGCTCGGCATGCCTAAAGCCTGCCCTTGCCTAAACAATAAGCTCTTTACAAAATCCCTATTCCCCTGAACCCCTTATGTGTACTCATTTGTATCTGTTTCCCTCTCCTTTCACCATTTTGGGATTCTGCTCTTCCCTTGCACACTTTCTTAGTCCTTAAGTTCTACCCCCCTCTTGTGAGCCTTGCCTTGAGACCTTTTGAGCTCCCTATGAACTTAGGCACTTGAGGTCTAGCCCTTCCACACTGAACTTGTCCATGTTCTAATAGTACATTTGGATGTGAGCATTGTCTGGAGTCCCATTGAGGCTCTTAGGAAACTTTAACACACTCAAATGGGAGAAAGGCATTGGATCATGATCTCTTGGAATTGGTTTGCCTCATAACTCAGTGAGGAATCCAGAATCAGGCTTCCTCTAGTTGTACTTTTATATATATTTTTTCTGATGTATTTTAATTATTCCTGGTTGTAATAATTTGTAATAAACACTTGGGGATGGTTAGTGAAAACGGGTGGATAACTATGTATGCAAATGGTAGATACCATGCCTATAGGTATTTTGAATTATACACATTCAAATGCATATAGAAATCATGCCTATAGGTATTTTAAAATCTGCATACATCTAGAAAACATGTCCATAGGTATTTCGAATTCTGCAGTCCAAATGGGTATAGAAATCATACCTATAGGCCATTCTGAATTCTGTATATCCATTTTCTTACAGAAATCATGATGATAGGACTACTACATGCATGTAGAAGTCATGCCTATAGGATTTTTCAATTCTAAATATTCAATTACACCTAGATATCATGCTCATAGGTCTTAAACAAATTCGGGACCTAGATATCATGCTCATAGGTCTTAAACAAATTTTGCATATAGATATCATGCTCATAGGTCTTCAACAAATTCTGCATCTATATATCATGTTCATAGGTTTAAAACAAGTCTTCTGCATTTTATACCATGTCCGCAAAGGTTTAAAATCAACAATGCCTAGAAATATGCCTATAGGAATTCCTAATCGAATTTGAACCACTTCATTCATGTATAGAGCTAAAATCAATAATAACTGGTACTGTCAGTTGTAGAACTTGTAACCAATTCATCAAAACTTTCCTCTCTTTTAATAATCTAATTACCCTTACTTAGCGAGTTTAACCGGTATGTATTCAGTTTATTTAAAACCTCACTATTTCATTGCTTTCTAAATCCAGTAGATACCATGCCTGCAGGATCCTCGTCCAACACTTAGGAAAGCATTAGGGTAAAGTTATAAACTGAATCTGCTTCTGTTAGATATTACAACCAGCAGGGAGGCCTAATTCGGACTTCTTATATGAGTTTTGTGATAAACTAAAACTGCCTCAGTAATCGTCCTTCTACGTCTATAATAATCAGACCTAAACAGTATGTGTAAGTCATGCTAATTACGTGCTTCTTTGTTTTAAGGGGGAATATCTGAGCCTCTGCCTGTTATGTGCTTTCCCCAACTTGCAATACATGTTTTGCATGTCGCCTTAGAGTTTTTACCTTTGAAACTACAAATAAGCCTAATATCCCTCCCCTTTAGGATTAGTAGTCCTAAATGCCTCCGGGGCCGATAGGATTTGGACGGGTAATAGCATACAATAAGTAAATGAGACCGATCCATTCTTTAAATAGGTGGGAAGAGTAGATATGGATATGATGACTACTCGATAACGTCACGTGTCGCCCCTCATTGAGGAGTGATTACCAGACGCTTTGTGAGTTATCCATGTTTTCAGTAAACCTAGGACCCCCCCCCCCCCCTTTATTCTTTTTTCTTTTCTTTAACATTTTATTTTTCTAAAATCAGCTTCCCTAAATTGCTCTTTCAAACTTTGTCTATTTACTGACCTTTATATGTGAAATCTCCTCTTATTTGAGCCTTATTTGTCTATATGTTATTTGCACCTAAACTCACAATAATTGTGTGGCCGAAAACCACATTAATAAATTCTGAGAGGTGCCGAACAACTTACCCTTGGAATAATTTCAAGACCTTACCCAATCTTTGGTTACTCAAATCAAACCCTTTTGGTGTCCTAATGCATCCTAATCATTAGGTGGCGACTCTTCAAATCAAATCCAATTCCCAAAAGGAATGATTTGTCCTCCCAAATGTCATAAACCCAATTTCACGAGAAAAAGGGGGTGCGACAAATATCCTTGAGGTCAGCATGGTCATTGGAGAACCACACAAGCTAAATCAATGGTGGATGATCATCCACCAAGAGCATGGAGACGAAATTAGGACGCACCTAGGAGCATTGATTGCCTTGCTGAAAATCTGAGCTGACAACGTGCTTACCCATTTGCTGATAGAGTTTTGGGTTCCGGCCAAAGTAGTTTTAATGTTTGCTGATTGTGAGTTGGTACCAATGCTAAAAGAAGTTACTAGTTTCACAAAGTTTCCATTAATAGTGAGGAGGCCGATACTATCGGTTACCATGCCCGGCTACTGGTTTCTTGATACTTTGGGTCCGGCAAACAGCTGGGGTTTGAGAAACATTGAAGATCGATGGGAAAGACTAGACCGTTGTTTGATAGGTTTGGACATCATGAGAGCCATGAATAGTACTTGGGAGAATTTCAGTGTGAAAAGGCACATGAGAAACTCTCCGACCCAAAACTTTCTCTTAAGCATTGCTAGGAATGTCAATTTTTTTGCAAAGAAGAGAACGAATGCATATCAACTTGATGCATGTGGTCTTGGCAACATTCCTGTCACGCCTGACCTCGAGGAACGCAGCCGGCGTTCAACCGAGATAACCCGACCGAGCAAGCATGTACAATACCTTCTACCTGAACTCACTCATGAATAAGGAAAAGATACCTTTTATTAATTAGACGATGGGGAGGATAATGCAAAGAACACCAATTACATATCATTAGTTACATTATTTATAAAGTTTATAAATGTATACACTTTCATAGTTTGAAGTGGAACATGTGACACAAATACAATATTACTAGTTTGAATATCCTAATAAAAACATACCGCCCACACTATGTATACAAAGCCTCTAATAGATACAAAAAAGCACGATCATATAAAGTGGGGCTCACCAAGTCAGCTGGGAAGAGGGTGTACCACTATCATTGGTCAACGCCGCTTGTTTGTGGAACCACCTGCATCTATTAAAAATGTAGCGCCCCTGACAAAAGGGACACTGGACATATGGAATAGTTCTAGCATGCATGACTAAGCACCTTCTCAATAAAAAGAGTGATAACAGAAGGAACCACAATCATACAATCAATGGGAGCCTCACGAATACCAAAACATCAAGTTAGGAGCAACACAAGTTCTAAGTAAATTTCCATGTTTTAGGTTGGGTAGAACCGATATACCACCATGATTTTGTCATGCCCCGAACCTGGGGGCGAGACCGGCACCCAGTGCCTCACCTATCCTTGTGTACCAACTTGCAACTAAGGGACTTTGAACATATAATGTCATACTTTGTCCATGTACCACATTGCAAGATAACTGCGAATGCTGACCAAATATCAGTATAAAATTGGGCCGACAAGGCCGTCATAAGTGTAGAAAAACCAACCAAATATATATACAAGACCTGCAAGCCCAACATATTTCACTAACTAACAAGATATGTTTGCAAGCCTCCACTGATGGATATACTGTGATCGGAACAGCTCTCCGACCTACTCATAACATATATACATATATATACAAGATTTACATAAGGCTCTGGACTCGGAAACTCCGAAAGGTATGGAGCTTACCGATCAAGATGAACTCGGACAACACTTATTGAGGAGGTCTACCCGTCTGTCTGTCTGATCTACACGCATAAAATGCAGCGCCCCTAAAAAAGGGACATCAGTACAAAATAATGTTCTGAGTATGTAAGGCAATATACTGAAAGATGAAACTGAACTGATAGTATAATAACTACAATTAGTTGAAAGTCAAAGATAATCTGAAGATATGCTTAGCTGCTAATACTGACTCAACTCTCTCAATATAGTAAGTAAAATAGTTGTCCGACCCTATAAGGATCGGTATATATGTAATTGCTCTGTCGTAGTAGGCTAACTCATAGGCCCCTCGACCATACTAGGTTGTGTATCTCGACCAATTGGGCTCGCTCATAGGTGCTCGACCATAGTAGGATCGGTGTATAACTTACCATCTGATAAGAGGTTTCCCAATAGGGGCCTGCCCATCAGTTATAGCTTGATGATAATGAAAATACTTTTAATACTGTATTTATATAAACTCTCTACTCTCTTGACTGGAAGAAGGAAATACTCAACTGAATATGAAGTTCCGATAAGGAGAATATTGTAACTTACAAAAGTAGAAAAATATACATAAATTTCGAGATATAAATTTTTCTTTATACTTCGTTATCAAACTTGTATAATTATGAAATCATGCTAAAGTGAAGAAAGCGCTTAGCCTTAAAATACATGTTCCTTGAATTATTTGCATGAAATGAAGCTTCTGCTCCTTTGAACATGAACGAAATTGATGCTTGGACTCTATAAAATTGAAACGAAATTCTTTCTGCTTGTCTAGGTTTTTGGGACGTTGGTCCCTTTTTCCAAATCAGGAAAGCTAATCTACTGATCCTTCACGTTTTCTTGGACCGAATTGAACAAAATCTTAATCTTGCTACTGTTTGTCTTTGTAATGGAATGAATTGGAATGGATTGGAAATAAATTTATTTATAATGGAATGAGTTGAAAATACTTGTAATGGAATGAATTTGGAAAGACTTGGAACAAAATCACGTTTATTGTACCTAAGTCTTTAAGTAGTAAGAATGTCATATTGTTTCTTGTTTGATCAAATGAAGCCCAATTTCTTAAATGCCTTTCGTGTAATTCAATCAAGACTATGAGTCATTTACCTTGAGTATGGGGCTTCCACCTCATGTTATTTGATACTTATCCATTATATCCCCCACTAATTAGGTTATAATCCATTACCCAATAATTAACCTATTACTCGTGAAATGAGAATTATTTCCCCTTACTTGAAATGATACTCACTTTTCACATACCTTATTCATCTTACTATTATGTTCATGTAGAACCTTGTATGGTACTAGTCTATAAATACCGAGAATTTTTGATTGAGTTGTATTTTATCCCAACGTACCCAACTTGGACGAAAATTTATTTATTTTTACTTGCTGCCCCTTTCCCCTTTACTAATCAATTGTGAAATAGCATAATCCTTATAATATCCAAATAATAATTTACTTGGACTGATGTCAATTACCTTACGACAAATTTAACGTACAATACTTCAAGGTGCAACATCGTCGTAACTTAATACTACGAAGCGTAATATCACCATAATGTAATACAGCAAGGTGTAACATTATCGTAATATATTACCGCAAGGCGTAACACCATCGTAATATAATACTGCAGAGGTTAACACTATCGTAATATATTACTGTATAACATACATCATCGTAATATAAGACTGCGTGACGTAATATCGTCATAATATGGCGGGGCATAACATTATTCACCCCTCTGGAACATTCGTCCTCGAATATTGACTAATGCTCTTATCATTTCGTAACTTATGTATCTTGTGAATACCTTAATACTCTTTTTTCCATTTAAGCTGCTATTCTGTGAATAAATCCAATGTCTAGGGTATTCCCCATTTAGTTTTTTTGCTTATATCATGACTTATGGTAGAAATCTTCCTAATCGTGCAACTACTGTTATCTAATGTCATGCAGCCTATATGACCCTAGCTTTGTAAGAATCATTCCTTTTTTCTTTTATTATTTAGTCAACCTTTAGGCCTTACTTTTTATATACAAGGCTTAATAGGATGCTTCTCTAGTCCTCTATAGGTACACTGAAGTCCTTTGCTCGATACTTTCTAGAACTTGCGAATATGGCCATATCTTATTTCATAGACGTGGTTATCCATACATAAGACTTTAGTGCATTTACATGTGTTATATTATACCATAATTCTTTTTACTTCAGTATATCTTTACTGAGGTATGCTTACCAAGCTCCCAGTTACATTTGTTGCCTACCCTTTAGGTATAAATCTTTGTCCTTTAATGCTCCTTCATTACCGTTTTTCTTAAGAAGAATGGTGTAATCGTATGTCATACTTTGCAACTTGTATCTGATCATTGTTGATTCGCCTCAATGTTGATCAATAATCCTCTACTTTTAGACTTGAAACTTCTTACATAATACACTGCTAGGGATTACGTTGCATTGAGGAACATTTGAAGTGATTTCCATAAATATATTTGATAGTGGCTCAATGTGATTCACCTTATGGGGGGTATCCTAATTTCGTGGCGCTAACGAAATCTTTTCTCCTTATCTTCTTCTATTTTTTTTACAAATAATTATTCAAACGAAGGCCCAAATGTCATCCTTTATCTGTCACAATTACACCCTCATTTTTTATTGATCAGCATTTCATTCTTTCTAAATGCTATTAATCTTAGATTCCTTTAAGTTCATTCATGCTATACTGAACTTTCAATAACTTAGAGAAACCATTATCTCTCTTGTTTTCGTGGACTTAATCCTGAGGACTTATCTATTCTCGTCACCTTTTCAGTTATCTTTCCTCATCTTTACTCATGTTTTCTTATAATTTATTACTGTACCATACTTTAGCTTGCGACCTATAAATATCCATTTATAATACTTGCAACTTTACTTCAACTTGCTTGCACCATAGATTTCCTTATGTTATTCTGGAACGACAAGTGATGCATCACATTGTCTCCAACTCTTCTCAACTCTCTTCACTAGATCTCTTAGTACTTAGAGACCATAGGTTGGAAGACACGTAGGTAACGGTTCCGTTATCATTCTCGATTATTGGATACCATTATAGCCTTCTATCCAAAGTATGGACTATTCACAACTTTCTACATTTGAGTATCTCGTACGTTGTTCAAATTTACCTTACTTCCTTAAAATATCGCATCATATCTTATATCTCTTTCATAACCTTCCTTCTACATAGGTGTTGGCCCAAGAACAGATGATGTTTTGAAGATTGACAAAAGAACTCAGACATAGACCATGTCCATCTTGTTAAGCACAGTCATGATCAATCTACACATGTGAGATGCACATGAAGGAAATAAATCTAACTGATCAGGAAGTAATATCACCTGATCTGATCGAAAAGGTTGCATATTAGATAAGGAGAGAAAGACTCCTAACATGAAGAGAATGCAAGGAAGAAGATAGTGTTAGAGTTTGAGATCACCATGAACTTTTTTATGATAGAAGTGTAGCAATTGAATCCTTGTCAAACTCTGATTAGTAACATATTAATTACCAGTGTTGTACTCTTTTACAGGAAATGCATATAAGCAGAAGTTAAACTTAAATTGAGAGCAAAAAAGCAAGGCGATTTTGCAAGCAATTTATGTGTGATTTGAGTGTGTAATCTTAAAGCTACTTGAACGAGATAGAAGAACTAGTTCCACGTGTCTATCTTTTATTCTAGTTCAATTGTAGTAGGTGATTTAATATTGTACCTTTCAGCTTTTATAGAAGCAATTATATTAGGTATCTAGAGTGTTCAAGTTAGAGTTAACTTGATGTTGCCGCAACAGTTGAGGCTGTGTGCCACAACGGGATTAGAGTTAATCCTCAGGTTTACAAAGAGTTTTGTAAATGCTATTTTGGCTCAGTGATTTTAGTTGAAGCTTGGGAAAATCCTACTGAGTAGTAGGTCGTGTTTTTTTCACTTTTTGAGCCAGATATGTTCCACGTAAAATCTCTGTGTTCTTTATTTTTTATATTTATTATTCCGCAAACAGTAGTAGTTGGAACACCTAGAAGAACCAAGTTCTTTTATAGTTTAGTTAAGCGAAAATTGGGTACCACACAAATCACCCCCCAGTATGGTATTGACGCTGAAAATATCAATTGGCATCATAGCGGGTTATCCTTGAAGAGGTTAACACCTTAGGAAAAGATCAAGATGAGTGCACAACCAGGAGATAAGGCTGTATTGTGGGAAGGATGTAGCTCGGGACCGCCCGAGACCGCTAGCAAATGGGCCGATTCAAATAGGCTGGTCCCTAACGGTCCAAAAAACCCACTATGGGCCGGTCCTCCCAAAATAGACCACGAGCCCGGGATTGTAGGCGGGCCCGGGCCAGTTAAATCAGGCAAAACGGGCCAAACGACTATTTTTCAAAAAAGAAAATTTTAATAAAACGCCAACGGTTATAAGTTTAAAAACTAGCCGTTGGCCTGCCATTCTAGCCATTGGCTTTTTAAAAAATAGTCATTTGTCCCCAAACTTTATTTTAAACCCAAACTTTTTATAATTACACTTTTTCCCTATTCTCAACTATAAATACCCCTTCATTCTTTCATTTTTACTCACAAAATCATCAATCTCTCCCATTTCTCAAACTCAAATTGAAGTATTCAAATCTTCAAGTCTTCATTTATGTCTCATTTCTCAAACTCAAATTCTTAATTCAAGTTAAATCATGCGTGGTGATTCTAGAATGCACACATCTGTTTTGGAACACTCTAATGTGGTAGAAGAAAATAAAGAAGATTACATAATAAAGTGCAAGAACTGTGGTCGAGTCTACATTCGTCGTCCAAAGGAGGGCACAATCTATTTAAGGAGGCATATAAATAGTTGTCTTGCGCGTTCTCCATAAATTCGTATTTAAGATATTAGATTGATTTTAGAAAATTTGTGTTATTTAATATTATTACACATATTATGCTTCATGTTTTAGTTTGTTAGATTAATATGAAGTATTATGTTGAAGGCATCGAACTTTGATTTGATGTATTAAATGTCACTATAAATTATATATATATATATATATATATATATATATATATATATATATATATATATATATATATATATATATATATGTCACGACCCCAGTTCGCCCTCCGTGAGTATGTTATGACGGCACCTAGTCCCTACGATTTGGTAAGAATAACAATGTGGAAAAATTAAGTAACTTGTGGAAATAAAGAATTTAAAATCAACAGCTAAGAGAAAACTGCATATATAGTGCCTTTAGACATATACAACTCAACATCACAAATATATAACAATACCCCAAAACCCAAAAACTCACAGGAAACACAGGCTATTGGAAACACAATATACTGCTCTAACTCCTGAAAGTCTAAACAACTGAAGGAGAGAAAGCTAAATACTAAAGTTAGAATGAAGAAGGAGACTTTTTCGGTCTGCGGACGCGGCAAATTTACCTCGAAGTCTCTGTAGCTCTCCTTGCCCTCACGGATAGTACGCCTGAGTAGAGGTACTTGGACCTGCACATGAAAAACATGCACAGAAGGGGCGTGAGTATACCAGAGCGGTACTCAGTAAGTGCCAAGCCTAACCTCGGTCGAGTAGTGACGAAGAAGGCCAGAGCCCTATTCAGGTATAACAATATAATAAGAATGTACAGTGTGAAACAAGATGGAAATAATGTGAACATTATAGAAATAAGGCAGATTTTACAAGGCATCAATAAATAGCGATGAAAGAGTGAACATGAAAATGTACAGCTCAATACCAAGATACCAAATGAGGATCTCAAGGGATATCGTCATGTAGTCCATTTCAACAATTTTTCGAGGAGCTCCGGGAGACCGTTGTTGATACCCAAATTTTCCCTATATATTTTTATACTCAAAATATTCTAAAAACAATAGCATATAAGCATCCACAAAGGTTTTGGTATTTTTCCACGTTTTTAAGAATTTTTAAATTAATTTATGGCCATTTTTTCACTATAAAATCCAATAATTATTCTCAAAATTTGTTATTTAGGTGAATAATTTGTTTTACTCTCTCACCTACACAAAAATATAATTTACATGATTTTTACATAATTTTACAAGTTCATTTGGTATTTCTAAACTAAAATTGTAATTTTAGCCTATTTCTCGATTTAATAGCAATTTTAATCATATAATCATTCCTAATATTTTTATATTAATACTTGTGATTTGTTTATTAACTATTTATTTTTAATTTGATTTTTAGAGATCATTTACTATTTTATATAACTCAAATTGGGAAAAATTGGCTATTTCAGTTATAGCCCATTTTAATTTCAATTCTAGCCAAATTCTAACCCCCAATCTAACCCAAATTACCCTACCCAATTTCAAAATTACCCGATTAAATTGACCCGCCCTGTTCCCTCTTTTAAATTGTGGTCGTTGATCATTTAGATCAACGGCCCACGTTAAACCTTCCTTAATTAAACCAGCAACCCCCCTAACCCTAATCATTTTCATTCCATCAGCTGCCCTTCTATCCCCCTCGTTCCTAGAACGCTCTCGAACCCCCTGAAACCCTAGCCCCCCTTCGGCCACTTTCCGACCTCGTTTCACCAAAAAATATGGCTTTTCAGGCTTCATGCAACCTGTACTCACCCCTCAGTCCCTTCTATGACCCCTTTGTTCGAAGATCGAAAACCTATTTTGAAGACCACCGAATCAGAGGTCCTTTACCTTGAGTTTTAAGGCCATGTTCGTGTATTTACCTTATCTGTTTAAACCGTGTGTATTTCGAAAAACCTTATATGTATATATCCTTTATTTTACAACTCATTCTTGATTTTCTTCCCAAAAATAGAACCCTGTTTATTTACCTTAAGTCCGGTTCCTTAATTAAAGGGAATCCTTTCCCTAATTGATTGTGATTGATACTAAGTTATTTTCTTGCCTTGCTAACTGCTTATTTTCAAACTATAAAAACCCCACCCCTTTCACTTCAATACATGAACATTTTCACAAGTTCACACTAACAAAAACTCTCTCTTATCTTCTATGTTTTTGTATCTTCAACTTATTTCTGCTGTTTGAGCTTAGCCGGCTGAAATCCAAGGCCAATCTATAAGGCCCTATCTTCCCTATCTACTTTACTATTAGAATTTGCAAACTGGTAGGTACATGATTTAAATACTATCTCCAAATCTACATGTTTACATACCTTTTTTTATGTGTCATGTTTATGTTCATTATGTAACTAAATTTCAACATGCACATCCCTACCCCATATCCCTATACATCCCTCCCCCAAGTCCGGTTAGTTTAATTCTCTTCTCTACAAATGCTTTCATGTAATCCCCCTTCTCTTTTATTCCCCTTTGTGTGTGAGTATTGTTTTGGACTAGGGTGGAACTCCATTACCATCCCTAGTTTAGAACCAGGTTGCTCTAAATCTATACTCAAATTAGTCCTACTCCCTAAACCCCTATTATCTGTTAAGCTTGACTCAGGTCTAGTAGTGTCCTAATCACCATACAGGCCTAAGTTTGACTTTCTTATGTCTGCTCTTACTTGTGCAAGCCATGTAAAGAGTCAGGGGTGTGCCAGTCCCATTCATGGCTAGGTATGACCACCCTTTGCTTTGGTCTTCCTCTAATCCCTCACTTATACTCTTACTTTTAGTTCTTTAAGTCCTACCCTCCTTTGGTAAGCCATGCTTAGGGACCCTCGAGTTCCCTCTGAACTTGGATGCCTAAGGGCTGGTAATCTACACATTGCACTACTCTAATCATTTTTTAGGGTGTAAGCATTGCCTGGGCTTCCTGAAATCCCTTGGAACTTTGAAATACTCTAAGAGAAAGCCTTGGAATCTGGAGCTTGGATTCGGTAAAATACATATGTCGGACATTAAGGTTGCTTTGAGCTTCCTCGGGTCCGTTTTAGCTTTGATGTATTTACTTTCTTAGTCTTTTTCTTTCCACTTTTGTAACAAGCTTTGTAAAAGAATTTGCGGATATAGTGAAAAGGGTATGGGGGGGGGGGGGGTTGTATTGTTGCATCAATCAAAGGCTAGACATCATGTCTATAGAATTTCAATATTGCATCCCATCTAGAAATCATGTCCATAGGTTTTCAATATGTCATCTCATCTAGAAACCATGCCTATAGGATTTCAATATGGCATTTCATCCAGAAACCATACATATAGGATTTTAATATTGCATCTCATCTAGAAATCATGCCTATAGGATTTCAATATTGCATCTCAATCTAGAAACCATGCCTATAGGATTTTGACATTACATCTAGAAATCATGCCTATAAGAACTGCATCAAACGCTAGGCAAACAGTAGGCCCCCTAAACGTTCTAGAAGCAGCAATAAATCAATATGTAGATATCATGCCTATAGGATTCAAACTCGCCTAATTTGTTGAACACTTTCAATAAAATTTGTCTAATGCAGTCTATTTTGAAATCTGGCCCAATCTGTCTTTTACACTATTTTGAATCTATGGAGTCTTTAAAATTCCAAACTCGCATCTTTCTGAAATCGACCTTTTTGTCTTCTACCTCAATTTTAATGCTTTTAAGAAAAACTTTTCTTAAGCAGTTCGGCTATTTTGCAAGCCATTTCTAAACTTCTGCAAATTTTAGTTTCCTCTTTCCCAAAACTCTTCTTTTTCTATGTCTAAAATTAGTGTTTTTTTTCCTGAAATTACTAGCTTTTTAAAAATACCTTAGGTTCTAACTAACTGGACCCGATGGGCTCAAAGAAGATTAACTATCCAAATTTATGTGTTAAACTAATCTATCCATTATCAGTTTTAAGCTTAAGACCAAATCAGTAATTGCAAGTTATGCTAAACTAACTGTTGTATGGTTTAAAGGGTTTATGTGCATCCTTTGTATGTTCATTTACTTCCCTTATGTGCTATTTGTTTAGATTGACTCCTTAGCATTTTTTACCTTCAAACTCCATATATGCCCTCATCCCCTTTCTCCCCTTTTAGGATTACAAGTCCAAATACCCCGGGACTAATAGGTCGGAACTGGTATTAGCATGCAATAAGTAAACAAGACTAAACGCGCTTAAATACCTTAACGGGGTGGGAATGGTAGAATATGGAGATGATGACGATGCACTAATATCATAAAGCGACCCCTATTTGGGAATATGTGCGGGATATTGCATCGAATGATCCATATTATAGTTAAACCTAGGACCTCCTTACTTTTTCTTTGTTTAAATGTTTTCTGTAAAATTCCCTTTTACTTGTGCTATCATTCTTTCAAAATTGTCAACTTGCTTGTATTCTTTATGTGCAAATTTTGCTTGTCTCTTTCTATGCTTCTTAAAGTCACATCTAAGCAAGGCCGGAAACCACACTAGTGGATCTTGAGGGGTGCCTAATACCTTCCCCTCGAGATAATTTCAAGCCCTTACCCGAACTCTGGTTTTCTTTCAAAAATCTTATTTTCTTCTTAAAGTGTCCTAATACACTATAATCATTAGGTGGAGACTCTTCAAACTCCATAGCCCAATTCCCAAAAGGGGATAAGAGTTGTTTTTCCCATAATGTCGTAAACCCGATTTCGCTTTTAGGGAAAAAGGGGGAGTCGACAACCGTCCCATAGTCCATCATATAAGCACATCTGAAGGATCTCCCGGGATAGCGTCCTGTAGTCCAACTATCAATGTGCAGAGGGGGTCTACCGGGAATCTAACCCGTAGTCCCAAAGTAAAAACATGGGGGTCTACTGGGAATCTAACCCGTCGTCCCGAAGTAAACAAACAAGGGGGGTGGGTAGCTACTGGAATCCCACATCCGAAGTCCCAATGTAAACGTGCAACCACAACCAGAAGATATTCAGAAATGAAGTACAAAAAGACAAGCAACAGATAGTACTAGCCTAACATGCTTCACGTATTACCGTCAAGGCAACTCAAGCTAATAGTAGTGTAAATCAACTAAGCATGCTTCTCTAATCTAACACAGATAACAATTGCAAGAAAAAATAAAGCAAATACGATTGGCCAAGCCCTGGACATCCAAAGCAAGCAGTCTTTGGCTGACCGGAATATAAGCAAGACTACCCATGCTGGCTGACTTCCTACTCAAAGCATCGGCCACCACATTGGCCTTCCCCGGGTAATACAAGATAGTGACATCATAATCCTTCAACAACCCCAACCACTTCCTCTGCCTCAAATATAACTCCTTTTGCTTAATCAAGTAATGAAGGCTCTTGTGATGAGTGTACACGTCACACGTCATGCCATACAGATAATGCCTCCAAATCTTCAATGCATGAACAATGGCTTCAAATTCTACATCATGAACCAGATGATTCTTCTTGTAGATCTTCAAATGCTTCGAAGCATAGGCAATGACTTTTCCATCCTGCATCAAAACTGCACCAAGCCCCATAAGGGAACCATCACAATAGACTATATAAGGCCCTGAACCTGTGGAAAAAATCAACACCGGTGCCGTGGTCACAGTCGTGTTGAGCTTCTGAAAGCGCCTCACACTCACCCGACCATCTGAACTGGGAACTCTTCTAGGTCAACCTGGATACCCTCTGCTGATAAGAAATGACCCAGGAATGCAACTGAACTCAATCAACATTCACACTTCAAGAATTTTGCATATAGCTGACTACCCTTTAGAGTCTGAAGAACCACTCTGAGATGCTGCTCGTGCTCCTCCTGGCTGCGGGAGTATATCAATATATCATCAACGAAGAATATCACGAACGAGTTCAAATAAGTTCTGAACACTGGATTCATCAAGTATATAAAAGTTTCTGGGGAATTTATCAACCAAAATGACATGACCAAGGACTCGTAATGCCCGTAGCAAGTGTGGAAAGTTGTCTTTGGGATATCGGATGCCTTAATCCTCAACTGGTGGTGGCCAGACCTCAAGTCCATCTATTAAAACACCTTGGAACCCTGAAGCTAGTAGAACAAATCATCAACCCTTAGTAGTGGATACTTGTTCTTGATTGTAACTTTGTTCAATTGTCGGTAATTAATGCACATCCTCATTGAGACCCTCCTTTTCTTCACAAATAACACCGGCGCTCCCCAAGGAGAAACACTGGGTCTGATGAAACCCTTCTCAAGAAAATCCTGCAACAAATCCATTAACTTTTTCAAATCTAGCAGGGCCACGCAATACGGTAGGATAGAAATGGGATGGGTGCCCGGAGCTAGATTAATGATAAATTTGATATCCCGATCAGACGGCATGCCCGGCAGGTCTGAAGGGAAAACCTCTTGAAAATACCGAACAATGGGCACAAAATCAATAGAAAGGACCTCCTCAATTGAATTGCGAAGATAGGACAAATAGGCCAAACACCTCTTCTCAACCATACGTCGAGCCTCCACATACGAAATGACACTACGAGTAGAATGGCCAGGAGTCCCTCTCCACTCTAATTGGGCAAATTCGGTAAGGATATGGTCACGGTCTTGGAATGGAAATCAAAGATAGCATGATACGGGGATAACCAATCCATACCCAATATAACATCGAAATCAACCATGTCTAAAAGCAAAAAGTCAACACAGATCTCAAGACCTCGAATAACCACAACACAAGAATGATGAACTCGATCGACCACTATAGAATCCCCCACCGGTATAGACACATAAATAGATATACTCAATGTATCACTAGGGACGACTAGGTATGGTGCAAAATAAGATGACACATACGAATGTATAGACCATGGATCAGATAGCACTGAAGTATCTCTATCACACACCAGGATAGTACCTGTAATGACTGCATTTGAAGAATCAGCCTCTAGCCTGGCTACAAGAGCACAACACCGGGGCTGGGTCGTACCTTCCTGGACCATATCTCTGGGAGGCCGGCTACTGGCTGGCCTCCACCCCTGGCGGCCTAAGCTCCATCTCTATGACCTCTACCTCCACCTCTAGCACATCTACCTCCAATTCTATCACCTCTACCTCCACCTCTAGCACTGTACCCCTGCCTCTAATTGGCTGGGCGGCATGTGGAACACCTGGTGCCTGAATCATAGGATGGGGACTCTGCTACTGCGGCTGAGCACCCCTCAACCTCGGCCAAGTCCTCCATATATGACCATATATGCCACACTCATAACATCTACCTGAATGTCGTATAAGAGGAAACTGAGACAGAACCTGGAGGCCTAAATGACTACCTCGAATACTCTGAAGTGGTGGTGCACTAATGGGAGCTGGTGGTGCACTGTAAGGCTGCTGATTAAAATAATGCCATTGAGAACCACGACCACCTGAAGTACCATGAGAGACCTGGAGAGCTGACTGAAAGGGCCTAGGAGGATGGTCTCTACCATAAGAATCTCTACCTCCAGGCAAGGTACCAGTGAATCTGCCTGAATGACGGGGTCCCTTATCCAACCTATGACCACCTCCCTGTGACAAAACCATCTCAACTCTGCGAGCCATACTGGCCGCCTCCTGAAAAGTGATCTCACTTCCAGCCTGAGCCACTATACCTGGCTGAACTATCACGGCTGGCTGAACCACTGGAACCTGAACCTGGGGAGCTACCTGCTTCGGAGTGCATGTAGCAGGAGTCTAAGCCCCTCCTCCAGCCTAAGAAGTGGCTAGTGCTACTGGAAGAAACCTGCTCGGATGATACTCTCCATGAGGCCTACCAATCAAATAGAGCGTCCTAAAGAATCGGGGTGGCAATGAACCCCTCTGAGACCTAAGCTAGGCCCACCATAACTGCTGGGGCTGGAACCTCTTCCTCAAAATCAACCTGAGGCTCTGTCATTGGTGCTGCTGCTCGGGGCTGAGCTCTGCCCCTACCTCGGCCTGTAGCACAGCCTCGGCCTCGCCCTCTACCCCTGGTGGTAGCTGCATATGGGGGCTCGGGCTGTTGAGCGGTGGATGAGAAACATAACCGCATGACAGGAAAGAACAAATGTAAAGTTTCCTAACTCTGTATTCTTCGGGGATAAATACAGGCGTCTCTGCACCAATCCTTCAGACTCTACTTAATTTGTTCATGAGTATGATATGTAACCTAGAGCTCTGATACCAACTTGTCACGACCCGAATTTCCCACCCTCAGAGTCGTGATGGTGCCTATTAATAGGAGCTAGGAAATCCATACATTAATTAATTTTCATTAACCGTGTATCCCTTTTTAATAATTATTAGCATTAAAATAAGAGCAACTGATTTATCTAAATAAGCAGAAGTCTTAAATTTAAAGAAAACCGATTAGAAATGCAAAAGAATTCAACATTATCCTCTACCCAAGACTGGTGTCACAATACTCAGGAACATCTCAAAATACTAAGTACAATGTCAGAAAGAAATACATCTGTTTGTCTCGAATACAATGATATCAGTCTAAAGTAAAGGATAGAGGAGACGCCAGGCCTGCGGACGCCTATAAGGCTGTCTCGGTTTCTCGCGGAACGGAAAGCCTGCTCCCACGATAGTGCTGCTGCTGTCCAAAGCCTGGATCTATGCAAATAACACAGAGTATAGTATCAGCACAACCCACCCCATGCGCTGGTAAGTGCCCAGCCTAACCTTGGCGAAGTAGTGACGAGGCTAGGACTAGACTACCAAGTAAACCTATACAGCTATATAATATACAACAAAAAATAAAGTAGGAATAAAAAAATAAAGATGGGAGGGGAAACATGTTGCGGAGGTATACCAGTATAAACAGTAAGTCCAGGGTAACAGTCTAACGGCATCTTAGAATTTACAACGAACAAAGGAAACTAATATCCAAAGTAAACACAATTGTTTCTATATTTGATGTGGCGCGCAACCCAATCAATATATATATAACAATGTTGCTGTGTCGTGCAACCCGTTCCGTGTCATTTAACATCGTTGCATCGTGCAACCTGATCCAAACGTACCATTGTTGCGGCGTGCAACCCGATCGATATCATTTAGCATTGTCATGGCGTGCAACCTAATCCACAAATATCATTTAGAATTATTGCAGCGTGCAACCTGATCCACAAATATCATTGTTGCGACGTGCAACCCGTTACACATCATGTAACATTGTCGCAGCGTGCAACCCGATCCACAAATATCATACAATACACGACATCTCCCTTCGTGCTTTATCACTCTTTCTCACGCAAACAAGAATCACAAATAAGGGGCAAGAAAGTAAACAAATAATGATGGAACTCCCGAAAAGGGAGCACAATTAAGCAGTTAAATCCCGGTAAGATAGGAAATCAACATAACAAAAAACATCCCGGGAAGGGAATAAATCAATAACTCTTTTTTTCCTTCTTCCATTTCTTAATTTATAATTCACTTTACCACTTGAGCCAACGCTACAAAGAATTCAATTATCTCATATACCTTCACAATTCATGTTACAACTCGAGCCAATGCTCCTCGAAGTTAAACATTATAATTTCTTTCACATGCTCTTTACAACATATGGAAATAATCAAATAAGTATGGAAGTTACAACAAAATTAGAATAATCGCAATATAAGGACTCACGATCATTCTAGACACCAATGAATTGATACTCGTCACCATGCCTATACATCGTAATCGACAATTTAGCAAGTAGAAAATAAGACTCAACACATATTCCCTCAAGTTAAGGTAAGATCTAACACTTACTTCGACTTCCACGGCCAAATAAATCCACAACAACCGCTTTTCCTCTCGAATTCGACTCTAATTCAATCAAATCAATACAATAATAACTTTATAGTTTCAATATATGCTAAACAAATCAAACCGAATGACTAATTATAGATTTCCAAGCTTTCTTCCCAAAATTCCAAAAATCGACCCTGGGCCCGCTTGGTCTAACCACAAAATTCGGAACCAAATTCATATCACCTATTCCCTCACGAGCCTGAATATATAATTTGTTTTCAAATTTGATGCCAAAACAGGGTCTAAATCAAGAAAAATCAGAAAGCCTAACTCTACTAAATTTCCCCACTTTCTACCCTAAATTACATGTTTTAGGCTTAGAAATTCAATCAATATCAAAGGAAAATGAAAAAGACGAGTTAAGATTCACTAACCTAAGAAGCTTTGATGAAGAGATTCTCTAAAAGTCGCCCAGGAACCTTGTAGAAGAAGGAGTTCGTGAGTTTGATGAAAAGTTCTCGTCACTATTATGTCTTGGACATTTTTAATAACTGGAAAAAAAATTGCCCTTCGCGTTCGCAGAAAGGGTCGCGTTCGTGAAGGGGAAACTGGGCAGGGCATCGGGTTTACAATGGGAAGAATGCGAATGTGAAGAGGAAAAGCTAGAGGTCTAAGATTTGGTCTATGCAAACACGTGGACCTTTACGCAAACACGATGAATGGGGTTTGCAGGGCTACACATTCGTGAGTGGGTATATGCAAACATCAAGAGTAAAAGGAAGTTGAGTCCTTAGAGTAAAATGACTCCACGCGAACACGAGGCAGGAATGCAAATGCGATGAAGGGAGAACTCAGGGCATCGTGAATGCGAATGAGGCGTTGCGAATGCGAAGAACAAAAATTGACCTGCATAGCTAAAGCAAAAACCCGCTGCTTTTCTAAGTCCGAAATCACTCTGAAACACCCTCGAGCTCTCGGGGATCCTAACTAAACACATACACTAACTCAATAACATCCTACGAACTTAACCGTGGGATCAAATCAACAAAATAACATCACAAAAGGTTAATAGAAACTCAAAATCTCTAGTTTTTCTTCAAACTTCATAGACTTTAGAATTTAGAGTTTTAAGACCGAAACACGTAAACCAAAGTCCATTTTCAACAAAAATTCATAGAAATATCTTAAAACACATATAAGACCTATACTGGGCGCCGAAACTAAAAATACGGCCCCGATATTAGCAAGTTCTATTCGATTTTCATTTTAATTTTTCCTTAATTATTTCAGAAAAAATAATTTTAGTTAAAGTTCATTTCTTGGGGTTGTGACCTCGGAATTCGATTCAGGGCATATACCCAAGTCCCATATTTTCATAGGACCCCCGGGACCGTTAATTCACGGGTCAGGGTCCGTTTACCCAAAATATTGACCGGAGTCAAACTTACTCATTTAAAATATAGTTTTCGGATTGTTTAAAGAATTTTACATTTATGATTTTTGGCTTCGTTCCCGGACTGCGCATGCAAATCCATGTGACTAAAAATGAGGTTTTCAAGGCCTTGGAAGCACGGAATGAATAAGAAAATAGGTGATGATCCTTTGGGTTGTCACAACCTCAGTGAGTAATAAAGATAAATAACAATTAAGCAGTAAGAAATCACGTATAAAAAATCATCATGCTGTATAGAGCAGTGCAAAGCCCATTTGAGAAAAATAGTAAAGCTGTGAAATCTTAAGAGAAACATCTTAGCTCAGTTTAAGCCTCTTTTAAAAATGACTTTTTCAGCACTTACGCAAATGAATGCAAAACAAATAGTGTGGATAAGCACAGAAATCCGCCTCTCGGCACAACACTCAGTTAGTAGATAATGCAAGAAATCAGGTAGATATTACATGAAGTAGCACAGACAACAGTACCAATACCGTTACGACATGCAGCCCCATCCACATCTTGCTGAGACGTGGATCCTGATCCATTTATCGCAACGACGCTCAATGGGGGTATGCAGACTCCGGGAGGGGCCGTGGTATCAAGTCTAGGCCCTCAGCCTCATATCAGTATCGGTGTAACACTGCTGCGGCATGCAGCCCGATATAAGAGTATCCTCATACACAGGCCCTCGGCCTTACTCGTTAAAAATCATATAAGCCCCTCGTGCAATAGAAAAATAAGATGTTAAGCCCAAAAATATTATTGGAAATATCATTTCAAGTGTTAAAGAAAAATAAACTTGGCTACATTTTGAAAATAGTTGAAAATACATGACTGAGTTCAAGCATAACAATCAAAACAATGAGGAAATATCAACGACCATCCTCGAAGGGGGTTCAAATAATTGGCACGAAGCCTAAACATGGCAATCAGCCCAAATCATGAAGATATCAATTAAGTTTCAGTCAAATACGCGGTAAAATCATCAATTTGGATGGTCCAAGTCACAATCTCCAATAAAAAATGACCCCGCACTCGTCATCAAGCACGTTTCTCACCTCAATATAGCACTACAATGTGTAATCTGGGGTTTCAAACCCTCAGGATATCATTCACAATCATTACTCACCTCGAACCAATGAAATCTCTAGCTCGAATGCCTTTGCCCTGCAAATCAGCCTCCACACGCGTTGAATCTATCCAAAATCAGAATTAATACATCACAATATGCTGAGGGAACAAAGCCCAAGCGAAAACAATCAAAAAATATCAAAATCCCGAAATTAACAAAACTTGATCCCCGTGGCCACTTCTCTAAACTCAGAGATTTCATATCAACGGGTTACTTATCCTCCCACGAGTTCATACATATCAAAAACACAAGAATCGAAGTTCAATTGACCCCTAAAATCCTTAGTTTTAGGTTCCTTATATTCAAGCCTTAAACTCCATTTTTAGTCCATAATTTCTTGAATTTTAAGTCCTAATCCATGAAATATCACCATAGATTTTTAATTAGGTCAAAAATCCTTACCTTATCAAAGTTCCCTTGAAAACCATATTGCCCAAAAATCTCCAAGTCCGAAGTTAAATAGAATAAAACCTTTATAAATTGTGAAGAAGAACCTTTATACACTCTACCCAATCATGGCTGCATCTGCGGTCCTAAACCCGCTTCTGCGATACCGCTTCTGCAGTTAATTCTCTACAACTGCAAAAATTCATAAATCATACCAAAATCCGTATCTACGATTAAATGGTCGCATCTGTGTCTCCGCAGATGCAGTTCCCATACCGCACCTGCGGCTCCTGCCTTGACCCTCTTACCCCGTATAAGCGTCTTTCCTCCCGCATCTGCAACACCGTACCTGCAGTCCCCGACCCATAGGTGCGGAAATACCAGAAACAGCAGAAAAATCTGCAATAATCACAAGTCCAAGACTTCCCAATAGCCATCCGAAACCACCCAGAGGCCACCGAGACCTCAACAAAAACACCAACGAATCCAAAAACCTTATTCAAGCTTGTTCCAACCATCAAAAGTCCTCAAACAACATCAAAATCATTCTAAAAACTTTCAAAACTCGCTTTCAATCAAAAACCCAACCAAATCACCTCCGAATGACCTGAAATTTTGCACACACATCCCAAATCACATATAAGTTATAGAAACTCTCGGAATTCCATTCCGACCCCTAGATCAAAATCTCATCTATCAACCTGAATTCGCCAAATTACCAACTTTTTCAATTCAAGCCAAATCCTTCCACGGACTACCAAAATGTATTCTGATCGCGCTCCTAAGTCATAAATCACCCAATAAAGCTAATCAAATGATAAAAATTTTGATCCGAGCTCATATACAAATAAGTCAACTCTTAAAGTATATAGTATATATATATATATATATATATATATATATATATATATATATATATATATATATATAATTTATATGAAATTACTTTAGATAAAAAAATTTCAAAGAAAAAATAGCCTGGAACACTTAAGCTCATGGGCCCAACCCATTTAGCCCAGGACCATGTGGGCTTAGGCCTGTAGTGGGCCGGTTACACCCTCCAGGACCGCTAAGCAAGGAACCATGTGGGCTTAGGCCCATAGTGGGCCGGTTCCACCCTTCAGGACCATTAAGCCCGAAATCGTTTGGCCTAGGATTGCCAGAGACCAGCCAGCCAGGGATCAAGACTATTGAGCCCAGCCTGTTTAGCCCATTTAGGCCCGGACCCGGCCCACAATATAACCTTACCTGGAAACTGAGAAGGGCAGTCCACTGCTAGGCCTCCACTCTTTAATGGTCAGTACTATTCTTTTTGGAAGATCAGGATGAGAGATCATATCATAAGAGAAGACTATAAACTCTGGGACATAGTCATTGATGGTCTCCTAGAAACTACAAAGAAGAATGCTGAAAGAGTGGATGTGCCAAAGACAAGAGTTTACTGCATTGCAAAGATTTGAAGAAATGGGAGAAAAATGTCAAGGCCATGAAATGGCTTGTGTATGAACTGGGTCCAGAAGAGTGCAACATGATTCAAAGCTGTACCACCGCTAACGAGATATGTGACACTTTACA
Source organism: Nicotiana benthamiana (assembly GCA_034376525.1). NCBI lineage: Eukaryota > Viridiplantae > Streptophyta > Magnoliopsida > Solanales > Solanaceae > Nicotiana > Nicotiana benthamiana. Next base: position 79,579,400 of record CM067337.1, on the reverse strand, counting down.
AGTGGCTCATGAAGGAAATCCTCAAGAAAGGAGAACAAGAGGAACACTGTTATATTCTCAATATGAGAATTTCAATATGAAGGAAGGAGAAACTATCCAAGAGATGTACACAAGGTTCACAATACAAACAAATGAACTTAAATATCTTGGGACGATTATCCTTCAAGAGGACAAGGTTGAGAAAATCTTGACAAGGGTCTTATGAGTAACTTGGGATAGCAAAATCACTATTATTCAGGAATTAAAGAACATTTCTACTCTCAAGTTGGATGAATTGATTAGAAACCTCACTGCCTATGAACTAAGAAGGCAAACCATGAAAATGGATGCACCCAAGAAGGAAAGGAGTCTGGCTCTCTGAATATATGAAGGTGAAAATATGGAGGATGATGAAATGGCCATGATCACAAGGGATTTCAAAAAGTACCTAATGAGAAGAAAGGGTTCTTCAAGAGGTGAAACCTTCAACAAACCAAGGGCTCCTAAAAAACAGACTAGCGAGGGTTGCAAAAAATATGGTAAGACTGATCACATGATCAAGAACTCTCCTCATTAGAAAATTAAATGGAAGACGGAAAGGGCTGAATGAAAGAACAAGAAGAAGGAACATGTTTAACCCAAATGGAAAAACGGATCAACAAAGGCTATAGTTTCTGCTTGGGGAGAAACATCAAATGAGGATTGAGAAGATGAAGTTGCATAGGAACAAGAACTTATGGCCATCGGAGAATCATATGATGAACAAGAGGTAAATGTTCTTCATCTCAAAGAGAAGAATAAATTTCTATCTAAATAAAGGTTGTCTGAACTGTTGTCAGACTTCAGTGATGAGTCTGAGATAATTAACAATGAGAAGGAAGAGCTGTCTAGGGAGTTTGTGATCTTAAAAGCCAAGTGCAAAAATCTAGAATCTAGGTCTATTGAGAATGGCAGTAAAAATGCTGACTAGAAAACTAGGTTCTTGAACTTGACACTAGCGTCCTAAAACTTAGGTTTGGAAATTTAAAACTAAAATTAGGAACATGTAAGAAGAAAGTTGATCACACACATTTCACCTTAGAAGAAAACATAGGAAAAATAAAGGATGAGTTTTACAGGAAATATGAGCAGATAAGAGTCTTAAAAGAAGACCTAGGGAAGGTAAAGCATGAACTAGACAGAACTTGCAAATAGAATAAGGCTTCTGATGCACTATCCTGGCTACAAGAACATCACAGTAGCAACAAGATAGGACTTGGCTATGAGGCACAAGCACCTACATGGGACCCTAAAAGTAACTACCTCACTCTTCCTAAAAACAAAATCTGCACACACTGTGTCAAGACTGGTCATTATAAAAATGAATGTAATGCAAAAGAAAAGGCCAGTCAAAAGAATAAAGATTTTGTTCAAGAGAAAAATAGGCTGCCTGGGTGGGCTAAAAGAAATTTGATTTGCCTTTTTTTCCTATAGAAAGGAACCCAAACTAGTTTGGGTTCCTAAGACTATCCCTGATTTCTTTTCGTAGGTCCAAGTGAAGGGAAGTAGCCGAATATGGTACATGGATAGTGGCTACTCAAAACATATGACTGGAAGCAAGAACCCGTTCCTTTCACTTGAGGACTTAAAAAGAGGTAATGTATCCTTTTGGAAATGGGAAGAAATGTGAGATTATTAGGGTTGGAAATGTAGGTAAGAAAGACTCACACTCCATTGAGAATGTTTATTTGATAGATGGCTTGAAATATAGCCTAATCAGTGTATCACAACTGTGTGACAGAGGTAACCTTATAGCATTTACCTCTACCAAATGCTTTGTGATTAATCTTACCACTGACAGGATTATTTTGCAGGAAAAAAGAGTTAATATTTACAATGTAGATTTGTCTACTCTTTCAGAAAATGAACTCACTTGCTTGAGTGTGTTGGACAATGATCCCATCTTGTGGAACAAAAGATTTGGTCATGCAAGTCTGAATCAGCTCAACAAATGAGTCTCCAAGGACTTGGTTATATGGTTACCTAACATCAAGTTCATGGAAGAAAAAGTTTGTGAGGCATGTGCAAGGCGGAAGTAGATAAGATCACCCTTTAAAAGCAAGAAAATGGCAAGTACAACCCGGATGCTGGAACTTGTTCATATGGATCTCTATGGTCCAATAAGAACATTGAGCAGAGGTGGTAAGAAATATATGATGGTACTTGTTGATGATTATTCTAGGTTTATCTGGATACTATTCTTAATATCTAAGAATGAAGCATTTGACATGTTCACTGCCTTTGTTAGAAAGACTTAGAAACAACTAGGTAATCAACTTGCATCTATCAGGTCCGATCATGTAACTAAATTTGAAAATGCTAAGTTCGTTGAATTTTGTGATGAGCATGGTATAGATCATAACTTCTCTGCCCCTAGGACTCCTCAACAAGGTATTTGAAAGAAAGGATATGGCCCTTGATGATATGACTAGGACTATACTTTTTTCTTGTAAGCTGCCCCATAGCTTCTGGCAGAAGCTGTAAACACTGCATGTTATATCATAAATAGATGTATGACTAGACCTCTTGTAGAGCATACTCCATATGAGTTGCTTTAAGGGAGAAAACTGAATATATCACATCTTAGGCCATTTGGGTGCTAGTGCTTTGTTCACAATAATTGTACGGATTCCCTAGGTAAGTTTTATCCCATAAGTGATGAGGGAATATTCTTGGGATATTCTTCATATAGCAAAGTATATAAAGTGTTAAATAAAAGAACTTTATGTGTAGAAAAAAGTGTACATGTAGTGCTTGATGAAACTAATATTCTTTATGAGAGACATGAACATGAAGATGAAGCTATTGAGATGGTAAAAGAATTGAGTGAAGGCTCAGCTCAAGCTAAAGTGGCACCAAATGAAGGAACGTGGTCTTCCATCTATGGTAACCTGACATGGGGAATTGATTAAAGGGGAACCTGAAACCAATTCCCCAAAGGAACCTGTTCATGACCCTGTTCCTCAGCAACAAAACATGGGAAAAACATCAAATAGAAATCAACTGGTTGTAAAACCTCACAAGTATTAATGTTCTCATCGCATTGAGAACATAATTATTGATCTAACCTCTAGAGTAAAAACTAGATCACAAATAAAGAATCTGTGATCTTTTGATACTTTCCTGTCTCTTATTGAACCTAAAAATAGAGTTGAGGCATCGCAAGATGCATATTGGGTAAATGCAATGCAAGATGAACTCAATCAGTTTGAGAGAATTCAAGTTAGGCATCCAGTTAGAAGACCCAAGGAAAGATCAGTGATTGGCACAAAATGGATCTTTAGAAACAAACTTGATAAAGATGGAACAGTTACAAGACAAGGAAATATTGGTGGTCCAAGGTTACAGCCAAGACGAGGGTATAGATTATAATGAGACTTTGCTCCATTGAAAGACTGAAGTCAATAAGACTCCTCATAGCTTTTGCAGCACACATGGAATTTAATCTTCATCAGATGGATATCAAAAGTGCCTCCCTGAATGGATACCTAAAAAAAGAAGAGTTTGTTAAACAACCTCTAGGGCTTGAGAGGAAGGAGTGTCCTGAGCAAGTGTATAAATTAGACAAGGCTCTCTATGGATTCAAACAGGCTCCTAGAGCATGATATGACCGATTGTCCGAATTCCTTCTTGAACATGGATACAAAAGAGGTAAAATTGACAGTACTTTATTCTTGAAGGAAAAAGGATCTTCTTGTGGTACAAATATATGTGGATGACATAATTTTTGGGGCAATAACTGACAAACTGAGTAAGGATTTTGCTAAATTAATAGGGAGTGAATTTGAACTGAGTATGATGGGTGAGATTAATTTTTTCTTAGGCTTACAGATCAAACAAAACCCAAATGGAACCATGATCCATCAATAGAAATATGCAAAAGAGTTGATCAAAAAGAAAATGGATGAATCAAAGGAAATAAACACCACAATTGCAACTATCACAAAATTAGACGTAGATGAACCTGGTTCATCAGTTGATTATAAGTTGTATAGGGGTATGATTGGTTCAATTTTATATCTTATCGTTAAATTCCATATTCTCAGCATTAACTGCTCTAAAAAACTAGCAGAAAATATATCATATATTTTTAGAATCTCATTTACAAATTTAATTATTTTTACCATTTTCACGGTAAATAGTTTGACACCCACCATGGGACTAAAAATAATAGTGATTATTTTTTTCTGGTTTCATTTCAAAAATGCAAGTTATCTTTTTTGTACTTCTTTTTGATAAAGATCTTTGCTTTAAGGACAGAATGACTGGCTCATCGGGCGATATGGGAAACCGGAACCTCAAAAGAATAAGATAAAAGGACACGACTGTCTTAGAGGCCGGTACACCACCGGATTCAACCCGGACAGAAGGGAAGGTTCTCTAACATAATGTCCATGTAATTATTGGAGGAACCAACATTCCCCGAGGACCCATGTCCAAATGAATGAAAACATCCACTACGGAAGAAAGACCGATCCAAAAATGCTTACCCGAAGAAACCTTTGTATTCGGTGAAGAGGATCTCGAGGCTATGATGGAACGGAAAAATGACGTGCTAGTGATCTGGTTTCTCTAAAACAACACCAGGATAAAGTGTGTGCTCGTGGATCCAGGCAGTTCGGCCAACATAATCAGGTTAGAAGTAGTAGAACAGCTTGGGCTACTTAATCAAGTTGTTCCCATCCCTCGAGTCCTCCCCGACTTCGACATGATCGGAGAAGAAACAAAAGGAGAGATCACATGCCGATCAACACGTCTGGCACAATCCAGAATACCAAGTTTCAGGTTATTGATGGCGACATGAGATACAACCCCTTACTTGGCAGGCCTATGATACACAACACAAGGGCAGTGCCCTCGACCATGCACCAGGTGATAAAGTTTCTTACGAGGGATGGCATCACGACCGTACATGGAGAACAACGGGCAACGAGAGAAATGTTCGTGGTCCACCATGAGACGCCAATCCCCACAAGCCTGGTCTTAGATGAGGAGGTAAATGTACAGACACTCGAAGGCGGCGAGGAAGACGTCTTCGCCCCCCGAACCTTCATCGCCCCCGAGGAATCGGATGTCACCAAGTCAATAGTGGATGAGATGGAGCAGACCATTTTGATCGAGCACCTCCCAGATCGCAAGGTATACCTGGGAACGGGGCTAACCCCCGAACTCAAGGGTTTATTCAATTTCTTAGCAACAATTTTGACTGATTCGCTTGACCCTACCTAGAGATGATAGGAATCCAACCAAAACTATCCTCCCACAGGCTAAGATTTGATCCCAAATTCAAACCCTTGAAGTAAAATAGAAGACCGCAGTCTGAGGTAAAACATTCCTTCATCAAAGAGGAGGTAGTGAAACTTCTTAAAATTGTATCCATTAGGGAGGTAAAGTATCCCGAATGGTTAGATAACGTAGTGGTAGTGCAAAAAAGGGGGAAAAGCTAAGGATTTGCGTAGAATATAAAGATTTAAATAAAGAGTGCCCCAAATATTCCTTCCTATTGCCTAATATCGATGGTCTAATCAATGCTACGGCTGACCACAAGAACCTCACTTTCGTCGATTCCTACTCGGGGTACAATAAAATCCCGATGAACCTAGAGGACAGGGAAAAGATCTCATTCATCATGAAATATAGTACATATTGCTATAACGTAATGCCCTTCAGGATAAAAAATGCGGGAGCAACATACCAACGCCTAGTTAATAAAATGTTCGAGCACCAAGAAGGTAAATCAATGGAAGTATGTATTGATGATATACTAGTCAAATGTTTGCAAGCAGATGACTATCAGACCCATTTGTAGGAAACTTTCAATATCCTTAGAAGCTAAAAAATGAAGCTCAATCCTGAGAAGTGTGCCTTCAGAGTAGGCTCGAGCAAATTCCTGGGCTTCATGGTTTCAAATAGAGAGGATCAAGATCAACCCCGAAAAAATAAAGGCATCAAAGAGATCACAGTGGTGAACAATGTGAAAGTCGTCTAATAGCTAACAGGATGGATCGTGACCCTAAGTAGATTCATATCAAGATTATCAAACAAAAGCCACCACTATTTGCTGTACTCAAAAGAAAGAGCAACTTTGAATGGATTCCAGAATGCCAACATGCCCTAGAAAAAAAAAATGGCACCTGTCTAGCCCGCCTTTGCTGCACACACTCAAGGAGGATGAAACATTATACCTATACCTGGTCGTGCCCAAAATAGCGATAAGCGGCATACTAGTTCGAGAAGAGCAAGGTACGCAATTTCCTGTTTATTATGTGAGCCGAACCTTGGGGGATGCCAAAATTCGGTACCCCCATCTGGAAAAATTACCTCTTGCGGTGATAAGTGTCTCACGCAAGCTGAAGCCTTACTTTCAGTGCCACCGTATCTACGTCCTGTCATTTTATCCCCTCTAGAGCGTACTGCATAAACCTGAGTTATCCGGTTGATTGGCCAAATGGGCCATTGAACTCAGGAGGTATGCTATCGAGTATCAACCTCAGACGCCCATCAAGTACCAAATCCTGGCAAATTTTTCTCGCCATCCCTCGTGCCCGAGGTAAAGAAGGAACTTTTATTAAAATCAGGCATGTCCTCTAGGGTATGGACCTTATTCACAGATGGTGACACAAACATAAGAGTATCCGGACTCGGCAAAATCTTAAATCCTCCCATCGGCGGCATAATCAGAAAATCCATAAAAACCATAAAGCTAATTAACAATGAAGCGGAGTATGAGGCTATGATTGTAGGTTTAGAGTTGGACAAAAGTTTGGGAGCCAAGGCAGTCAAGGCAAAATGCAATTCTCTCCTCGTGGTAAACCAAGTGAACGGAAGTTACGAAGCCCGAGAGGATAGAATGCAAAGTTATTTAGATAAAGTTCAAATGACATTACGTCGCTTCAAAGAATGGACCCTAGTACATGTACCCCGAGAGCAGAACAGCAAGGTTGAGTCGAGATCTTCTGCTGAAGAAAAAGACTTTCTCCCCGAAGCTGTCATCCAACTGTTCAAATCTGTGGTCGAGGAAGGTCATGCGGAAATTAACTCCACTATCCTAACATGTGACTGAAGAAACAAATACATCGTTTATCTGAAGGACGGGAAGCTACTCACAGATCCAAAAGAATCGAGAGCCCTGTGAACCAAAGCGGCCGGTTCTCAGTCGACAAAAATGGGGCTCTGTACAAGAGAACTTTCGATGGCCCTCTGGCGGTATGCTTGGGACCGGGCGACACAGATTACGTGCTCCGAGAGATTACAAGGGCACCTGCTGAAATCACACTAGGGACGACTCCTTAGTTCAAAAGGTGATCAGGGTGGGCTACTATTGGGACATCATGGAAAAAGACGCCAGGGAATTTGTCCGAAAATGCGACAAGTGTTAGAGGTTCGTTCCCATGATCTACCATCCCGGTGAAGAACAACATTCCGTTTTATCACCATGGCTATTCATGAGATGAGGAATGGACATCGTTGTCCCTTTTCCAACGACGCCAGGTAAGGCTAGATTCATTCTGTTTATGATTGATTACTTCTAAAAATGGGTGGAAGCATAGGCCTTCGAGAAAATAAGAGAGAAGAAAGTCATCAATTTTATATGGGAACACATCATATGCAGCTTGGGATCCCGTCCGAAGCTGGAGGCAATTCATCAGGAGAAAGGTAACACAGTTCCTTGAAGACAACAAAATTAAGAAAATTCAATCGATGCCATACCACCCGTATGTTGCCTGAGGTGCTGTGGGCATATCAGACAACTCTGAAATCAAGAACCGGGGAGACACTCTTCTCTCTAGTATATGGCCTCCAAGCACCGATACCTGTGGATGTTAGGGAGCCAAGCGCCAGATTCCGGCACACTAATGATCGATCGAACAATGAAACCATGGCAACGGCCTTTGAGCTGCTCGGATGGCTACCCAGAAGCAAAAAATCAAAGATACTACAATAGAAGAACAAATCTCTAATACTTCGGGATCACAGACTTGGTCCTAAGGAAGGTTACTCTCAACACTCGAAACCCTAATAAAGGGAAGCTAGGACTAAATTAGGAAGTTCCATACCGAGTAACTGGAATGTATCGATGCATAAGCGGTATTACTGCTAGGGCATCCGGTTGTAAAACCCCAAAAATATACTTGAGCGAACGTCGGATTCTTTTGCTTTTGGGTGAATTATTTTTATATCAAAACGGGTTTTGCCGGCAAGGTTTTTAATGAGGCAATGTCCATGCACTTCCCAAGAAGGATTCTAAAGCCTACAAGACTTCTTTTGCAATCAGCCCCGCCTCGGGAAAACAACAAACGAGGATCCAATAGGAAATAATATACCGGATCGAACAGTCCAAGGAGCCGCGCCCGCAGAGCTGAGCTCACAACAATGAAGAAGCATGTGTTTATGCTAAGCAATAATTGAATATATTTTAGTATCTCATACTCAAAAAAAGGAAATTTCGGTATACTCTCGACAGGGATCCCTCCACTGAATGCATCCCAAAATACTTGGAGACTTAGCATCAGCAATTTGGCACCTGCACGACCCCAGAGTTGGAACTCTAGGCTCATAAAGCCCCAATAAGGTAACTGCGAGTTCACGAGTAATGGACCTCAAGTATAAGAAAACTCGATGACTCGGAGACTATCGATGATCGCCTTACACTGGGAAACCCCAGGCCGTAAGACCCTGAGAGGGCAGACTCGGTATAACCAGATCCATTATACATAGCAACAAAAACTGTAAGACCTCAACATGCATGAAAAAACTGTAAGCCCTCAAAAGGCATAGCAAACTGTAAGACCTCAACATGCATGAAAATTTTGTAAGACCTTACTACAGGCATAAAATTCAAATCCCGAAGATCAGACTATACATCGTGTTAGTTAGAATCCCGAAAGGTCACACCATCGTTGTAGATGCCTAAACTATCACTGGAGATCAAAAATGGCTCCGGCCAATCAAACGTGACTATGGTCAAAATGGCTTATCCATCCAAATTAACACGACTTGGGTATGCTCGACTGTCTCTAAATAAAATTGCAGGCCACTACTTTGAATAAACTTTGAATAGAACCGGTTAAAATATGCTTCCCTCAAAAGGCAAACATGCTTCGACCACGTCAACTTCAAATCACAAGGCATCAACCTATTCAACCAACGAGCTAAAAGCCTTCCGAGGTGCTTGAATATCGCTACTAATAACTTGAAATTGAGGTTCTTCCCGAACTGACAACGGGTCAGGCAAATGTATTTCAAAAAGACCTTAACAAGAGGAATACAAAGCCTACAAAATGCCTAAAAGCAAAAGAGCAAGTGCCACTATCTCCAGCCAAATAAGTCTTGGGGCCGCACACTAAGAGATCTCAACGACCAAAACTGCATAAGAGCCACTGTCTCCGGCATAGAAATTGAAAACTTGAGGATTCAAATGAGCTTGATTCGTAACCTGATTCGGAGACCGGATCAAAAATAGTTAAACTACAACATGCCTAAGGGTAGCATACGCGCCATTGTAGCTAGCCAAACGAGATTCCGCGCCACACACTCAAAAGGTCGCATCGACCCAAGGCGCAAGAGCCATCATCATCCGCCCATGCAGGCACAAAAAGCTTGAGGGTCGATTAAATCTCAAGTAGCAACACAACTCGGAGACTGAACACAAAAAGACAAATACAAGTGCCCAAAGGAAAGGGATAAGAACCATCATCACTCGACCGCGCATGCACGGGAGAGCGGAAATCAATAAGGCTCGGGACAAACTCGGCCCGGAAGCTCAACGAAAAATGATTGCGCAAAAGTGAAAGACCCCTTATGGTAGTTTATACCAGAGGCCGCATAGACCAACTGCATGAAAACTCCCGAACCAACCTAAACGGGCCACAGAGATATTCTGGGACTAAGGTTCTTTCGCCAATCCTTGATGAATTCATAGTAGAAAGATGAATAGGGGAAACAAAGCCATGGGATTCTCTTCATACATATGACAAAATAAAATTACTGTATAAACACAAGGAGATCAATAGAAAAAAATAATAGATCCTAATCTTTTGCCGAACCGACACCCTCAAAGGTTGCTTCCAGGCGATTACGAATCCCCCGATGGCCCCATCTCGATGACATACCCTCTCTCCGGGGATCCACCTCCATTTTTAAAACTGCTCGAGCTGCCTTCCAATATGCCGTCGATGATCAGCCTTCGGGAGCCCGACCAAGAACTATCCACAGATCAAGGTAAAGTTGGGCCAGCCCCCTCGAACGTTCTCTCAGCGCAAGAATCTGCAGTGATCGCTCCTCCCCCATGCAAAGATACAAGCACGTAGACCTCATCTTTGATCCGAAGTAGTGTAGCCACCAGCTACAAATGGAGGCACTTATACTTGCCATTATCCTCCTTCACATCCGGGTGCTGACACTCAATCAAAGTAACTCTCCCCCTAAGATTGTCCCTCTCAGAAGCCACCTCACTCGCATGTTGACTAAGCTTAGAGATTTTAGTATCTCAGGCACGAAGCTTCTTTCTTAGCAGGGCGTTCTCCTTCTAAAACTACACAAGTCGAGGCCCAAAGAGTTAAAAGCAATAGAATTTAACAAAAGGCTCAAATGATAGTAAAAATAGGGGATTAATAACATGTTCGGTGAAATAAGATTTCTCACGTTCATGATGGCTCACCTCATCCTGATACTGGCGAGATCCTGGTTATAAAGTGCATCGGCCTGAAACCGCATACAAAATTAGAATAATAAAGGCCGAAGCAGCAAACAAGGCTAGCGGAAGTTACCCACTCACAAAGCCTACCATTTCGCCAAAAATAATGAGGCATTGACCTTTGAACTACCCTCAAGAATGATCGATGGCATCTCGAGCGCATCTTCGCCTTTGATTACTGCTCCTACTAAGAAAGGCTCCTTGCGAGACTCGTCTAGCATCCCGTAAGATGGAAGGATCTCCCCCTTAGGAGAATTAACAACAACCATAAGGCTTACGGGGTTTGCCAAAAATCTTCGTCCTCTGTTCATCCTGAGTCCTAGATTGAGGCCTTCTAATATGCGTGCCAAGGGCGTCGCAGCTCGGGGAGGAATTCGGCCACCTACCAATTCAAGGGTAGTGCTCGATACCCCATCTATTGCCTCACCACCATAAAGATGGGCGACGCCAGCATCAGACTCCTGTACGGAAACATCTATCCCCACGACCTGAGGATCTAATCCCAAAACTTCTTCGGGGGGTACAGAGAAGTCGCTTTTTCCTTCACCTTTTGCACGAGGATTTGCTGTCGCCCTCGAAGTCAGAACTGATGGGTCAACCTTGGAATCCTCCACCTTGACCCTCTTGGGCTTCGGAGGCTCAGCCAATAAGCTCTGCAGCTTTTTCTTCTCATTGTCAAGAATCAGAGTGTCCCCTGCAACGAACAATATCTCCCTGATCTGTGGGATTCCTCACACCTATAGATGCAGTGGTTAAATGCATGGGATAGAGAGAGATACTAACAGCAAGCTACGTCATAATGCACGGATGCATCAAGGCTCAAGGCTCACCTGGTCTTTGGCTTCCCATTGAGCTCGGAATAAATCCCGCCACGCTCGATCGGTATATGGCTAGATTGAGTACAAATGACCAACCCAACCTTAGAGATCTGACATCGTACTAGGATAGACCAATACGGCTGAAAATACAAGAAAAATAGAGTTATACGCATAAGGAGAAATCACCAAGAAAGGGCAAAGGCACCACCTTTACTTACGCCCAGCATTCCACTTCTCAAGGAACGATATCTTTTCCACTGGGATCAGGACAGACGTCCTCACTCAAAAAAATTAGCTTAACCACCTGTCATCCCCAAACTCCTCGATGGAGGCAAAAAGGGATCTCGGGGCTGAACAACAAAGCTTGATTAAGCCCATGTGAAGCAGACGAGGACGATACATCTCGATTATATGGTTCAAGGGAAGGGAATTCCCTCTATCATGATTGAGTAATGCCTGATCATATACACAACACGCCAAAACGAAGGATGAACTTGACCAAGAGTTACCTGGTAACTCCGACAAAAGTCAAGAATCATAGGGTCGATCGGGGGCGAGGATGGCCCCACCGGCCCCAAAGTGAATGGGTAGGTGTACACACTAAGAAATCCGGCCCTATGAGTTGTAATATCTTCATCCCAAGTAGAATATCCAAGAGAAAGGTATCCCGCCAATAACAGTCGGTGCTCACTCTTTCAATATCTATAATAGAGTTGATATACTAAGTTACAGGCTCGCGACACCCTGACTTCGAGGAAGTTGTCTCGACCCTAAAATCGGAGGTTATAACAAAGGGTCCTGGGATGCACTCCTCAGCACGGGGGAAGTGTCCACTTCTCCTTGAGAGAAAAATGAAGAAGATGAACCCGCAACCTACTAGGAAGCAGAAGCGGAAATATTTCCCATCCTTGAGAAAATCTGAGGGAAGAGAAAAAGGGGGTTGCGTTCTGAAAAAGAGCAAGAACGGGGGAAAATAGACCTCACTAAGGGTTTTTGAACACGAGATGGAATCTATAAAGGAAGAGGTGAGTATAAAAGCACCATGGGTACATTGAAGGAAGTGAACCGCAGCAGTAAATGTTGAAATCTGTAGGAACGGTGCACATATTGCGCCTTGACATCTTGTAACCTTTTGCAAACACACCGGAGGAAGAAGGAGTTTGGAGTTGTTTCTTGTCATTTCTTGTTACCTTCACTCTAAGAAATATGAAGACTATCTATATACGGAAAATTTGGGGACCCAATTTCCCTATCATAGGGTCGTCTCACGGTCATGTCCCTCGAAGCTTCATGCCAAGGTCAAGACTCATCCTAGGTGTTCGTCATGAATCGATTCGAAGTACATCGCATTCTGACAAATACAACATCCTACAAAAGGAGAGGGGGGAGTTCCCAAGGCACGCGGCTTAATTTGACAAGGCTTGCCTATCCGGGGCCCATTTTAAAGATGTCTCGTATAGCCATCCATCTCCGTACCTTCACGGTAAACACATTTTGTATTATAACGGGTTCCCCTCCTATATAAAGGGGATCTCCATAACTTTGAAAGGGCTCGGCCAATGTTGCTCCAACTATTTCTCCACAAGATCAATAATATCTCTCTCTTTTTTTCACTCTAACCCGCCCGTTCTCATTAACTCGAGGCTACTCTTAGAACTTATTGCTATCATACTTGTTCTTCATATATAGTCTAATATTTTCCATAAAGAGCTTCATTTGATCGTAACTCAACTGTTATCCCATTTCCGACTATCCCCGGCACCTCAAACTCGAGTAGGATATCGACCCCGACATCCTCTATCGACCGATCAGAAGCTCGGTAAACAAGCGTCTAGGTTTGATTTCTTCACAATTTTGGAACATGTCGTATCGTTAAATTTCATATTCTTAGCATCAACTGCTCTAAACAACTAGCAGAAAATTGATCACATAATTTTGAATCTCATTTACACATTTAATTGTTGTTACCATTTTCACGGTTAACACCGTGTACAGATAGTCTTTGCATTTCTTAGAGGGAAGTGATAATAAAAAAATTTTGTCACCCCACTTTGCGGGCTCTTAAAGTGACTTTGTGTTGATGGCGTAACCCAATTTACAAATATCGGGGTGTTTTGCCTTTCCGCTTTTCCAGGTTCATCCAAAATGTCGCGACTCTTCGTTCTTCGGAGTTGTGTTATTGCTATTAATTTAGCTTCCATGAATGAGTTCATTGCGCCTGTTACTATGCTTTTCGAGCTCGATAATGGCGCCATCAGTTACTTTGCCCTCCCCATATAAATGGGCTTCTTGTGGTCATCTTTTCATTAAACTTACTTTGATACCCATCTTTTTTATTTTTAGTCTTTGCTATCTCGTTATGTTTGAGGGCCATAGCCTCAAGATCTTATGTTATGTGTGCCTTGACCCAAATCTTGATCAATTTTTGGTTGGATGAAGTTGCACCACTATGATTATATTGTTGTTGTTGTTGTCGTGGCATTCGCCGTTGGCTCGAGGCGATGAAGCAGAGGGCCGATTCCTTCCGACCTTGGGAGATACTTGGATTATGCACCGCTTCTCAAGAGAGGGCTCAGATTATACACCAATACTCTCCCTCATCACTCGGCATGGCACATTACACCCCTTTTAGATTCCTTGGGGGGTGTTGCGATAGTATCTGCTGGTTGTTGCCTCCCGGGTCGAGACAACATCTCAAGAAGTGACTTCAAGATGGTAGTACTTGCGGAGTTCGTACTAGCAAAAGTTTTCACATATCCACTTCTTGTCTTCTTCCAGCCTCTCCTTCGTCAATTTGCTCTTCTCCCCCACATTCCTATTCTATTTCCTTCATTTCGAAGATGCCATTCCAGGAGTATTAAGATGTGGTTCCCGAGGGGATTGGACTTTCGAAGATATTTTCTTTGACGTCATATTCCTGAGGGGATGATGACGGAGATGCCGCATTTTGAGAATATGCTAGATTCTTGGGCTCTTATCATATGCATATCTTTGAACTTCTTTATTTTGTGTAAGGATCCCCCTACGGGCTTTTGTAATCATGTGCATGGAACCCCGAGGGTCGTTGTAAGCAAATATTTTAAGAATACAAAGATTTTTCCTTTATTCCTGCTTTTGATACTTGATGTACTAGCTTTTTTTCATGATAGCTCTGAATGCACGACCATGTTTTGTCGTCTATAATACTGACCTCAAACGCGAGTTTTCCTTCCATCCTTTGGATGATGGAAACGGCTTCATGTGGGGCTTTTCGTGGTTCATCGGATCGAACCCGAATAAGTCCAATAACCCCGGGCCGCTAGGACCCTAACTTCGCATGGAAGCGTGGATACTATTTTTGGGCCTCATACTAACCTTCAAGAAGAAATTTTCTCGGGGACCTGTGGTCGGGAAACACTGGTGATTTCATGAAAGCAGCCCCTGAACGGAGGCTTGCTCTTACTTGGACCATCCTGAACAGCACCCGGATCCCATTTTGTATGGGTGTTGTTCCAAAATGCTTATTTCTATACATACTAGTTTCCTTTGGCGGAGACCTTCAAAGTTGCATGCTTGTCTAGTATTGGTATAGGTGTTGTTGGCCCATTGGAGCATAGTCTCACTATGATAGAGGCTTCCGGGAATGAGTATTGCCTCGAGGCCGGAGTTGGTGTTATTGTTTTGCATCTTTGGTCGGCTTTGAATCATTTTTGCTCTTCAAATGTATGGAATAAGGGTGTTTCTGCCCTGCCAGGGGTCCGTCTCATGAAGTTGCCACTTTTCCCGTGAAGTTTTCGGTATCAACATGCCTATTCATCTCCCCGCCTTTTCGCCTTCTAATTTAAAGTTGCTATGATGGTAATAACGGGATTAATCCGTCAAATAGAGGGAGCCCCCCACTTTTTCAGGTCCATCGGGGCTTTTCTATTCCATGGTGCCGGTTAGTCACGGCATTAAGCACTATACTAGGGACAGCAGAGACTGGTCATGGAAAAATTGCCGTGTTTGGGTGCTGACTGGTGGTATTATCATGGTAGTTCTGAATGCATGACCCTATTTTGTTGTCTGTAATACTAAACTGGGATCCGAGTATTCCATATGACCTTTGGTTGATGGAAACGGCTTCATGTGGGGCCTTTCGTGGTTCCTCAGACCGAACTCGAATAAGGCTAATAACCTCGGGCTATTTGGACGCTAACTTCGTGTGGAAGTGTGGATACTATTTTCGGCCTTCATACAAGACTTCGAGAAGAAATTTATCGGGGAACGCCGGTGATTTTCTGAAAGCATCCTCTGAACAGAGGCTCGCTTATTGTCGGACCATCGTGGGCAGCATCCGTAGCCTGTTTTGTATGCGTGTTGTTCCAAAATGCTTATTTCTTCGTAGACTGGTTTCCCTTGGTGAAGACCTTTGAAGTTGCGTGCTATTCTAGTGATGGTTGAGGCATTGTTGGCCCTCTGGAGTGTAGTCTTACTATTATGGAGGCCTTCGAGATTGAGTATTGCCTCGAGGCCGGATGTGGTGTTATTACTTGGCATCTTCGGTCAGCTTTGAATCATTGTTGTTCTTCCAATGTATGGTAGTAGCAATGGATGACAACTTCGGAGTATGGGCGGAAAAGTTCGTTGGCTCTCTGACTTCGATGGCGACAACGCCCTCCTCCAATTCGAGTTCTCTCTGGTGTTTAACCGACGATGAGATTCAAAAAAAGGAATGGGATAGGGATAGTCCCCCCCCCCCCCAGAACTACTCAACTTTGATTCCAAACCCTTCCCTCCTCATATTGGTGGCTTCTTCACTAAGCCCCAATTGGAAATGCTAGATATCCTCAAAATTGCTCTAGCCCAATCTGGAAGAGCTCAGTGACGACCAAGAATAACCAGATGATGATGATGATGCTGATGAATCGGATATCCAGTCTTGTATTTCTTTTTCCAGTAAATCAACGCATAACAGTTTTGACTATTTTCATATTTGTTCTTGCCATCCTTATACAGGAGCCATTTAGTGAATGGGGAATAGAAAGGGAAAAAGAAACGGGCAAGGGGAGGAAAATTATGATAGAAAATAATAAAAATTACAGGATGCGGGAGTTGCTTGGGAAGGTGAGAGAGGTGGGAGGGGGGAGAGAAGGGGAGAGAGAAAGGTCCTTTCTCTTCTTCTTATTTATATTTTATTATATTTATAATAATTTTTTAAAAAAAAAAATTATTCACGCGCCTTGGTAGCGTGATTTACACACAATTTAGCCATGTCAGTTGTGCCACTTCCACATAGGCTTGGTCAATGGTCAAATGTGTTTATTAGTATTCATTCCGTTAAGCTGAAATGTTCAAATGGAAAATATATAAGTTCATGTATCAATTTTACAAACTAATACAATTATAAGTGGCCAGGAAGTCATTATGCCCATCAATTTTAAAGATAAAGTGTTTTAATACTTAGCCACACCTTACATGATTTTGCAAATACAAACATTATAGATACAATTCTAAAACCTCTTTCAATCATATAGATATAAACATTTTCTTAAGGCTTTTGCAAATATATACCCTCTTTTCAAAATTCATATATATTTTTTTGAGTGACGGGTTTTAAACTAGATATACAATAACCTATACTTTTAAAGCGCTAACTAAGAAAAATATGGACTTTTAATTCGCTAAACCTAGTCTAAGTCTTATGGAGCTAGATCACATAGATTTTAAGGGGTGCGTAAAATATTCCCCTTACAATAATAACAACCCTTATCTAAAATGTCACTGGTTAGTAGAATAATAGGGCAATAATTTAATAACTAAAACGGGTACCCTAATATACTTTTCAATATTAGGTGACGACTCTCTTTTATTCATCAACAAGAAAATCACTAGTTGAATCCTATTTTGGCTCATGCAAAATAGGGTGCAACAATTTGTATATGCCCTCGACTACTCCCTAAAATGAGGTACTGCATTGGGGACTCGGGCGACAACTACATGTCAAATGAGACAAATAATGAGAAAGAAGAGTATATTCAAAAAGTACTTTGACAACTTAAGTGGAAGTAAACTTATTTTTTGAGACCATTACTCAGGGAACGACAGGAACTCGGAAGGAATGAGGTCTTCAATCTTTATCCAAACAAACTCCCCGGTTAGCCTCGATCCATGTGCTCGTCTATCCATGAGAAAGGATCTTTCTTTACCACACTAGCGAGCTTTCGGAAGATCCGGGGTCTGTAGACTCGGAGTAGATGGTCAATTCTGAACCAAGGATCCTCCATTTTATTATCGAAATGACGAAGGAGGTCTACGATCCTCCAATAAACGAGTGAATTTTCTCGAGGTAGATTTTGTACCTCTTACATAACTCGAGAATCACTATATATACCGGACCGAATGTGAAACAATACATATAAACGCTTAAGTATCATTCCACGTGCATCCTAATATCCTCATCGGAACATGGAATGTCTATGTCTTTTCCTTTCCATTGTAGTCCTCTTGGACCACTTCGAGCATCTCCTCGGTAATGGAGCAAACATACCTCCATACCTCTTCACTTCAATCTCCTTGAGCATAGGCTTTTCTGACCACGAAGTAATAATCTATGGAGCAACATTCGGGGAAGAATTCTGTAAGGGAGATCCCAGGAATACCACCAAAAGTGTTGCATCAATAAACATCGCTAAGGTAGAAGTCGAAGGTTCACTAGTTTGGGTACTGATTTCAATGTCTTTGCCATATCAATACGGAAATATGAAGTTTTGAAAAATTTGTATAAAAGTTTGAAGATTTGATATGAAGTTTAGAATTTTTGGTATGAAAGTTTGAAGACAATATATAAAGATATGAAGACATGAAGGATTGATGAACAGATGAAAAACTCGAGGGTAACTCAAGAGGGTCGAAATTAGAAAGTAACAAAAATGAAAAAGGGAAGCGAAGCTTTTATAGGGAGGGAATAATGAGTGCATGTCGTTTCATATCGTAACTTCCGAGGGTGATCAATCGGCGGCTGACGAGTGTCCAAACTCAGAGTGACTTGATGATGGGATGTTTTAGCTCATCAACTTGCTTATGGTGTACAAAGGAAGGAACCGGGTTCAATTAGTCACTTCTCATCATTCCTATAAATCTACTTTCCAATAAGTGAGTGAATTATCTAAGTGCAGGTAAAATCGGGGATAAAGTTACCCTCGATCTCCCGATAAAGAAATGAGGGACAATGTGATTTGACGCCAGCTCGAGTAAGGCTGAGGGTCCCCACAGATCGGATCTCGGGGGAGGGGGGGGGACGAATGATACGTCGAAAATCGGGCATGGACAAACATTGGAAGAATCAAGATCGAGCGAAAGAAAGAATTAAGGTTAAGGGAAGGCAGTTAAAGAGGACAAATGAGGAGACAAAATATCCACCATCAGCTGGATATTTCGGCGCGGATCATGCACGATATCAACTGTGGATCGTGTTTTCTTGGGAGAAAAGGAAGGAAAGAATTTTTACATGATTTAGACTTGCTCTAAGAAAGAAAATCCCCTACTATATAAATGGGAGAACCATTTCATTTTTGGGGATATTGATGGCACGCATATAAAAGCAAAAAAAGTTTATTTTTGTATTTTAGAAATTGGTTTAGTATTCTTCAAGCTATATTCATTCAATTACAACGATCTCCATTTCAAGGGCTCAATTGGAATCGGGCTTTAGCATTAAAGTATGACGGCAGGCTTAATTACTTTGTCACACTTGGTTTTATTGTTTTGTTTTCGTTTAATTCAATTACTTGTTGTGCTTTGATCATTCGTTTTAAATTAAAAGTACATATTTTTTTAATCATGTATAAATGTAATTGTTACTCATTTTAATTGTAAATAATATGTTTGCAGAAAAATACACCTATATATAGAATAAATATGCACCTCCTTGTCCACTTCAAAGTCTACTGGTACACCAGTCGTATCCGCATGAAAACCCATTGTATATCCATCACTGGAGCACCAACAAAGCACCAATACCCAGTTAAATTCTCTTTACTCACAATGATATTCGAGTCTTAGAACACACAAGTATAATAATCCCTAAAATTCAAGTACGAATTCCAACCGTCCTAATGCTCTAGGAGATCATTCGTATTTTCTCTTTTACTTTCAACCTTCTAAATCGTTAGAAAAAGCCAATTGTTAGCTCCAAACATAAACCTTAGCTATTTCTTCATTTAGTGTTCACCGCTTTGAACTTTTATCCGAATTTTCAACCTTCAAGAATCTGAATCGGAACTATTAGAGTTGAGTTTTAAGTCAGTAGAAAACTTTACTTCTCAACTCCAAACAAAACATCAAATCTATTTCTTCAACTATTATTATCCACTTTGAACATTTTTCAAAATATTTGACCTTCGATAACTCGAACTAGTAGAGTTGAAAGTTTTAATTCTAAACTCCTCAAATCAAGAGAAAATTCAATATCAGCACACATAAGTAACCCCCAAGAAATTTCATCGATGAAAAAAAAAAGAAAAGAAGGAGAATAGAACAAGGGCATAAGATCGGTGAGTATTTACCCGTAAAACGGTACAGTTAAATTTGGTACGTTATTTATAGATAAGTAAACTGATTTGATCCAAAAATAATAAATAAACTAGACTTAAAGTAATACTTAGCATTAAAATAAAAGGAAATGGCAGGCCTGATTCCAGGAGTGATACCTCTGAGGACAGAGATAGGAACATAATGTAAGAACAAGTAAAACTTTCTTATTAAGCTTGAGAATAGAATATAGCATAAATTATGCCAAGAATTTCATGTGCTTACAATGACTTTGGAAACTACTATTTATAGCTACATCTAGGAAAATAAGATCCTAGATTCAAGCCCCCCCTAAATGACAGTAAATGGGCCATTGATAAATGTGTAACGGCAGGCCATGAATGCAAATATTCTTTGCAATGGCTGCCTATTTAATGCTAGAAACTATTCTTCATTGAATGTCATCCGGTGGCAAACATTGGACCCGATCACGTTGATTGTGCTCCCTTCACGGTCCATCCAATGCCAACTACAGCTGGTTTTCTCAGTCTTGGTCCTTACTCAATTTTTCTTCCCCTGTCCTCGGTTCCACGTGCCACACTATCATTCGAGTGATTAATATGGATCAACTTTACCATATACAGATAGTCCCCCTACTTTTCGGCGGCATATCTTTGTGCCACCGAAAAGTTGGTGAAGATTCCTTTAGAAACTCTTCTAAGAACCTTTTGAATAGTCTCTGACACTTGATAAGACGCACGACTTCTTGCATTTAATATCTCGAACATGTGTTTCCCAATTATTCTATAATATTTTTGTCGGTTCTCAAATTAATCATAACCACGATTTTTCCTTATATATCTTTACTTATTCTCATCATTTTACCACTTTCACATTCAAAATTTTCATAAGTCCATTATCTTCTCTACATATAACCTTTTTCTACTTTCATCACTTTCTGATTTTCTTTAGAAAACTCCATCATTTTCTCCCAATTATGGCTTTTTTCACTAAAGCTTTTGATGAATCTGGTCTTTTCTTCGGTGGAGGACTAAAGAAAAGCAAAGATAATAGATTGATACCAATTTTAATCCTTCTACAGTAAGCAACATCATTCCCTAACATTTAAGCATTGTCAATGAATTCTAAGAGAAGTTCCCTTCTTTTTTTCTTCATGGACTTAGGGCAGATATCCTTCTTCTATTCACCCTTTTAGTATTCCTATTGTGAAGGAGGTTTGCAATTTCCCAGAACTAAATATGATTGCTCCTGACTTGATAGAGCGAGTTACCTTCCCCCGTGACGTCTTTGGATCTTCGGCAGCTTGCCATGTCGTTTTGTGCCGAAGATACTCGATGAACTTATTCCACTAGTCACAAATCAATGTGATTGACCATTACTTGAATTGTGCAAGCAAAGTTTGAACTTTAATCACATACTATTGCATGCGTTACTCCTTTGCAACAAAATTCCCCTAGTTTACCACCAGCTGGGAATCATATTTAATTTCTATGATCTTGGAGCCAAGTCCCAGAGCCAGTTCGAGTCCTGAAAACAAAGCCTTGTTCTCAGCCTTAGTATTAGTTAACAGAACAGTTTTAATGGCATGCCTCAAGGTTACCCCCCCCCCCTCCCTGGTGTTATTAGGACTACCTCGAGCTCAGACCCTTTCACGTTGGAAGTTCCATCCGTGAACAATGTCCAAACTCTTGATGTCATTTTAGACACCATCATTGCGTTTTTATTGGCCAAGGGTAATAACCTAGTACTAAAGTCTGCCAGAAAGTCAACCATAACTTGTGATTTGATCGCACTCATAGGCTTGTATTCAATATCGAATTCGCTAATTTCAATTGCCCATTTAGACAACTGACCCGATAACTCAGACTTGTGATGATTATTCCGCAGGGTAAAGCTCATTACAACGGAAATCGTATGGCACTAAAAATAGAGCCTAAGCTTTTGAGTGGGACTACAATAGATAAGACTAACTTTTCGAGGTGCGAAAACGAGTTTTTTCTCCTGACAAAATTTTAGTAACAGAATAGATAGAATTACGTACCTTCATCCTCCCAGACTAGAACGACTCTTACCACTACTTTCGAGACTGGTAGGTATATTAGAAATTGTTCCCCTTCCCCTGGATTTGACATAAGCGGGGAGCTTAATAGATAACGTTTTAGTTCTTTCAAAGCCTGCTGACATTCTAGTGTAATAGTATCGAACATATGGATAATGGAAACATATGCGAAAGAAAAAAAGGATAGAAGATTACGGTTTAAAATATAAAAAAAAGGACAAGAACCTAACTATGAACTAATTAAACCCCTTAAATTCCTATAATAAACACTAATCCATGAAGAATACGAACAACTAATACGGATTAAGATAAGCATATAATGCATTTCAAAACCCCTAGAATATATATCAATTGGAACAAATAATTAACATTCAAATAAAAAAATAATCCAAGAGTATGAACATGAACCCATACATGATAAACCTAACATAGATAATTTAGAAAACACGGTAAATAAAGAGAAATAAAAGATATCATAAACCTCTCGAGGTTTGGTCTTTGTGTATGAATCTATCATCAAAAGCTTCCTTTCAAAATGAGAGGAATAGACTTTTTATACTAGAGTGCTATTTAGGCTAAATGACTAAAATATAATTAAGCTAGTAAGGAAGCTAAGAAGATTTAAATTATAAGACTAGCCTAAATACCTAAATTTCCAATATAGCCTTCTTGATCTTAACTTCTATGAAGTATTCCAATGCTATAATATTGACTAGGGAATCGTCCTCATTAAGTTTTCTTGTCCGTCTTGTATCCTCGTTAAGAAGTGATGACATTTTTTTGAGAATCAAGAGATGAACTTACTTAAAGCAGACAATCTCTCAGTTAATCTCTGTACTTCATTTACACTAATAAGCTGATCTAGGATGTATTCCATGGCTTTGACTTTATTATCATATACCTTGATCCCTCGCTGTGAAACCAAATAATCCAAGAACTAACAAGAACCAACCCTGAATGCACATTTTTTTTGGGTTGAGCTTCATGCTATGCTTCCTCAAGATATTGAAGGTCTCTTGGAGCTTCTTTAAATAATCGACTTCATTCAAAGACTTGACCACATGTAATATATGTACACTTCCATTGTTTTACTTATTTTCCTTTCGAACATCTTTTTCATGAGACTCAGATAAGTGGCTCCACCATTTTTAAGCCTGAAAGGAATCATATTATAGCAATATATGACAAAATTCTTTACGAACAAGTTTTGTCCAACTCCTCCAGGTTCATTTTGGTTTGGTTATACCTGGGATAGGCATTGAGGAAATTCATCAACTCGTTCCCGGCCGTTGCATCAATTATTTGATCGATGTTTGGTGATGTGAACAAGTCTTTAGGGCATTCCTTATTCAAGTCTTTATAATATACACATATTCGAAGAGATATTACGTACTCGAGTTACCTTTTCCTTAACAAACCTGCTTCTGACCACTGATATTGGGCATTTCTTTTGCCTTACCAAAGGGAAGTTCAGATCCAGGCTTATCTTGTGCACGGCCACCTCCACTGGGATACTTGTCATATCCGAGTGGACCATGTAAAATAATCAATGCTAGTTTTAAGGAAATTAATAAATAACTTATTTGAGTTCGGGATTGAGTCATGTTCCCAAGTGAAACTTCCTCTCCAAGAATTTTGAACAAAGCCACTTGATCAATTTCTTCTACTGTGGATTTATTCATGTCTGTCTCTTTTAGTACTTGGAAGTATCTAGGTACCTAGTGCGATTCCAACGACTCCTTGCTTTATCATCTTCACTCGGCTTGGGAGCACGTATCGGTTCCTGTAATTGCTATTGTTGGTTTTCTTCTCTTTATTGCTGGAAATTAATATTGCGTTGATTTCTCTTGTTGCAGTTGATCTCCTCTGATATACTTGTTCCATTTGAGGTTTGAAATTTCAACAATTGGTGATACTTTGATTGTACGTTCTTTATCTCATGTAACCATGGTCTATCGAGAATTATGTTGTAGCCCATGTCATCATCCACCACTTCAATAAGGTGGTCATTGTTAACCCTTCGACATTCGAGGGAACCATGATCTCTCCTTAGGTTTTCACACTTGCCCGATTGAACCCGGCAATGACCTTTATTGCAGTAATGATACTTCCAGTTAATTTGGCATGTTTCAGTACTCTCCATTGAATGATGTTGGCTGAAATTACTGGTTCAACCAAAACAGGCTTAATCTTGAAATCTAGAACTAAAAGAGATTACCAGGGCATTTTTATGCAGCAAAGAAGTCCATTGGCGTCTTCCTCTGTAAAGGTGATGTCGTCTTCGGCGACCTCCCGGAGTCTCTTGCTATGGGTCACTAATACCTTTGTTTTCTTGGCCGCCGAGAAGGCTACACCATTATTTTCATTCTCTCAAAAATTCATGTTGATAGTCAACCGAGGAGGGTCTTCTCCTATCTTTGAGGTTTCTGCGTTTTTGTAGTTACAACTATAATTTCCTTGGTGTCACACCTCCTTTTGACGCCACCAAGAGGCGCGCAAGGGAGTTTTTCTAATTAAGGAAAATTGAAACGAGATTTTTTTATTTAATTCAGAGTCGCCACTTGGGAGATTTATGATGTCCCAAGTCACCGGTTGAACCCCGAATCAAGGAAAATATTGACTCTATTTAACAGCCGGCGAACTAGAAATCCGGATAAGAAATTCTGTTAACCCGGGAGAAGGTGTTAGGCATTCCCGAGTTTCGTGGTTCTAGCACGGTCGCTCAACTGTTATATTCGGCTAATTTATTAAACATGTTGTAACTTATGTGCAAATTCTAACTTTTAGCCGCCTCTATCATTATTATTATTATTATTTTACAGAGAATTGCAACGTCGTAAAGATGTATCTCGAACCACGTCACAGCAAGTGTGCCCGTGGCTCTCAACACATTTCGACCCCGTTGAGATTTGGATTTGGGTCACATAAATGTTCACCGATAATTAAGAAAGTAATTTATTAGAGACGTTCCTAAAGTGACTAATGTATTGTAGTTTTCATAAAGGCCGTAAAATTTGCTAAACGGCCTCGTCCCGAAATCAAAGCAATTTCACCAAATATGTGTAGAGGGCCCTGCAGCCAGCATATTCTTGTTTGGCGAGGCACGCCTCATTAGTTAATTATTTAATAGAATTGCAACATCATGGAAATGCACCTCGAACCACATTACTACCTGTGTACACGTGGTCGTTGGCATATTTTGACTCTGTCGATATTTGGATTTGGGTCGCATAAATACACGCCTGAGTTTAGGAAGGTAAGATTAATTAAGGCGCGTCCTACAGAGACTAACGTGTCGTTATTTTGGGAAAAGGCCGTAAAAATTCGCTAAGTGACCTACTCCGAAAACTATCCAATTGTTATATGTATTTATTGAGGGCACCGCAATTTATACCTAATTTGGCGAGGTACGCTTCATTTATTTTAAAGGACGTCTAAAGCGACTATGTTTTCTATTTTCATTTGTCTCTAAGAAGGAAGAAAAACACCTAATTTTTTTACATTCTTGAGAGTTATTATAGCTAGATTTCGAACATGATTAGTCAAATATGAAATGAACGTAATAAACATTTTGTTCCGCAGCTATGGGCCCAAGCCCAACGTGTACGGCGAAAATCAGCCCTGAGCTGTCATTACTCAAATTGAGGCGTAATTAAAGTATTCTACGTATTACTACCTAATTACATCATACTACGCATGCTCATATCTTGTCAAATTAAAAGGTGAGCTTATGTTATTTTTTGTTAACAGATTTTTTGTGAATTTAAAATGACATGCTACTGGAATGAAAGAACTTAAAAAATATCTTATTTTTATCCTAAACCGCTTACATGCTGAAATTAATCAATTGTATAGAGCATGCTTCTTGACAAATAATAACGAACTAACAGAGCATGGCTATTACAACATCAGACTCTGCTAACTGAAAGCATACAAGGGCAGAAGTTTTACAACTAAATCTACTATAGAATAGGCATGTCCGGTTATACACAAACAAATGATTACATGACTCTAATGAAAGAAATATTCTACTGTATATACGAGCAAGTAGACAACTACAACGAGTTTAAAACTTCAACTCTTCATTTCTTATTCATGCTTCAATTTTCATTCTACAAGAACCAATGCATCAATTGTGTACCTGGTACTTGGAAAGCAAAGAAGAGGAAGAAGTCAGTAGTGCAGCGGTAGCACAACACAACAAAAACAGGTTCAGCAAACGCAGCAGTAAACCAGTAACGATTAGTGCAAGAAATCCCCAGGAATAGATAAACCAAATAGAAAACTTAAGAAAACCCGGTAACAACTTCAAGAAACCCAACAGCAACACCCAATGAATAATTGTAGTACCAGAAGATAGTTATTAATAGAAACCCAAGATATATCACACCAAAAAAACAGTAATCCTCCAGATGCACTCACAGCTGAAGCAAAAGTGAGGCGGAGACAAGAAAAGTAATATTTCTGCTTGTGAACACTCAAAGAAACCAAAAAAAACTCTGAAGTGAAATTCATCTTTAAACCTTCAAAGAGGAATTAAAAGAAAATTATTTATGTTCTTAATCTCTTAAATTCTGAAAATTTGTTGATCTCTCCCAAAAATTTCTCCCCCTCCTAAGTGTCAAATGATCCCTATTTATATCTAAAACCAGACTCTCTTCCCATCCCCTTTAATTATTATTACTACCCTTTTTTTATTATTACCCGTCCAATTACCCTCCATTTTATTTAATTTTCAGCCCCCCAAATATTCTCTTATATGTCTATCTTTTACCCTTTTATCATTATTTATACTATTCCTAATTCCAATTAAGCAACACTCTCGTCACTTAGTGGTCCTTTTCTACCCCCCGAAACCCCTTAATTATTACTGCATTACCCTAAGCTTTAAAAATCTGAAGTTACATCTATGTAAGTTCAAGCCTGAAATTAATTTCTGTTTAAACACCTAAATCACTAGAGCTATATCCAATCTTCCTAACAATTAAATGATTAAGGCGAAATCATTTAAACAAAATAATTGAATTTAAATAAAAACCAAACTTAATGCATCATAGAACTCAACAAAACTATTAAAGTGAAACTGAAACTGAATCTAAATCTAATCCTATACAAGAAGGCAGGATCATTGTTTGTATTGACAATTCCCCGAAGCTTAACTTCCTAAAATCAGTATATATAACACTCGATCCCAAATTATTTGACGACATTCATGCTGTCAATTATACAAACTATAACATGTATTAGTTAACAACAAACAAACAGAAACAGAAATAAACGAACGAGGTGACCCGGCAGAAAACAATGAATTTATGGAACTAATTAATCTACGAATCTATTTAGAAGATTGCATATAGAAATTGACACAAAACAATCAGAAACAGATAATCAGGCAATTCAAATGGTTTTTCTTTTTTCAGAGACTGGGAGTTATAATATAATTCAACTAATCAATGATATTAGTTGAATCGACTATATACTCTATAATACACACTCAATGAATAGAAATAATTCGACCAAATAAAAAGTCATTGGAGATGAGAAGAATTAACTGAAAGAAATTACAAAAAATCAAATAAACCAAACTAAATAAACAAATAGATGCTAATATCACAGAAGAAGAAAAGAAAGGTAAAGGTTACCTTATGACTCAAAATCGGACCCAGGCTCAACCTCGGTTAAGGTCTATTAGACCCCAATCTCTCTTTTAATTGGACCGATTCCATGGTTTGGTTTTTAGGTTTCTTGAGGGTCTGATTTGGTTTTTTGGTACTTTAATTAATCAAAACAAAATAAACATCCACAGTAAAACATAAATAATTGTCCTAAAATACCATGCAAATTCTAACAATTTTGGACCGAAGAAATTTATTTTATTTTTGATTTCTTTAGGAGTAATTTTTGTGAAGCAAAATTCACGTGCTCACAGCTTCCCCTCTTTGTCTGAAAACATGAAGAGATTTCATGAATAGATAAAGTGAGTGGATACAGGCGATTTTTGCTTGTTAGAATACTCCGTGTGAAGCATTTTTGAAAACATTTAACCGAACCTTTGCTTCGAAGGTTTCCTATATATCTCCGGCTAAAAGGGAATCTGGTTAATATAGTTCGAGAAGTTTTGGTAGCTGGGACTACCATGGGACTGCGATTTGGCTGTTACTACTGCTGCGTGCTGTTACTGCCACTTACCGATCTTCTTATTACGCCGTGCTGAAAGAAAATAAGAAGTTAGGCTAGACTACGAATCATAAGATCTTATTTATCTTTCACTTGTCCTTGTCGCCTTGCTTTCTTGTTAGCTTGTGTTTCCTCCGGTGCTTCTTTCCTCCGCTAATTGCTGGGGATGACACTAGCGTTTTGTTTTTTCTAAACATAAGTTCCATCATTTCGTTTTGTTTGCTGGGGATATTGCTTCATTCATTTAAGCTTGTTATGCTGGGTATTCTTGTTGTAACCCTTTATATTATTAACTTCTGATTTGATCTGGAAATGTATTTCTCTGTTCTGCAGGCGGGCTCCTGACTCCAATCTTGACTTCTAAAAGATGACACAACCTTCATTCTCTAGGCGGGCTCCTAACTTCGACAACAACATAAAGATAGATCAGCCTCCAATCTCCAGGCGGGCTCCTGACTTCTTCAATATAACAAACTCTATTATACAGGCGGGCTCCTGACTCCTTCATCTTTAAATAACAACAACTTCCGTTCTAACAAGCGGGCTCCTGTCTTCTTCAAAATAACAACAACTTTAAAATATAACAACCTTCATTCTACAAGCGGGCTCCTGACTTCTTCACTTTAAAATACAACAACATCCATTCTACAGGCGGGCTCCTGACTCCAAACAACTACTTAAAGGTAATTCAGCCTCCATTCTCCAGGTGGGCTCCTGACGTTTTCAACTTAAAATGTAGCAAACCTCCATTTTGCAGGTGGACTCCTGACTTCTTCCACAATTTACGATTTAACAACCTCCATTCTACAGGCGGGCTCCTGACTTCTTTAGCAATTTAAGATTTAACAACCTCCATTCTACAGGCGGGCTCCTGACTTCTTTAGCAAATTAAAATAACATCCTCCGTTCTATAGGCGGGCTCCTGACTTCTTTAGCAATTTAAAATAATATCCTCCATTCTACAAGCGGGTTTTTGACTTCCTGAACTTTGACTTTAAAATAAACACCTCCATTTTACAGGCGGGCTCCTGACTTTAACAACAATTTAAAAGTAATGCAGCCTCCATTCTCCAGGCGAGCTCCTGACATCTCAATCTTGAAATATAACAACCTCCATTCTACAAGCGGGCTCCTGACTTCTACTTAAAATATAACAACCTCCATACTACAGGCAGGCTCCTGACTTCTTCCCTTTAAAATACAACAACCTCCATTCTACAGGCGGGCTCTTGACTTCTTCAACTTTCAGTATAACAACCTCCATTCTACAGGCGGGCTCCTGACTTCTTCCCTTTAAAATACAACAACCTCCATTCTACAGGCGGACTCCTTACTTCAAACTTAATATATAATAACCTCCATTCTACAGGCGGGCTCCTGACTTCTTCACTATAAAATACAACAACCTCCATTCTACAGGCGGACTCCTGACTTCAAACATATATATAAATACCTCCATTCTACAGGCGGGCTGCTGACTTCTTCAGCAATTTAAAATAACATCCTCCTTCTACAGGCGAGCTCCTGACTTTTCCAGCTTAAAATAATAACAACCTCCATTCTATAGGCGGGCTTCTGACTTCTTCCACTTAAAATAATAACAACCTCCATTTTACAAGCGGCCTCCTGACTTCTTCAATTTAAAAATAACAACAACCTCCATTCTACACGCGGGCTCCTAACTTCTTCAATAACTTAATAATATAACAACCTCCATTCTACAGGCGGGCTCCTGACTTCTTCTTTTGAAACTGTGTTTATTGGTATGGTTCTTTCCTTGACTCTTCACACCTTTCTTTCTTCAATCTTCCTTCAAAATTTCTTTCCTTTATAACTTGCATTGATTTCCTCGTTCTTCTGAGAAACTTTTCGACTGGTGCAGAAACTTTTCTGCCCCAGTTCTGGCGCTCTTTCTTTCGGCCACCATTATAATTTTATTTTCCTATTTCAAATCAAAGAAAATTTGTTAGTTTTTGAGCGGTCATGTCGCTCCTGCGGGAATGATTGTTCCCTTCCCTTGTCCTATTTTGCGTTCCAACAGCTTTTTGGGGACGATGTCATTTACTAGGGATGCTATTTCTGCTGGGGATGGTTTACCCATTTATCCCCTCACCATTTCTTGTTTCAAAATTTGGCGGGGGTTATTTTGCTGAAGATGAATCTTCCTTTCTTCCCTCTCCATTCTGTGTGGTCTGCCCACCTCGAAACTTGGTCGTTAATCAGTCGAAGTTTTGCTGGGGATACTCTGTGAACTTGGCCCACAATTTCCTCAACATGCCGTTTTTCCTGTTCTTCTCCACACTTTCTTTGACCTTTTAACCCAATATATTATGCAGCCTTGCAACAAGCATCTTTTTTCCTTATTTCCTTGCCTTTGGCCCCTCTTCACATTTTGCTTTGTACTATTTTGGCAACTGATAATAAGCTGTGAAAGATTTTTCTCAAAACGAATTTCTGGAGAAAGACCTTTAAACAAAGAAAAGAAAAGATAGAAAAAGAGAAACAATTCTGAACAAATGCTGGGAAAAAGATGAAGGGACTTATCTAGATGGTATAACCGATCCCAACGATCAAGTCATGCATTCCAGATTAGTCAACCCAGTCTATTTGTATCAATCAATCTTTCTGATATCTTTTCGTGCTGGGGAGAAATATGTGCCTAACTCTTCGCAAAATGCGGCTCCTTTCTGTAAATCTCATATTGTTTCCTCATAGTTCCCTTTGAGGGGTTTTCACTAATAAGACTCTCTCATTTCTCTCGACTCCCACCGCCTTATGGTGCCTGTGAAGGTTTTCACCGATAAGACTCTCTCATTTTACTTCTCTCAACTTACGTCTCCTTATGGTGTCTGTGAATGTTTTCATTGATAAGACTCTCTCACTTTACTTTCTCAGCTGGGATTGGAGTGTTGCCAGAAAGATTGTCTCAGTTGGGAATTCTTATGGCTATCAATTCTTTTGGTTCATGATCCTCATTCAGTCGAGGACCAGTGTGTTATTCTCGCTTTGGCACCTGTCGGATGCTGATCGGGAGGTCTTTTTTGACATCAATGTGGGTTTTATATGGAGTTTAAAATAAAAGGAGATAAAATTCAAAATAACTTGACGGGTAAAACATTACAACTCTTGGAATCAAAACCCGTCTCAAAATTCAAAAATATAACTTCTGCCCCAATTTTCTTGCTTGGGGAATTTTTTGATTTTTGCTACATTATGACCGAGCCGTGAGGCGCCTACGTATCCTCTTTGAGGAATCAGGTCGAACATAGTTCAATTTTCCTTCGTTTCTCTTGTGACTTTCCTTTTTGTTTTGTTATTATTTTCCTTCTTTCTCTTTTTCATTGTTCATTTTCATTAACAATTCAAAGAGAGGGGTATTAAGGAATAAGTAAGGCTCAAAGGGGTAAAGCAAAGGTTAATGTGTTTGGATAGAAGAAAGAATTTCCTCCGTCATTTCATTATCCGATGAACACCAAGTACAAACAAACAAATGAACCAAAATTATAATCAAAGAAACTACACATAATATCTCTTGACTGTATCAGAATTGATAGCCATGTCGATGCATCTTCCTTCAACATCTATCAGACATAAAGCATCATTGGATAATACTTTGTTCACAATATATGACCCTTGCCAATTCAGGGCGAACTTTCCCCTTGCCTCGATCTGATGTGGTAGGATCCGTTTCAATACTTGCGGCCCTACTTCAAATTTCCTAGGGTGCACCATCTTATTGTATGTTCTTGCCATTCTCTTCTGATACAAATGGCCATGGCATACTACTGTCAATCTCTTTTCATCAATTAAGCTCAATTGCTCCAATTGGGCTTTGACCCATTCATCATCATCAATCCGGGCCTCAGCGACAATCCGAAGGGATGGAATTTCAACTTCTGGTGGTATTAGTGCTTCAGCTTAGCACACCAACAAGTAAGGAGTTGCACCTACTGAAGTATGAAAGTAGTGCGATAACCCAGCAATGCAAACAACAACTTGTCATGCCATTGCCTGGGCCCTTCTATCATCTTCCTCAATATCTTCTTTATGTTCTTGTTAGCTGCCTCAATTGCACCGTTCGCCATGGGACGTTATGCGGTGGAAATACGGTGTGTAATCTTGAATTATTGACATACTTCTTTAATCAAACCACTGCTAAGATTAGCACCATTATCCGTGATGATCACTTTGGGGATCCCAAATCTACAGATGATATGGGAACGCACGAAATCTACCACTGCCTTCTTGGTTGCCGACTTGAAAGTCTTGGCCTCAACCCATTTACTGAAATAGTTGATGGTTATCAAAATGAACCAATGACCGTTGGAAGCTACCGGCTCAATAGGTCCAATGACATCCATGGCCCATGCAACAAATGGCCATGGCGTTGACATTGTATGCAATTTTGTTGGTGGAGAATGAATCAAATCCCCATGTACCGACTCTGATGGCACTTCCGTACGAAACTGATACAATCATGCTCCATAATGAGCCAATAATATCCTGCTCACAGAACTTCTTTGCCAATACATATCCGCTCATGTGAGGCCCACAAACTCCAGCATGTACCTCTGTCATTACTGTCGTGGCTTGACTAGCATCTACACATCTCAGAAATCCAAAATCTGGGGTTCTTTTGTACAGCACTCCTCCACTGAGGAAAAATCCATTTTCCAATCGTCGAATGGCTCTCTTTTGATCTCTAGTTTCCTGCTCCGGGTATGTCCCCATTCTGAGGTATTCTTTGATGTCATAAAACCATGTCTCACCATCCATTTCTTCCTCTATCATGTTGCAATAGCCATGTTGATCCCGAACCTGAATATGTCATGGGTCAACATGAATCTTATCTGGATGGTGCAACATCGATGCTAAAGTGGCCAAAGCATAAACCTCATTGTGATCCCTTGCGATGTGTCTGAACTCCACTGATCGAAATCGCTTGCTCAGATTGTACAACCATTGCCGATATGGTAGAAGCTTAAATCCCTAGTTTCCCATTTACCTTGAATCTGATGTACCAGAAGGTCCGAGTCTCCCAAGACCAAGACGTCCTGGACATCCATGTCCGCTGCTAATCGCAAGCCCAGAATGCATGCCTCATACTCAACCATATTGTTGGTATAGTAGAAACATAGCTGAGCTTTAAAGGAATAGTGATGTCCTATTTCAAAAATAAGTACCGCTCCTATTCCAACTCATTTTGCATTTGCAACCCCATCTAAGAAAAGCTTCCACCCCGACTCCTCGGTCAGTTCTAACTCTTCTATATGCATCACTTTCTCGTTTGGAAAATACATTCTCAATGGTTCGTATTCTTCATCAATAGGATTCTCAGCCAAGTGATCGATCAGTGCTTGGGATTTCATGGCCGTCCTCATCACATAGACAATGTCGAACTCTATAAGTAATATCTGCCATTTTACCAATCTCCCAGTGGGCATAGACTTTTGGAAAATATACTTCAATGGGTCCAGGCGGGAAATGAGGCAAGTAGTATATGATGATAGATAATGCTTAAACTTCTGTGCCACCCAAGTTAGGGCGCAACATGTCTTCTCTAATTGAGTGTACTTAACCTCATAAACTGTAAACTTCTTGCTGAGATAATAGATGGCTTGTTCCTTCCTTCCTGTGACATTGTGTTGCCCCAGTATGCAACCAAATGAATTCTCCAATACTGTTAAATAGAGAATCAACAGTATTCCTGGTTCAGGTGGGA
Organism: Nicotiana benthamiana; assembly: GCA_034376525.1. NCBI lineage: Eukaryota > Viridiplantae > Streptophyta > Magnoliopsida > Solanales > Solanaceae > Nicotiana > Nicotiana benthamiana. The sequence continues at coordinate 79,545,399 of CM067337.1, read as the reverse complement.
CCAACCCGGCCGAGTCTAATAGATATCCCTTGATTTGGTCAAATTCTTCCTGACATTGTGTCGTCCATTCTACCGCAGTCTCTTTCTTCACCAGCCGAAATATGGGCTCACAAGTCACCGTGAATTGAGAGATGAACCTGCTGATATAATTTAGCCTCCCCAACAGACTCATCAGCTCTGTTTTGTTCTTCGGCGGTGGCAATTCCTAGATGGAGTTGACCTTCGATGGTTCCATCAGCAACTTTCCTGATGGAACCCCAAATGCACATTTGGTTGGGTTGAGGTTAATGTCGTACCTTCGAAGTCTTTGGAAAAACTTCCTAAGGTCTTCTACGTGGTCTTCCTGATGCTTGGATTTGATGATCACATCATCTACGTACACCTCAATCTCTTTGTGCATCATGACATGAAACACAACAGTCATTGCTCTCATGTACGTTGCCCTAGAGTTTTTCAAGCCAAACAGCGTTACTCATTAGCAACAAGTTCCCCACGGCGTAATGAAAGCCGTCTTTTCTACGCCTTCTTCATCCATCAGGATCTGGTGATACCCAGCATAACAATCTACGAAAGAGCCTATCTCCCGACCGGCACAATTTTCAATCAATATGTGGATGTTGGGTAAGGGAAAGTTATCTTTTGGGCTCGCTCTGTTCAGATTGTGGCAATCGACGCATACCCTGATCTTTCCATCTTTCTTCGGTACTGGTACCACATTGGCAAACCAATCAGGATATCGAGTGACCTGAATAACTTTTGCCTGCAGCTGCTTGGTCACTTCCTCTTTAATCATCACACTCATATATGTCTTGAAATTTCTCAATTTCTGCTTGACGGGAGGGCTTGATGGGTCAGTGGATAATTTGTGAACCACTAGATTGGTGCTTAAACCTGGCATGTCATCATACGACCACGCGAAAACATCTTTGAATTCAAAAAGTGTTTTGATTAGTTATGTGATGCTTATTTTGGTTTCCCTAACATCTTCAGTATCCCCTAAATTGATAGCTTCAGTATAATTAAAATTGGGCTTAGGTTTCTCTTCGAACTGGCTTTACTTTCTATCAATCTCCTCAAAGGCCTCATCTTCATCGTATTCTGATTCATCATCATAATCGACCTCTTGTGCAAATAATTCAGATTCAAATTGATTGTTTAGACTGGGTTGAAGATCCGTTGTACAAGCAATGTCATTAGAACCAGTATAAAGAGAATTGTTCAGAAAGAAAAAAGAAGAAACAGAATTAAAACAAAATAAGAAGAGAAAATTTTCACTTTTATTAAAATGCGGGATAACAGAGTTTCACACTTTTATTTAATAAAATAAAAATTGGAGTAAAACTCTGGAATAATCCAGGAAACAAGAAAGAAAATCCAGAGCCTACTACTAAGATTCCCTCCGGGTAGGAAGATGAGTAACCATCCAATTGTTGATATTGGCCCCGGCCCCACAAACTGTATATCTGCTCTACGAGAACCCTCTCCAGCTTCTACCATGTTGACATCGGCAAATAGCCTTTCAAAACCTTGGTCCAGATCTCCATCCAATCTAATCAACGGTCAGAGAATCTTTGGGACTGACAACCCTTTGATACCCGCTCTAACAAAAGATATGGAGAGACGCGGAACTGGTTTGGGAAGAACCCAAACTTTCATCTTCATTTTCCGAGATCGATTCACATCTCCTGTCATTGGCTTGAATCCCAACCCGAAGGTCTCTAAATTCTTAGGCAAAGTGACAGGTTGAATAATACCCTGAAGCTCAGCCCCGAGACCTTTTCCTGGTACAAACCCATTACTCAGCATCTCTGACGTTATCATGACGGTTGCGAAAGTTCTCTTGGGGTGTGGAATGATTTCACCCTCAGGAATCATGCTTGCTGAGATTGCGTCAAAAATCTGGTAAACCCAGGGACCTTTGTCGTCATTGGTTTCTATGAATGGCACAATGGCGCCTCCCATAGTGCACGCAGCGTCTTCCCCATGTATCACGACATCTTGCATGTTCCATTCAAACTTGACCATCTAATGCAATGTAGACGGCACTGCTTTGGCCTAGTGGATCCACGGTCGACCCACAAAAGGTCATAAGATACTGCGGCATCCAATACCTGGAACTCCATAGTAAACTCAATCGGGCCGATGGTCAACTCTAGTATGATATCCCCCATGGTGTCTAATCCACTTCCGTCAAATCCTCGGACGCAAATACTGTTCTTGTAGACTCTATCATGGTCAATTTTCAACTGGTTCAGTGTGGATAATGGACAAATATTGGCACTCGACCCGTTATCCACCAACGCCCGAGTAACTGCCAAATCTTCACATTTGACAGTCAAGTAGAGAGCTTTGTTATGCTCTGTGCCCTCCACTACTAAATCGTCATCAGAGAACGTTACCCTGTTCACCTCAAAACTTTTGTTGGAAACTGTTTCAAGGTGGTTCACTGAAATTGCATTGGGCACGTGAGCTTCATTTGGTATCTTCATCAGGGCCCGGCGATGCTCGTCTGAATGGATCAATAGTGATAACAACGAGATCTGGGTCGGTTTTCTTCAATTGTTCGACAACAGAGTAATTCTGCACTTTCATCTTCTTTAGGAATTCCTCCGCCTCTTCTTCTAACACGGGTTTCTTTGTCACTGCTGGGTTTGACCTTCTCAACTCCCGTAGATTCGGGCCTAAACCAAGAGGCTAGGTAGAAGCTTGGGGTGGTTTAGGCCTTAGGGAGGTCAGGGGAGTGCTAGGTAGGAGTTTGGGGTGGTTTGGTGTAAATCGAGTTTTGGCTCGAATCTTCAAATGAAGATTCGAGGAGACTCAGTTTGATTCGAGGAACAAGGCTAGTATTTTTGGATTCAGGGTGAGTTGGGGGTTCGATGGTGTTTAGATGGTGACCGGTGGCGTAGTTGCCGCTGGATTTCTAGTAGAAGGAAGTGATGGCGGCTAGGGTTTCAGAAGGCTTCGTCTCTGAATGTTTGAGAGAGACAAGTGAGAGAGGGTGGGGTGGCGATGGGGGGTGCGGGGTGTGAGGATGGACTTATATACGGAATATGATATTTGATCTTGGTCGTTGGATCAAACTGGATGGATGGCCAGGATCCCTTGGTGAGGATGGAACGATGTCGTCTCATTTAAGTGAACTGGGTCGGTCCGGTGGTTACATGGGTCGGGTGATGGGGTGGCTCAGGGTCGTTGGATTAGATTGGGATGGACGGCCAAATCAAACGTCTAATACGACGTCATTTGGATAATATGGAGGCCTGATCTGGGCCGTTTGTTTGAATTGATCAACGGCTCACAGGGAGGGGTTCAAAACAGTGTCGTTTGGAAGCGTTTCTGAAAGACCTGGTCTTTGGACTAGGTCATTTATTGCTTTTTGGGCCTAATTTGGACTGGCCCAATCCATTTTTTCTTCATCTTTTTCTACTATTTTCTTCTTCTTCTTTTAATTATTAATTAACAAAAATTCTAAAAATAAATTTGAAAAATCCAAAACTCTTTCATTAAATTCTTAACAATAATTTACTCACAAGTTAAAACATTTAATTAAATAAAATCACACAATTCCACTTTAAATGATCAAAATAGCATAAATACATATTTTTTGGTTTTCTATTTTTAAAAACCAAATGTTGTGCAATTAATTCCTAATTTTTACAAATAAAATCCTAAGTGCATCTGCAATATATTTTTGGTATTTTAATTAATCAAAAAAAAACATCCACAGGTAAAACATAAATAATTATCCTAAAATGCCACGCAAATTCTAACAATGATTTCTTTTGGAGTAATTTTCATAAAGCAAAAATCACGTGCTCATACTTGGTCAGCCGCTTAGGAACTCCCAAAGATGGCTATTTTTCTACCACGTTGCCACCTCTTTGCGCAGATGCTGGTTGTCCCCAGTTCAGTGGCTATGATTCCCATGATATTTTCACCATAAGTCTGGATCCCTATGGCTGGGATCGAATTTGCTTGGCTTTAAGAATCGCGCTTCTTTGATATTCCTCATCGTTGATACCAACTCCACTCCTATGTATTTTTATACTTAAAATACTTTCAAAATATTATATGTATGCATATATGAGCATCCCAAAAGATTTTGGCATTTTTAAAGGATTTTAAAACTAATTTATGGCCTATTTTTACACCATAAATCCCAAAAATTATTCCCACTAATTGCCATTTGAAGAATAGTTTATTCTCACATTTACATCAAAACATAATTTACATGATTTTTGTAAAATTTTACAGTCCATTTGGTATTTTAAAACTAAATTGCATGAAATTGTAATTTTAGCCCACTGTCAGATTTAATAGCAATTTTAGTTACAAAATCAATCCCAATATGTTTTACATATTATTTACTAACTCTGTGTTTTAATTTGATTTTAAACATCTTTTGCTATTTTTATAAAATCAAAAGCAAAGACTTGCTATTTCTATTATGGCCTCAATTACTTACAATAATAGCATATTTGGGCATCCAATTTTGACCCCAAATCGATGATCCAATTCGCCCATTACCCGTTTAATTCAACCCGTCTGTTTAATCTTTTAGTCCTGGTCGTTTATTATTTTGATCAATGGCCCACAACCACTCTTTCCTTTTTAATTTCAAAACACCCTAACTCTTTTCCATTCACCCCAAATTGTGTTTGTTCAAGGTTTTCGAGGTCCAACCTCTATCAGGCTTGTTCAGATCCTCCTCTGATCTGAGTTCATGTGGCCTCTCCAGCTCCGTTACGACGTGCTCAAGCCTTGAAAGTCCTGGCCATGGTCCAGACCTGTTCGAGACCAGATCCTTTCCAAGCCTTCTCATTTCTAGGGTTTTTTGAGAAACCCTAAAAAGCTTGTTCGAGGTTCTTTCTTCCTTTATTTTCTTAGATCTGTGACATATATGTGTTATACTCGATGTTTTAATGCCTTTCCCTAATTTTCCTTTTTAAAATTAGTCTGTTCAACTTAGGGTTTTCAAAAATCTATAAAATGATGCTTCTTCTTCTTTCTTCATGTGAATCTATCTGTTCATGCCGTGTCTTATGTGTTCTTGCTTGTTCTTATGTTTTGCCGTTAATAGACATGTTTCTCTATTTGTGCTCTGTTATTCCTTCTACTGGTTTTCTACAGCATGCTTTACATGTCTATCTTACGTGTTTCTTTACTATTTTTCTTATTGAGTTTTAATTGCCTTTACTGGATCTTTGTTTGGGTTCTAAAACTGTTTTTCTATTGTCTCTTAAGTTCTATGTCACCCCTTTTCTCTCCTAAACTTGCTTGAGTTTAGACTTTCTCTCAAACTTGTTCTTTATGATTTTCCGCTCTACTTCTTCGAACTTGCTTTGTGTATCTGTGTGTTTTCTCACAAGATTCTGAAAGAGTTCTCTGAGTCAGTTTTGAGCGCTTGCCTTCGCCTTTTTATATCCTACTAGAACTGAAACCCTAGGTTTGGGATTTTTGCGAGTTTTGGTCTTTGTGACTGGACTAGGGTTCTACTCGAGAACCCTGGGTTCTCTCAAACTCATGCTGAGTCTATGACTGAATTGTAAACCTTTTGCTTATGATTTGAAAACTTTATATGCAAGTCTTTTCTTTCTTCTTTGATACTTGTATGCTTTATATATGAGATCCTTTCTTTCAAAATGGTTCTGCCAACATGTGATTGATTCCAATTTCCTTTTACTAAGGCTCGATTGATTGTTACTGATTTTCCAATTAAACATTTTCCTTTTCCTTTTCAGACTAAGTTCATACAAACAAGGTTTTAATTTTCTGGATGTTTGATTGATTTACTTTCCATATTTCTCAGACCATGTACTATAGGATTCTTGCCTTAAATAAACTCTGTGTACTTACCCTTGTTATGGTACTTTGGAAAGATTTCTAATTATTCTTCTTTCCTTAGTTGTACCATACCCATTTGAAATAAAATCCCTTAACCTAGGGGAGATCCTTATGTGATTGGCTGAAAGTTATTTTTTTACCTTGATCACTCGTTTTCTGCACTATAAAAGAAACTACTCCTTCTGCACTTAAGGACACCTTTGCAATAACACACACAGCGACTTCAGAATTAAGAATACGTTTTCGAATACTTCTCACTTTCAAATACCTTCTCTACTATTACTTTTGCTACTGAGCACCCTGCTCCTTTTCTCTTTACAGTTGAAACGTTCTGGAGTTCTTTTGAATTCTCAAGCGCTTGCTGAAGTTTCAGAGTTTGCTCCTGCTGACTTTCTAGCTGTTTACTTACTTTTGTTGATTGATGTTCTAAACTTGCAAATGGTATGTCCCTCTAGTTAAATAATACCCTCTAAACTATGTGTTTATTTTATGCCATGCTCTCTCGCACTACATGTTCATCCTAGTCTGTTATGCTCCCCTTCCTTATGCTTCTGCACCCTTAGTTTGTTATACTTTCTTGCTTTCCTTATGTTTCTGTAGATGCTTGTCTATGTGAGTCCCTTCCCTTTGGCCCCCTCTTATGTGTGAGTGTAGTTCTGAGTCATGGTAGCGTCCTATTATTTCCACCCATGACTTAGAACAAGGTTCTCTTGAACCTCTACTCAAATCAATCCCCACTCCCATTTCCATTTTATGTGTTGAGCCTTGACTCAAGCCTGGTAGTGTCCTAATCACCATCCAGACTCAAGTCTGACCTCTAAGGTCTACTCTTAATTTGTTTAGATCAATTAACTGGTCAGGGGTGTGCTAGTCTATATCCATGTCTGGGCATGACCACCATTGCTATGGTTCTCTAATCCCTCTCTCACTTTGCACTTATTCCTAGTTCTAAGTTCTGTTCCCTTTTGGTAAGCCATGCTTTGGGACTCTGGAGCTCCCTCTGAACTTGGATGCTTTAGGGCTGGCTATTCCACACTGCACTATTCTGTTCTAATTATTATCTAGAGTGTAAGTACTACCTGGAGCCCTTGAGGCTCCTCAAAACTCTGCAAAAACTTTGGATATGAGAAGGCCTTGGAAATCTGGAATCCGGAATTGGTTAAACTCATGTTATTAGACATTAAGATTGATTTAGGTTTCTCGGATCTAGCTATAGGCTGTGATGTATTTAGTATTTTTCTTTCTTCTGGTTCTGCACTATTTTTTGTATAAAGAACTCGGGGAAATACTAGTAAAAGGGTATGGGAGGGGATTATTTTACTGCATCAAAGGGTAGATATCATGCATATAGGTTTAATGTTGTAATTCAGTTACTCAGATACCATGCCTATAGGATTAATGTCGTAATCAGTCACCTATATACCATGCCTATAGTGTTAATGTTTTAATCACCTAGATATCATGTCAATAACTTTAACGTTTTAACCCAATCGACTAGATACCATGTCTATAGAATTTAATGCATAATACGCATAATCCAGTCATCTAGAAAATATGTCTATATGGTTTAATGATTTATCATCTTGCAAATCATTAGAAACCCTACCTATATGACTTTATATTCATGTAAGAAGTTGCATATAGAAACCATGTCTATTGGAAATGCATACACGTTAGGCCAAACTATAGGATAATCAAACCTACCATCCATTTACCCACTCTATAATTAATTCTAAAATCAGAACAAGTCTGTCTCGCTTAGTTCTGTTTAAGTAATAATAACTGGGTAACTGGTTTTAGCGTTTCAGTGTCACGTTTTCAATATAAAACTCTTATAAGCCTGCAATGCTTTTAAAATTTCTGCAAATATGTCTGAAGCAATATTTTTAAATTTCTGCTCATCTCTTGAAGCTATCTTTCAAAACAATCCTATAATTCACTCTTTTAAGGTATTTTGCATTTTTTACAACTCTCATGTATTATCACTCAAACAAATCTGCAGATTTCAAAGTCATTTATGAACTTATTCAATTTTTAACTTCCTATTTAAATTCTTATGCACTAGGCTCTTGTCTGAAATCACTGCTTTCTAAATAACTCGCTTAAAATACTTCAATTTCTGACAATTGGATCTGAGTTGCTTAATGCAGACTTTTTATTTAGTTCTATGTGTTAAACTGGTCCGTCCGCTTAAGTTTTAATTTTAAGACCAAACCAGTATGTGTAAGGCATGCTAAACTAAGTGTTATCTGATTTACCGGGTTTTATGTGAGCCTTGCATGTTTGTTTGTCAATACCCTTATTTGCTATTTGTTTTGGCTGTCGCTATTAGTATTTTGTCCTTTTAAACCTCACATATGCCTCTATCCCTTTCTTCCCCTTTAGGATTAGAAGTCCTAATAACCCAGGACTGATAGGTTGGGACAGGTAATAGCATGCAATAAGTAAACGAGACTAACCGCGTTTAAATACCTTAACAGGGTGGGAAGGGTAGAATATGGATATGATGACCGGTGCGCCTATATCTCGTGCGACCTTTCTTTTACTGCTTTCATAAGATAATAAGGCCACTGGCCATTAGTTACATCTTTATTTCTGTTAGTTCAAATTACATTTTTAGACTCATCCTATTTTTATCAATAAAATGAGGCATTTAGCATTATAAGTTCTTCAAATTTAATTTGTCGTTAGGCCTACCTCAGGCACAACGAGGCACTCAAATTAGGAAATGCCTTATACCACTGCACAACGTGTTTAAACATCATAATATTTTCTTTCTCAGAATCCGCACTAACTTTTTATCCTTTTTTTCTTTTTTATTTTTATTCCCCTCCCCAAAGGTTAGTTCATGCATTCTGGCACCATCAGCATACTCAACAAGATCCAAAGCCCTCCACCTCCTCCTCCTCCGAGTCCTACTAGAAATAGGAACAAAGGCAAAATGGGAGATGCAAACACTAGAAAAGAAATTGAGGAAACTTCTCAGGGTACCCAAATTACTAAGGGAGTTGCTGCTCATCTTGAGAAAACATTGCTGAAATTTCAGGAAGAATTGAACCAAGTCCAAACCTGGAAAGCCTGTCAATTACCCTTGCCGCTTCTGATGTCAACAACCCCGCACCTCCATAGAACACCCCACAACCACCAGTACAACCTGCTCACACCCAAGCCTGCAACACATGCAACAACACTCGATTACTCATTCCCAAACCCCAAAACACCATAAATGTCCACATCCACAACAATCCCCTCTTTGTGGATACTATACCCCACTATACCCAGCCCATCTCAGATGCACTCGAATTAGATGACAAAGACTCTCTGATCCGGAATTTAGCTGCTGAGCTCAAGTAGTCAACTAGCCAGGTCCAGGGTATTGAAGGTAGCAAAGGCGTTAAGGGGCTGAACTATGAAGATCTTTGTGTTCAGCCAGATGTTGAACTCCCGGAGGGGTACAAACCTCCCAAGTTCGAGATGTTCGATGGTACAGGTGATCCGAGGGTCCATCTAAGAATGTATTGTGATAAGCTGGTAGGGGTTGGAAGAGATGAGAAGATTTGCATGAAGTTGTTCATATGGAGTCTGAAAGGCGACGCCTTATCTTTGTACATCAGCCGTGATTCAAAGAAATGGACAAGTTGGGTGAGCATGGCATCTGACTTTATGGACCGATTCAGGTTCAACACTGAGAACGCACCTGACGTGTTCAATATCCAGAATCTGAAGAAGAAGCCAACAGAAATATTTTGCGAGTATGCAACTCATTAGAGGTTAGAAGCTGCCAAAGTCAGGCCAGCCCTCGAGGAAAAGCAGATGAACATGTTCTTTGTCCGGGCTCAGGATCCGCAATACTATGAGAGGCTGATGTTGATAGAGGGTCAGAAATTCTCTAACATCATATAATTGGGAGAAAGAATCGAAGAAGGTATCAAGAATGGTATGATCACTAATCCCGAAGCTTTACAAGCCACCAACAAGGCTTTAAGGTCTGGTGGCACGTCAAAGAAAAAGGACGTGAATTCTGTAATGGCTACGCAACGAACCAAATCTCCTATGAAATACCAAACATATCCCTCAGCTCCACTTACATATCAGCCTTCCCTAAATTACCAAGCATCATCACCCATTTACCAAATTCCACCACCCGCCTACCAATCACCTCCACCACCTACATATCAACCCATCTCACCAAGATATTCCCAACCCGTGCCTGTGTACCAAGAATATAACTCCTAGCCTTCTCATTACCCATCACCACCTACTCACCAAAATGTTCGTCGGCCCAGACCAAACTTTGATCGAAGGCCTCCCAGACAATATACCACCATCGCCGAACCAATTGACCAACTAAATGAAAGACTCAAAGCAGCCGGTTACGTTACACCTATCCCAGCCATAACCCTAGAAAACCCCTCTCAATGGATCAATCCCAAAAAAACCTGCACATACCATTCTGGAATGAAAGTCCATACCATCGACGAGTGTCACTCGTTGAAAGATAAGATTTAGACCTTGATTGATGATAAGGTCATCGTAACAAAGGAGCCTAATCCCAATGTCCGCAAAAATCCTCCGCCTGACCACAAGGGTGGAGGCATTCATATGATCGAGATTGAGAATGACTATGACCCTAAGGGGACAATCGGATTGATCACTGAAGGAGATGAACCGAAGAAGCCAACAGTCACCCTCAATCCTATTGTTGTCCAAATTCAATCCTCTGAGGGCGATGAGGTAAATATGTCCATACCACTTGAGTTCGAAACACCTTCTGTAAAGGCGCCAGGACCAATTGAGGTCGAGTTCGGAGTTCCAAAGGCACTGGCACCATTTGAAGTTTCAGTGTTACCTCCAAGGCTTCCAATTCCGTGTTCCATGACAGACGTGACCCCGTTCAAGTCAAACGCCATACCTTGGGATTACACAGTGGAAGCTAGGAGAAAAGGGAAAACACATACTGGAGAAGCGATTACCGCGCAGGGCATGACTAGAATCCGCTGGGTATACACTCCGCAACATTTAACTGAGTCCGGCAAACAAGCCTCGTGACGGCCTGTTGAGACTGGGCCTGATGACCTCTGGAGAAAGATACAGGCCAAAGAATACTCGGTCATTGAGCAAGTGAGCACCAGCACAGATTTCCATCATGGCTCTTCTGCAAAGCTCTGATGCACATAAAAATGCCTTGATGAAAATATTGAGTGAAGCTTATGTTCCCAGTAACATAATCGAAGGCAAAACAACAAATATGGTAGGAGAAGTGTTGGAAAGGTACAAGATCACCTTCCATGAGGATGAGCTACAACCAGAAGGACTCAGTCATAACAAGGCATTGCACATCACTGCGCAATGCAAAGATTATTTCATCACCAGGATCTTTTGTTGATGGGGGATCCAACCTTAACATTTGCCCACTAATAACCTTCAGGACATTGGGGAAAGGATTGCATGAGATCAAAGACGGAGCTATCAATGTTAAAGCCTTCGATGGGTCCCAAAGATCTACCATTAGAGAAATCAGCTTGTGCTTGAAGATGGGATCTACCTGGTTCGATGTTGACTTTCAAATGATAGATGTCCCAGCATCCTACAATCTATTGTTGGGATGATCCTGGATCCACGCCGCTGGGGCTGTTGCATCGACCTTGCACCAAGCTGTGAAATTTGTATGGAATCCTCATGAAGTGATCATTCTTGGCGATGGTAGCAACCCTATATACAGTTGCCAAACCATCCTTATGATCGGAGGTAGAAGGAGAATAGGCGAAGAAACATACCATCACATCGAGCGAGTCAATGCCGTGGACAAAGATAAGTCGTGGAATAACAAAACCGAAAACATCGGCCGAACCGTGAATTTTGGTTTTTTGGTTCCGGTTTAATCAATTTTTCGATCGGTTTACGATTTTAAAATTATTAATTTTTTATTTTTCGGTGCGATTTACGGTTTTATATTCGTTTTCGGTTAAACGGAAAAACCGAATTTGGCAACGAACAGTGTGAGTCTGGGTACTTTCTAATTCCTTTTATAAATAAAACTAGGTACATTTGTTCCATGTTTAGGTAGATGTATCACATTTTTGGTCGACCTATTTTTTAGTTCCTCAAAAAGAGAAAGGAAAATTTATTGTACCACCATATTTTATGTTTCTGCAGCAACGCTAACATAAGGATATCAGAATTTATGTATATCTTCTATTTGGAAGTGGGAATACACATAACTTTTTCTTGGTGATTTTTTTCAAGAGACCACTGCAGGGGAAGGGAGATAGAGTGCAGTCTATTAACTCTTACTAACATGAGTTTCTCTACAAAAAGTGAGCTAAGACTCTTTATGGCTTGTCAGTAGTTATATGAGATCATACTCCAATAATACAACGACCTGCACCACAGTAAAGGTAAGAATCTTAATATCATTCACATAACTTACTCCTTTTTATTTCTCCTTTCCTTAATACATGTTGGATTGTTTTAAACAGGGAGCAGGGCACGTAGCTGCAGAGTACAGGCGAGAAGAATACCTTCTTAATTGTTAGATCTTTTTTTCCTATACAACCAGACGTGATGTGCGTTTGTTATGGCCTTATGCGTAAATATAAAAGTTATACGTCACCTTGAAACCGCTTTCCTACGAGTCTACAACTGTTTGAAACCGAAAATAGTTGAATCGAATTTTTAAAAAAATCGCACCGAACCGTAAATATTTGGTTTGAATTGGTTATTAAAATCACAAACCGAAAACCGAATAAACCGAATCAAAATTCTACAAAATCGAGCCGAACTGACCGATGCCCACCCTAGGGCATATTTCTTAGAGAAAGAAATATTCTTCTATAAGTAGATCAAAACATATGAGAAAGCATTATACTTTTATAACTTTGTCATTCGCAGTCCTCTAGCTATAATAGCGTAAACTTACAAATTACATAATCCCCTACCTAATTTATTTTGTGATATTTGACTGGATACAAATTTTAAAAATGAAAGGAAGAGTTTTAAAGTTTGTAATCTAAAATCCGATGTATAAATTTTTACAGTTGTAGTACATATTAAGAGTCACTACTGAAAATTAGATCTACTGTAACGGTTGCCAAACCGTCCCCATAAACCTCCTAACTGTTACCGTAGATGTTTAGGAACGGTTTCCTAACCGTCACATCAGCCGGCGTACCTATAGGTCTACGGGAACGGTTCGTGTAACGGTTTGTATCGCCATGACAATAGATATGTCTATCGCAACGGTTTTCCCCTTCTCTGTTGGAACGGTTTATAACCGTTACACTATCGTTTATATAACGGTTCTTAATCCTTGCCATATTATTTAATGCAATACTTATATAAGCTATTGCTACGGTTAAGTTGGATATAGCAACGGTTTCGTTATGCTATGGTAACGGTTATGTTTGTATTTTGGAACGGTTTGCCGATTATTTTGGAACAGTTTATGGGACCTATTGCAACGGTTTTCATTATCTACTGGAACACCATTTGTATCCTATTGGAACAGTTCTTATAGGCTATTGTATCACTTCAATTATAACCATATATATATATATATATATATATATATATATATATATATATATATATATATATATATATATATATATATATATATATATATAAATTATAATAACACTAACATTTAAATACATCATAAAATAAAACTATTAATAATATAAAATTATCCATCAAACAAATAATAATATCCATAAAGAAAATGTTCTAACCCATGAATGCATAAGTTTGCGTTGGTATATTTCAAGAGGTTAAATAAATTTCAAAAATATTGGTAACAAATTAAAAGATTCCTAGAACATTCATCTATAACAATTCAAAATTATCTCAAGTAAGGTCTAGTTCTTCATCGTCTTCATCATACATTTCTTGATATACTCCACCTACAAAAGAGGATAAATAAAGTTATTATCCTTTAAGAGAATCCGGTCTAAGAATACTCATAATACAAATTGCAATGAAAAAGAAAAAAAAACATAGAAGTAGCTTCTATTACTGGATAGCTGTGCAAAGTAGGAAAGGTCAATGAAGCGTTTGCTACATTAGATGTAATGAGAGAAAAAGTGATTTTACATAATCTCCATACTTATAATTCATTTATTAGGGGCTTGCTAAGAACTAACAGAGTCGATGAAGCATTGGAGTTGTTTGATAGCATGGAATCTCTTGGAATTAAGCTTACAGCTTACACATATATCTTGTTTATCGACCATTATGGGAAGTCAGGCGAGCCTGACAAAGCACTTGAAATATTTGAGAAGATGAAAGTTCATGGAATTGTTCCTAACATTGTTGCTTGCAATGCATCTTTGTATAGTATAGCAGAAATGGGAAGGCTTGGAGAGGCGAAAAGTATATTCGATGGAATTAGAGAGTGTGGATATTTTTCGAATTCTATCACCTACAACATGATGATGAAATACTATAGTAATGCAGGGAAAATTAATGAAGCTATTGAATTACTCTCTGAGATGATAGATTTTCAAACTGCTCAAACCAGCAACTTCACTTGGAATTTTGCCTGAGATTTTGCTATGAGAAAGATCAATAATTTCTAAATTAATACATTGTTCTAGACTCGAGGGTATCGTTCCAGAAATTTGATTGTTATGCAACAGAAGTCTTCTCAACTGCGGAACAACATAATTTTGTTTAATTTTTTTCTATTTAACCAGTAAGATCTGCTTTAATTTAAACTTTCCAAATCAGGAAAGAAAAGAAGTGAATACATGTTGCTTTCTACGCCCGTCTTCAATACCCTCCTTAACCATAGTTGCACCAATAATTATTAAAGGAAGAATAGCACTGAAAACAGAATAAGGAGTCAATGGTGTAAAAGCCAAGATTCCAGTAGCAAGAAAGTAGAAGTTAGCTACTTTTCTAAAATGCTCAAACAAAGACTTAGGCAAGAAAGTTGCTGCTGTATATTTTGTTATACTAACATAATTTCCAGCATAATCTCTAATTCCAGCCTCAAAACCATTTGGTTCATTACAAAATACTACTCGTGAAAATCCAGGTCCACCAATTTGTGAATGATCATCACTAACAAATGATGCTTTCCCACATCTAAATGAGTAGATCTTCCTCAAATGTAGCTTTTTTCTCCTCCCAGTTCTCATATTTTAACCCCAAATATATATATATCTTTTTTCAGTAGAGAATCACAAAAGTACCAAAAGGGGTAATGCAATTTTTCCAAGAAAGTGTCAAAGATCACAACTTTATGACAAATTATGGTCAGTGAAATCAAAGAACCGAAGGGTTGCAGTTTCTAAAGAACAAGGAGGAGAAGAAGAAGAAATAGAAGAAGATGTACAACATTTGGTACGTACTGACCTTGATTGTTACTACCAATAGGTGGTCGACTGTTTAGTTGAACAACAGCTTGTTGTGCAAACGCTTCTTCTACAGGTGAACATGCACTGAACCTTAACATGTCAGGATCAAGTCGCAAATTTGGGTCAGACGCTGAAGTCGTGCGATGACCTTCGTTGAACTATTTTGTTCAATTGCATCCATTTGTTCGTTCAAATTTTCATGCATTCTTTTTTGCATCCTCTCTTCCATGTCCTCCATTTTCTGCTGCATCCTCTCATCAGAAGATCCAAGATTCCCTTTTTGCCTTTTTAACAAAGTCTGGTAACCCCTCGTCCATACAATCTCATGCGACCTGTATGTTCAGGTCTCATGACTGATGCAAAAGCATCATCTGAATGACTCACATCTTCATTTTTCTAAGTCGATTGTAATCTCTCCATTTCAGCCTACAAAGCAAAATAAGAGAAAAAAGAGTTTTAAGTAACTAAAGTTGAATAAATAATTAAGACCAAATAAAATAGCACGACAAACTTTAAATATGAAATTTTATACAATTTTACTAATCGTATTGTCATATAAGGTTTTGTATACTCGGCCAAGTTTTCTTGTTCTTGTAGCCACGAAAATATCCTTACTTGATACAGTATCTGAAGTATCAGAGATTTCCTTCTTTTTTTCCTAGTTATATGAAAACAGATATAAGAATCTTTTCCTATAAAGTTAGCAAGTTCATAATTTAAAAAAAAAAAAGCTAAGATATCAAACCTCGTGAATTAAAGCAAAATGTGTTCTACCAGCAGTGTGTGGACACTTCAACTTATTTTGATTCTCTGTATTGGTTTCGGACATTTTCTACGAATGAACGACAACTATTTACAATTTGTAAATGAGCTGAACTTATAAACCTGTTATGTGCAACCTCAAACATCCTGGGTTTTTAGCCTTGTTAAAAGATTATAGTACATGAGCAAAGAGAAATACCTCTTTTAGCAACTCTAACAAATTTGAGAAAGCCGAATTACTCAACCCATGCAAGGATTTAAGCCTCAGTTTACTGAAATTTTCACACCCCTGATATAACTCTTGTTTTCCTTCCTCTAGTAATTTGAAAAACTTCTTTGCATCTTCAGATAGTCTTTCCCCAACTCCTTCTTCATCCCCTGTCTGACCCTCTATATTTCTAAATGTATCATGGAGTAGTCCATCAACATCGTCACGGATGGTAGATTCTTCATCATCATTGCTAGGATGAGGTGTAATTCTTGAGGAAAATCCTTCCCCGTAAAAAACCCATTTGGTATAACCTTTAGTAAATCCATGAACAACCAAATGATCCTCCACCACATTTCTATAATGCCAATAATGATTCATGCACTTTTTGCAAGGACATAATATTTCATTTCCTTGGGCGGACCGTTCAAATGCCTTGTCAAGAAAATCATACACTCCATGTATATACTCATCTGTCCATCTCAAGAGATTCATCCAACTTTTATCACTATTATCCATAGATATCCTGTACGAAATAAAACAGATGAATTAGTAGTAATAAAGAACTAGCTAACAACAACAACGAAAAACCTCGTAAAATTCTACAAGTGGGTTATGGGGAGGGTAGTGTGTTCATAGACCTTATAACCCTTACCTGAGTTCTAGGGAGGATAGTGTGTTCCTAGACTTTATAACCCTTACCTTGAAGGTAGAAAGGTTGTTTCTGACAGTGTTGTGAAGAGCGTGAAGCGAGGAAAAGCAACAAGCCCCTTTATGCTTAAAGCGAGAAGCGAAGCACTCACTTTTTTGAAGTGAAGCAGAATTTTAAAAAAAATGAAATCCCACTATTACCCATACAAGTCAGCATTCCCTGACTCTTGTCCTATATTCATGACTGCTTTAGCGAAGAAGCAAGGGAATCCATCCCTCTGTTACCCATACAAGTCAATGTTCTCCATAAGATTAACATGAGGTCTTTACTCAATGATCACTGGTAATAAAATAAGATCTTAGGCAGAAGAGTTGAGGAATGTCCAATGCATAATGCTAATTTGTTAATACATAAACCTAATACTTTCAAGAGGGAACCAAAGATATGGATGTGTCACACTACATTAAGAGAGTGCACGTTCGTCCAATATGGTTAGCAATGACACAAGTAGTCAAGCCTTCTATTAATTATAAGCTTTAGTTTTGTCACGACCCTAGTTTCCCAATCGTGAACCTGTCATGACGGCACCCAGTCTTCGAGACTAGGTAAGCCAGACACACTGTGGAAATTCAACAAATCTTTGCGAAAATGATAAATAAAACATGAATAGCATAAGATAATGTATAGAGTGTCGCCTGGCACATACATGTCAACTCAAATAACGTAAAAACCTCCAAAATACAGAAACCCACGGGCAACACAGGCTAAGAGTAAAGTATAACACATGGCTCTAACCTCCAGAAGTGTCTACAACGAGAGAATACATGGATAAAACTACTAACTAAAGGTACAATAGAGGGAGACTCTTCGGCTCTGAGGACGCGGCAGATGCATACCTCAGATCTCCGAGTATAGCTCCTAATCACTGATAGTGTGCCCGATCAAGAGTACCTGGATCTGTACAACAAAAGTGTGCATAAAAATAGCATGAGTACACCACAGCGGTACTCAGTAAGCGCCAAGCCTAACCTCGGTGGAAGAGTGACGAGGAAGGTCGAGGCCCTACTGAGAAGAACATTAAATAATGTAAAAATAAATAAACAATATACAATGAAATAAATCTGAATATCTAACAAGACAGTAATTAAAGACAGAGTGGCTACAAGTACAAACTACAAACACAAAGCAAATCACTCAACAGTCAGGATCTCTACATGGAGCTACGGGAATCGAACCAGCAGTCCACCTTGTCTATATTCGAGCTCCGGGAATTGAACCCGCGATTCTTCATACCAATATCAGAGGATCTCCGTTAATTGAACCTGCAGTCCTTTATACCAATAACAGAGGATCTCCGGGAATTGAACCCGCAGTGCTTTATATCAATATCAGAGGATCTCCCGGGAATTGAACCCGTAGTATGTCATGCCAGAATCAGAGGATCTCCCGGGAATTGAACCCGTAGTCCAACATACTAATAACAGGTGGATCTCCCAGGAATTGAACCCGTAGTCCCAAACATAAACACTTCACAACAAGTCAATATTTGTTAGAAAGAAACCAAATATAGCAACAATGTAAAGGTCTAGGCCTAGCATGCTCACAAAGAGGGCAGGTATTTGCAATTTAGTCAGATAGAGCAAATAAATTTCTAACATGCTTTTCCTAATCTAAGCAAGTGAAATCACATTTTTAACAGTTAAATACACGAAGAAACACAGTCTAAATAAGTCAAGTAAGGTGAATATTAAACTATTAGCACAGGTGCACGCCCATCACCTCGCGCACAAGGCCTTTAAACAACAACTAATATATCCTAAAGGGAGAGGTCCCACACACAAGGATAGACAAGCGACTTACCTCGAATTGGTACAAAACCGCTAAGAAACAATGCCCTTGCCACAAGTATACGACTCCAAGTGACCCAAATCTATTCAAACCAATTACATATTGTAAATAACATCGCAAGTAATTAATTACACAGTTAAAATTAAAGCCAAGGAGCGAAATAGGTGAACTGACCAAAATGACCCTTAGAACAACGTCTTGGAAACGAATAATTTTTTATATTTTAGGAAACCTCGTACTCTCACGAGTCTAACCATAAAAAAGTCTCCCAAATCGGAGGTCAAATTCCCCTTGAAATCATCAAACTTAGGTCTAAGAACTTTACCCCAATTTTCATTCAAAATCCGACATTAAAGCTTGAATTTGAGATTAGATTAGTGGGTAATAATCATAAGGCAGTAAGGAATCATTACCCAATCGTTGCCTCTGAAAAACCCTCGAAATATCTCCTAAAATCGAGCTCCCTAGCTTGAGTTTTTGTAAAATTGGTAGAAAATCTCGTTTTAGAAATATAAGTACTAGTCAGGTATCAATGCATCGCTAACGCGTAGGGTCAATCGGTTTTGCGTAGTGGAAAATGAAAGTGACCAGATACTACCCTTTTCGATCGCGAAGGAAAAAATATGTAAGTGAAGGTTTTTCCTAAAAGGTATGCGAACGCAGCCACGAACACGCGAACGCGTAGAAGAACAGATGGGGGGTCCAAGACTTGAACATCGCGAACACAGGTGCTGGGGACGCGAACGCGGAAGAGGGGTTTACTGAGATTCGCGAACTCGAGGATATGCACGCAAACGCAATGAAGGGGGAGGGTGAATCTACGCGAACGTGATGCCCTGGTCGCGAACGCGTAGAGGAAATCCCTGACTGCAATTTCTGCTGAAAATTTGAAACTCTAATTGCTCGGTTGAGCATCCGAAACACACCCGATGCCCCCGGGACCTCGAAAAAACCTACGAACATCTCACATAACATCATTCAAACTTGTTCAAATCCTTAAACCACCTAAAACAAAACCGGAAACTCGAATTAGTCAATGACTTGAACTTAAAACTTCAAATCTAAACCAAACTCGCTTTCGTTTCAAAACCTAACCAAAATACGCCGAATTGACCTGAAATTTAGCAAGCACGTCCCAAATGACATGAAGGTGCTACAGAAACTTACGGAATCCCGTTCCGATGCTCAGATCAAAATTTCACAATCGGACCGAAAACGTCAAAATTCAAGCTTTCGGCATTTATAGCCTAAATGAGCTACGGACATCCAAAATACATTTCGAACACACTCCCAACCCCGAAATCACCTAACGGAGCTAACAAAACCATCATTTTTCCATATCGAGGCCGTCTTGACATTGTTCTGATTACGGACTATTTTCCAACACTTAAGCTCTCATTTATGGACTAAGTGTTCCCAAACACTCCGAATTCTATTACCGAACATCCCGGCAAAACCAAAATAGCAGAAATGAACTTAGGGGAAGCAGATAATGGGGGAATGTGGCATGAATTCCAAAGACGACCGGCTGGGTTGTCACATCCTCCTACACTTAAACATTCGTTCGTCCTCGAACGAGCATAGAGAACATACCTAAAATAGCAAAACGACGAGGGTATCGGCTGCGCATATCCTAATCGGTCTCCCAAGTTGCCTCCTTGGCCGGCTGACCCCGCCACTGCACCTTTACTGAAGCTATATCCTTTGACCTGAGCTTTCGAACCTATCTATCCAATATTGCCACTGGCTCCTAAACATAGGACAAGTCATTGTCCAACTGGACTGAAGTGAACTCCAACACGTGAGACGGGTCACCATGATACCTCCAAAGCATCAAAACATGAAATAAGGGATGAACCCCGGCCAAACTGGGAGGTAAGGGAAGCTCATAAGTAACCTTCCCAACCTGCTTCAATATCTCAAATGGACCAATGTACCCCAGGCTCAACTTTCCTTTCTTTCCAAACCTCATGACGCCTTTCATAGGCAAGACCCGAAGCAAAACCCGCTCACCAACCATAAATGAAACATCACGAACCTTCTGGTCCCCATAACTCTTCTGCCTGGACTGGGCCGCATGGAGTCTATCCCGAATCACCTTAACGTTCTCAACCGCATCCTGAACCAAATCAGTGCCCAATAACCTGGCCTTGCCCGGCTCGAACCAACCCACCGAGGATCTGCATCTCCTACCGTATGAGGCCTCATAAGGCGCCATCTCAATACTGGACTGATAATTGTTTTTGTATGCAAACTCAGCCAATGGCAAGAACTGATCCCAAGCCCCTCCATAATCGCGCACGCACGGAACATATCCTCAAGAATCTGAATAGTGCGATTGGACTGTCCATCCGTCTGAGGGTGAAAAGTTGTACTCATGGTCACCCTGGTACCCAACTCATTTTGGACGGATCTACAGAACCGTGATGTAAACACTGAACCCCTGTCTGAGATGATAGAAACTGGAATGTCATGCAGACGGACAATCTCCCTGATATAAATCCCTACTAACCGCTCCGCTAAGTAAGAAGTGCACACTGGAATGAAATGAGCGTACTTGGTCAGCCGATCCATAACAACCCAAATAGAATCAAACTTCCTCGCCGTCATAGGGAGACCAGTCACAAAAACCATAGTGATATTCTCCCATTTCCACTCCGGAATCTCCATCTTCTGGAGTAATCCTCCCTGTCTCTGATGCTCAGCCTTTACCTGCTTAAAGTTAAGACATCTAGCTACAAACTCTACTATATCCATCTTCATGCGCCTCCACCAATAATGCTATCTCATATCCTGCTACATCTTCGTGTAACCCAGATGGATGGAATACCGCGAGCTATGGGCCTCGGTCAATATCAATTCCAAAATATCATCAACATCGGGCATACATATACGACCCTGCATCCTCAATACCCTGTCATCTCCAATAGTCACATCCCTAGCATTGCCATGTTGAACCGTGTCCCTAAGGACAAGAAAATGAGGATCATCATACTGTCACTCCTTGATACGATCAAACAATGAAGACCAAGAAACCATATAGGCTAGAACCCGACTGGCTTCTGAAAGGTCCAATCTCACAAACTGACTGGTTAAAGCTTGAACATCCATCGCCATAGGTCTCTCTGAAGCTGGTAAATATGCCAAACTCCCCAAACTCTCCGCCCGACGACTCAAGGCGTCGGCCACCACATTGGCCTTGCTCGGGTGATAAAGAATAGTAATATCATAATCCTTCAGTAACTCCAACCATCTAATCTGGTGCAAATTCAAATCCTTTTTCTTGAACAAATGCTGCACACTCTCGGAGATCCTCGGGTATTGACAAGGTGGACTGTGGGTTCGATTCCAGGAGCTCCATGTAGAGGTTCTGACTGTTGGGTGATTTGCTTTGTGTTTGTAGTTTGTACTTGTAGCCGCTCTGTCTTTAATTACTGTCTTGTTATATTCAGATTTATTTCATTATCTACTGTTTATTTATTTTTACATTATTTCTTATGTTATTCTTAGTAGGGCCTCGACCTTCCTCGTCACTACTCCATCGAGGTTAGGCTTGGTGCTTACTGAGTATCGCTGTGGTGTACTCATGCTACTCTTCTGCACACTTTTGTTGTGCATATCCAGGTACTCTTTATCGGGCGTGCTATCAGTGATTAGGAGCTATACTTGGAGATCTGAGGTATGCATCTACCGCGTCCGCAGAGCCGAACAGTCTCCCTCTATTCTACCTTTAGTTAGTAGTTTATGCATGTATTCTCTCGTTGTAGACACTTCTGGAGGTTTGAGCCATGTGTTATACTTTATTCTTTGCCTGTGTTGCCTCCAGAAGTGTCTACAACGAGAGAATACATGCATAAACTACTAACTAAAGGTAGAATAGAGGGAGACTGTTCGGCTCTGCGGACGCGGTAGATGCATACCTCAGATCTCAAAGTACAGCTCCTAATCACTGATAGCACGCCCGATAAAGAGTACCTGGATATGCACAACAAAAGTGTGCAGAAGAGTAACATGAGTACACCACAGCGATACTCAGTAAGCACCAAGGCTAACCTCGATGGAGTAGTGACGAGGAAGGTCGAGGCCCTACTAAGAATAACATAAGAAATAATGTAAAAATAAATAAACAGTAGATAATGAAATAAATCTGAATATAACAAGACAGTAATTAAAGACAGAGCGGCTACAAGTACAAACTACAAACACAAAGCAAATCACCCAACAGTCAGAACCTCTACATGGAGCTCCTGGAATCGAACCCACAGTCCACCTTGTCAATACCCGAGGATCTCCGGGAATTCAACTCGCAGTCCTTTATACCAATAACAGAGGATCTCCGGGAATTGAACCCGATGTCCTTTATATAAATATCAGAGAATCTCCCGGGAATTGAACCCATAGTCCGTCATGCCATAATCAGAAGATATCCCGGGAATTAAATCGGTAGTCCAACATACAAAAAAAGGAGGATCTCCTGGGAATTGAACTCGTAATCCCAAACGTAAATACTTCACAACAAGTCAATATTTAACAGAAAGAAACCAAATATAGCAACAATGTAAAGGTCTAGGCCTAGCATGCTCACAAAGAGGGCAGGTAGTTGCAATTTAGTCAGATAGAGAAAATAAATTGCTAACATGCTTTTCCTAAGCTAAGCAAGTGAAATCACATTTTTAACAGTTAAATACACGAAGAAACACAGTCTAAATAAGTCAAGTAAGGTAAAGTTTCAACAATTATCATAAGTACACGCCCGTTACCTCGCGCACAAGCCCTTTAAATAACAATTAATATATCCTAAGGGGAGAGGTCCCACACACAAGGTTAGATAAGTCACTTACCTCGAATTGGTACAAAACCGCAAGGAAACAGTGCCCTTGCCACGAGTATCCGACTCTGAGTGGCCAAAATCTATTCAAACCAATTACGTATTATAAATAGCATCGCAAGTAACTAATTACAATGTGCAAAATTAAAGCTAAGGCGCAAAAATAGGTGAAATGACCAAAATACCCCTCAGTCCAACATCTCGTAATCGAATATTTTTTTACATTTTCAGAAACCTCGTACTCTCAAGAGTCTAACCATATAAAAATCTCTCAAATCGGAGGTCAAATTCTCCTTCAAATCATCAAAGTTAGGTCTAAGAACTTTACCCCAATTTTCATTCAAAATCCAAAATTAAAGCTTGAATTTGAGATGATATTAGTGGGTAATAATCATAAGGGAGTAAGGAATCGTCACCCAATCGTTGCCTCTGAAAAACCCTCGAAAAATCTCCTAAAATCGAGCTTCCTAGCTTGAGTTTTTGTAAAAATGGAAGAAAACCTCATTTTTGAAATATAAGTACTAGTCATGTATCAATGCATCGCGAACGCGTAGGGTCCATCGCATTCGTGTAGCGGAAAATAAAAGTGACCAGATACTACCCTTCGCGATCGCGAAGGAATGACTGTGAATGCGAAGGTTTGGGCATGAAAGGTATGCGAACACGGCCACGAACAAGCGAACGCGTAGAAGAACAGAAGGGGGTCCAAGACTTGAACATCGCGAACGCGGGTGCTGGGGATGCGAACGTGGAAGAGGGGTTGACTGAGCTTCGTTAACGCGGGGATATGCACGCGAACGCAATGAAGGGGGAGGGTGAAGCTACGCAAACGCGATGACCTGGTCGCGAACGCATAGAGGAAATCCCTGACTGCAATTTCTGCTGCAAATTTTAAACTGTAATTGTTCCGTTGAGCATCCGAAACACACCTGAGGCCCTCGGGACTTCGACCAAACCTACGAACATCTCTCATAACATCATTCAAACTTGTACCAATCCTTAAACCACCTAAAATAACGCCGGAAACTCGAATTAATCAATGATTTGACCTTAAAAACTTCAAATCTAAACCAAACTCGCTTTCGATTCAAAACCTAACCAAAACACGTCTAATTGAACTGAAATTTTGCACGCACGTCCCAAATGACATGAAGGTGCTACCGAAACTTCCGAAATCCCGTTCCGACGCTCACATAAAAATTTCACTATCGGCCCGGAAACTTCAAAATTCAAGCTTTCGGCACTTATAGCCTAAATGAGCTACGAACATCCAAAATACATTCTGAACATGCTCCCATCCCCGAAATCACCTAATGGAGATAACGAAACCACCGATTTTCTATTCCGAGGTCGTCTTGACACTGTTCTGATTACGGTCAATTTTCCAACACTTAAGCTCTCATTTATGGACTAAGTGTCCCAAAACACTCAGAATTCTATTACCGAACATACGACAAATCAAAATAACAGAATTGAACTTAGGGGAAGCAGATAATGGGGAAACGAGGCATGAATTCCAGAGACGACCGGCCGGGTCGTCAAAAGTTTATCAAGACTAACATCTATAAGATTAATATCTGTACTTGCACATTTAATTATGAAAGTTCATCGATCAGGAATGGCTTTGAAAACACTCACCAGAAATAGAAAGCGCAAAACCTCTGGCTCGATTGACTAGATAGGTAACAGAACTGTTGCAATCACCAATAAGACATGGTTTTATTAGTTTTTTTCTTTTCTTTTGAAGACTTGGTTCTGTTAGTTAGTGTGATCCAGCAATCCAAATGCATTATTTCGGTGAAACTATATTTTCTGCTCTTTCTTACAAGTAATTGTTATAATGCTTATGGAACAAACTACCTCAAAGATTTACAGTGTCAACAAATAGAAATATAACTTAAAGGATCTAGCAATCATATTACTATGTCTATTGACCTAGTTGCCTCTTCATAATGAAGCCATTGGATATTGACCTCGACACAACTAATGCTCCAACAAGCAAACACTACGAAGCTGAAACACCCCAACAGGAAAAAACTCCAATAGAGAAAAATCCAGTTTACATGTGTGCTATCAACTAGCCATACCCAACTGAAAATTAATAATTAATTTGGGTTCAAAACATCAACGGAAAGCAAGAAATCATATACACTGCTAAAACATAAAGATTAAAGAAAAAGATAATGATTATAGAAGATAATGCCCAAATTAGAAAAGAAAAATTACTTGAAGTTGATTTCTCACTAGTTGCCTTTTAGGTCGAAACTTTCTGGCGATTGAAATATTGTTCACTTGTAATCGCTGCCTTCAAATTATTCGTCTGCTCTTCAGGTCCTTCGACTGAAACAAATGGATTAGGGGACTTTGGGGATTTGGGAGTTTAAGGTCAGCAATCAGAATCTGGAAATTTTCGTCTATCAAATGGAGTTGGGGATTTAGGAGTTAGGACATGGGAGTTCTTCAGATCTTTGTATTTGGAGTTTTTGGTTAGAAAAGAGTTGCAGAAGTTAGTGTCTCCGATGAGACCTCATGAACCTCGAAAGTGTCGACTGGAAATTTTCATTTTGCTATTATAATTATTAATAATATAAAATATATAATAAATAAAAGGAAAAAGGAGTTATAATTGTATTGGCGGGTTTTAGTAAAATTTAGGGGGGGGGGGAACATGGAGGGACCCATTCCAATATTATAAAAAATAAAAACCCGTTACTACAAATAGGGTTATTGGGACGGTTTAAACAACCGTTCCTATAAATAACACCTATGGTAACGATTTAGTAACAACCGGAACGGTTTAGTATCTAAAGTGTTCCCATTGCATCAAATTCTATTGTAACGGTTGTAATCGTTATCGTATATACTCTATTGCCAGTGTTTTATAATCGTCGCCATAACAATTGTTCCCATAGGCATATTTTCTGGTAGTGAGTAAAATGAGAAGGTTAAAATTAAATTATTACTAAATATAGAAAGATATTACTCTCTTTATTTCAGTTTATATGAATCTCTTTCCTTTTTAGTTTGTTTCAAAAAAAATAATTCTTTTCTAAATTTAAAAATAATTTAGTTTAAACTTTCAATTTTATCCTTAATGAGAATTTTTGTAACCACACAAATACTATGGATCCTTTTTTGACTTATTTAGGATCACAAATTTCATAATTTTTATTTTTTTCTTAAACTGCGTGTCTAGTCAAATAAATTCACATCAATTGAAATGGAAAGAGTATTTATTTTGGAATTAACTAATAAAAAAAACTATCACCTAAATTGAGAGCAATCATTTTGTCGGTAAATCAACCAATTTGTGAGGAGGGAGCTTGACCATTGTACACCATACCAAAAATTGGGGAAAATCCTTTGACAGCTGACTCGTATGACAATACCTTCGTGTAAACGGCGCTCCATATGGCGGCCGTGCCAACTGACCTTTGCAGTCAACACTTCCAACAACTCTCTACAAATTTGTCTCGTCCTTTTTTCTCTGTTCTTTTCGTTTGGAGTATAAACGGGGTTCATACACACTTTGTTCAAATACAAAGTTTGTCCATTGATGGGTTATTTGGTATAAGATATAACAAGATATATTGTTGGTATAAAAATTTAATATTTTAATATTTTATTTGGTTAGCAAATACGGTATAAATTATTTCAGGATTAAAATTAATATCAGAATAATTTATACCTTATAGCAGTGGGGTAATTAGCATCGGTATAATTTATATATTCTTATTACAAATTATGCAATTGTCATATTTAATACAATATACTACCAAATTATGAATAAAAAATAATCACATCTAATTAATCTCAACATAACTTATCGTAGCATAACTTATATCACTATAACTTACCCCAGTATTCAAATCAATTTTACGCATTGAAATAAAAGAAAGATAATAGAGTGCCAGCTGCTGCACGAGAAGAAGCCAAAGAAAAGTTAGTAGAATATTACTAGTACTATAAACGTAATGGTGCCCACAAATTGAGAAGAGAAAAATCTTTTCACACTTCCCAATTTCCACAGCTTTGGCTGTGCTTTCTTCCATCAAACAAAAGAACAAACTTGCCATGACCACTCAATGGCCCATCCTGGAAACGGCCAAACCGTGGATTGTACATAGTCCTACCATGCTTGCTTATTTACAAAATACAAATTTGAAAAATTTAACTAGTAATAGACAGAAAAACAAAAAAAGTATGGTTCACCAAGATAGCTAGCTAGACTCTATAAAAATAAGATTAATTAATGGGCTAGTCCTAATTTTTGACTTGCCAATTCGCAACTAACTTCAGCTAATCCAACTCTAGAGTTGGCCAAATCAAATTCCATCCAGAAATTTTGCTGGTGATGATGTCCAATGATAGAGGCCTCTATCCCTAGTAAGTCCGAATTTCCAAAGGTAAAACAGTAAACTTGATTACTACCTCTTGTTACCCCTACTAATTTATGGAGTAGTTTTTCCCCAGTGACACTCATTTCCACACCTCGAAACATCAAAGTTACTGCTGGCAATGGGGGTAAATTCGTACGAGTGGACTCCACTAGGTAACACAAGTCCATTGTCCCTTGGAACACGAAATTTGGGTCGTTCAAGTTTCTCAAGATACCTTTGGTTTGCTTCATGTACTCATTTTTCAATGCTGTGTAAGCCGGGCCAAGTAGGAAAGTGAATTGGGTACCTGAGTCAACCATGGTTTGACCCGCTCCGGTATGATCCGGTACGAAAACGGATTTGGGCAAGTTTAGAACCGTACCCGCAACTTTGATACCTTCTAACTGGACTGTATAAGCCACCCGGTCAAAATAGGGTAACGGAGTTGACATTTGAACAAACGGAGTGTATTTCCGGGGTCTGAGCCATGGCAAATTTGCTTCTCCAAATAGGAGAACGCCGTTAGAGTCACGACCCGAAATACAGTAAGAGAATTTCGGATAACCCATTTGGGAAACAAAAGATAAAGCTCCACGGTTCATTCCTATCAACCCGATAGTCTTGGAGTCTTCATCCGGGTTTGAACTTGAACCCTCGTCCATGCACCCGAACACCATCCCGGGTAAATTCGAATTGTCTATATGGAAAGTCTCGGTAGCAAGATTACCTTCGACCGAAGAAGCATCGGCATAAGATAGCGTAGCATGGCAGAGCTTATTCGGGTCACAAGAAACGGGTACCGTGAAATCCCGGGTTTTGGTCCTGCATATGGTGGACAAACAGGGGATGGCAGAATAGGAAGAAGAAATTAGGGGGTTGAACGTGGAGGGTGTGCTTGGAGTCTTCTTGCAATGAAGCCAAGAAAGTTCACTCCCTGTGTCGAGGACCATGGTAACTTGTTGTGGAGGCGATCCAACAGATAGAGAGACTGTAAGGGAAACATTATGGTGGAAAGAAACTTTATTAGGTGGTTTAGGGATGGAGTAGTATGATACTTTTATGGCTCTGAGGGGAAGAATAACTGACTGCTGTAATTGCTTTATAGACAAACAAGGAATAGATTGCATGAAAGTACAGAACATAAGGAGAAGAAGTAGAAGATTTACAGAGTCCATAGAAATGGATAAAAAGAGTTAATCTTGTTATAAGCTACTGTTCATGGAGCAGGGGATGAAATGGGAGGGATGTTTAGGGGATCTTTATGTTTGAATGCTTGAGGCTGTTTCTTTTATATGAAGAAGTCTGAAATATCAATGAAAAGACCACTCAACACTCATCTCTGAATTATGGAACGGAGTTTTCTTTTGTAGTTGTTGAGTCTGTGGGGCTCGTTACAATAGTGGCCGAAAACTGGCATGTATACAGACGGAGATGCATATTTATAGCTTTAAGAATCATTGTACGAAGAGAAGTCAGTACCCTTATATTCAAGAGATATTAGGCGAAGTGCAGTTTTCTTTTTCTTTTTTTTGTTCTTGAAATTAATTTCAATATTTTATTGTATTACGGAAAAATTGAATTTATATGTTGAATGTGACGTGTTATGATATGTGTATCAATCAAATGGTCAACGCATTATTGTATTGGGAAAAGAACTGAATTTATATCAAAGACCACGTGGCATGACACGTGGATTAGTCAAATGGTAAAAATACAATAGTAGATTAAGAGGCACGAGTAGCGACATATACGGGAGGAGAAAGTTAAACAGGAATGAAATGTAGTTCACATACGAGTCTCGTACCAATTCAAGTTATTTAAAGCCAACGGATCAGAAGGCATTGAAAACATGAATCTGATGACAAAAAGGAGACCAAATTCATTATTAAATACTCAATACGTTATAAAATTGGTATTAAATAGGAATAACGGTTTATTTTATGTCATTTATTGCTCATAATTGTCTCAATAAGACTAAAGCTTCACTCATTTACCTAGAATAACTATAAAAGGAGGAGATCTCATCATTTATAAGGACACGAAGTATCATTGATATTATACAGAAATACAAACTTGTTCACTGCCTTATTTACATTCTCAAAAGGTTTATTATTCTTTTTGTCTCCTGATATCAGTAACCCGACTTTTTATCTTAAATTCTAATTTTGACCGAAATATTATTTTTTGGTTAAACAAATTGTTTCCGTTACCGGAAATCTGATAATCTATTCTTTCTAAATTACACTCTACCCATTGTTATCATCATGTCAAACAACAACGACAACAACAATCAAGAAAATCAAATACATCAGTTGGTGTGAGATCAACATGATGATCCTCTTCTTCAAGCTTCTCCACGTGGATCTCGAGAAGGAACTCCTAA
Organism: Nicotiana benthamiana; assembly: GCA_034376525.1. Lineage (NCBI taxonomy): Eukaryota > Viridiplantae > Streptophyta > Magnoliopsida > Solanales > Solanaceae > Nicotiana > Nicotiana benthamiana. The sequence goes on along the minus strand of CM067337.1, from coordinate 79,515,136 downwards.
TGATCTATCTGAACATGCTGATAGAAGAGTTGAAAACAGAGATGAGCTTACAAAAAATAATTGATGCATGAATTGACAGAGCTTTGAAAGCTTTATTAGTTGATTGCAAAGAAAAATAGTTACGAGAAAGTTATAGATGTATTTTAATACATCTAATAGTCAAACAACTCGTTAAAGTTTATGAATAAAAACTTATCAAAGATTTTTCATACAAAACATGTGTATTCCTATTTCTTTCATCGTGTTATAATACCATTATGAAATTGAGACGTCTTCTTCATTAAGTGTCTATAAAATAAAAGGACCCTCTTTTATAAACCTCATGATGATATTCCATTAGAAGAATCATAAAGCATTTTTAAAGATAAAAATGTTAAGCTATTCTATAAGTCCTAAATAAGTGAATATGCAAGAATAGAATATATAGAAGTACGCATAAAACTTCTTAATATAAAAGACTAAGAAAAAACTTAGTCATGAAAATATTTATTTTACAAATGCCCCATTAAGGTAACTGGGGACATCAGCAAAAGATCCCTTATTGCCAAGGGATGACACCACCAATCACTAAAAACAATAAAAACATAATCAAAACACATTCAACTTGTCACTGAAGGAGTTGGAACATCAAAAGTTGTAATCTCACTTTCAGAGGCAATAACAGGCATGGTAACAACTTCTGAAGGAGCAGCAATAGGAGCACTGTCAACTTATCTTGAAGTAATAACATCATCGAGGGAAGCAAGAGTCACGGGAACTTCAACTCCCATAGACTTTGTCACAGAAGTTTCACCCTCGGAAGATGGAATGGCAACTTCAACTGCCTCAATAGCTGCTTCAGAATTCAACAACTCTTCCGTTCCAGGAGCTTCAAGTGTTGGAGAAGGAGTATCAACAGTTCCAAGTGCAGGAGAAGGACTATCAGTAGGTTGTTGACTTTTCTCGATAGTGTCTAAGACTTTGGCTAATTCAGACTGCAAGTCGAAGTTTTCTTGTGCAGCCTCCATCCAAGTATCACGACGAGAATTTAGAAAATCCCAACTTACTTCTATGTTGAAATTTTCTTCAAGAACACTGTATTCCTTCTCCAGAGCTTCATATTCCCTTTCCCACATTGCAAGATCATTTTTGTTACCTGATGTTCAGCTAAGTGAGAATCCAGGGAAGCTCCGAGAGAGGCATGAGAACTTTCCAAGGCACAAATTTTGTCAGAGGAGATCCTTAAGTCATTTTGAGCTTGAGTCAAGCTTTGAGCTAACTCCCCTGCATATTCTTCTTTCTTCACCATAAATGCCTTAAGCTCCCTGATTTCTTCATTGGATTTTGATAGTGAGAACTCCAAAAGCTCATTGTCCTTTTTAAGTTGGCCCAAAGAAGCATTGACAATTGCTAACTAAGAAGATAAGTCACGCTTATGTTGCTCTAGGTGAGCTTTACTTTCTTGTAACTCTTCTATGGTCCCTTGGGTATTCTCAAATTGCTCTTTCCAGTTTGGTGCCTCAAGCAGGGCATCCTTGTCTATTCTCCTAGCCTCAGAAATAGCCTTTGAAGACTCTCGCTCCTTCTTCTCTAAAGAAGAGACTCACTCCATCAACTCAGCTCTAATAATATTAGCCTACGATTATAAGACAACATAGAAATAAGGATTTTGAAGGAAAAAGAGGGAAAATATTTAAGTTAAAGAAAATTACCTTTAAAGTTGAATTAACTATGTCATTCATTAGAGTATAACAGCTATGGATTTGCATCTTATTATTCTCAATCTCTCCAATCAGAGGTTCGAGCCAAGTATCAGCCCCACCAGACTTTCTCAAGAGGCTCTGATTGGCAGGAACATCAAGTGTTGCACTCCTCATAGCCATGCCTCTATTACTGGAACTTACCTCTAAAGGCTGAACAGGGGAAGAGGGAACCGTGGAAGGACGAGTAGTAGAAAAGATAAACACAATAGGAGACGTAGGAGTCAAAGCAGGAATGCTAGGAGCAGATGTAGAAAATAACAAAAGAACAGAAGTAAGAGCAGTTAAAACTGATAAAGGAACCGGAGCAGTCAACGCTGGCAAGGAAGCACTCACGGTTGGCAAAGGAATAGAGGAAATATGAACGAATGAGTAGAGAGGGGATTCATCCAAATAAGGCCAAGTTCGCCACTCTCAAAACCATATCAAAGTGAAATTGAGTTGATTCATTGATGTCTCTTGGTACGGTGTCCTCATCAGAAGGAATCAAAACAGGCTCGGTGGTAGAGGTTTGAGCAGGAGAATCTTCAATTTCATCATCAGTAATGACTCATCTCCTGACTCTTGGCCTGGCTATCAAAGAGGTACCTTCTTATTCCTCATTCTCAAAACCTTCTCCTATAGCTTTTCTTTTTGGAAACAAGGCTCGAGCCTTATCCAAATCGAGTGAAGCGTTAGCGGACATGCGAATAGCCATAGCTACCTCAGCTGCCATTCCTTTAACACCAAATCCTGATAAAAAGAAGGATACACAATCAACATTAAGGAAAAGGGGTTTAACATATGAAAAACGTGTAAAAAGTGTATACTGTGGGTTTTCACTTTCCAACCATGTAAAAAGGGAAATTTATTTCCAAGTTCTCTGTTCCTTAGGAGCAATCTTTAAAATTGAGTCTACCCAACCACGAAGTTGGAATAGGTTCCACATCTCCCATGATTGCTACAAAAAAGAAAAAAGAGACGAAACTAGAAAGAGAATCGAAATTCTCAAAAATAGGTACGGTAAATAAAAGAAAACTTATGTGCAAAGTTCCACTTCTGAAGGAAGGGAATATTTGTTTCACCCAGCAAATTCACCGTACGTATAGCAACATAACGGGTATACCACCCACAATCCTTGTCATCTCCAGGGCTTACCAAAACCTTCTTACTTCTTGCAGTTAAGGTAAAAACCCCATGACACATCAAATTGGGATGGTATAAGTGAATAAGGTGGGAAAAGTGAAATTGACATTGCCTTTGGTAGATAAGTATCTCAAACAAGTCACAGCTCTCCACACTAGGGGACCAACTTGAGCTAAACATATTTTGAAGAAACGGCAAAAATCAAGAATGGCTGGGTCAATCGCAGGATTGAAACCCAGCGTAAAGGGGTAAGTATAAACAAAAGAATACCCACTCCTAAAAGAAGAAATTATTTGATTTGGAGTAGGAATCGACATATGTAAGACTATTTTTCCATTTACAATCTCTTCTAATAGCAGGGATAGAAATCTCGGTTACTAAAGAAGGATAGGTGTCAGCCTTTTCTAAATTTATAACTTGCTTTTGAAGAGAATTTCTATCACTCCCAAAAGAGAAATCGCTGGGTACAATTTCATCGACTAAAGGTTCTTGATAATGATCAAAAATTTCTTTACCTTTAAAAGAAGAAATTTTTGGGATAGAACTTCTAGAAGTAGAATCAGAAGAACCGCCACGAGCAGATTCTAGCCCTGTCTGAAGCCTGCCTCCTCTGCCTCTTCTATGTCTTACAGGGGCATTGGGAAACTGGTCTAGAATTGGAACTTTTCTAGGGTTAGGGTTTGTAGACGACATTGTTGAGAAAAGATGTACTGAAAGAGGGCAAAAGTAAGGAATAAAATATTTGTTAAGGATTTATGAAGAAGAAGACAAAGGAAGAAAGGGTTGAGTTTGTATATAATGGCAACCGTCAAACTTAGAAGTGTAATGATGGAAGGCCTATAATAAAGGCAACTATCACTTCATGAATAATGGGAGTGAAGAAGCCTTGAAAAAGGGTGCAATATAACAGAACCAATCAGAAAGTGACACATGGATAGAACATTAAATGGAAAAGACAACTGAAACGTCAATATTGTCATAAGCATTGGTTATGGCAAAAATTCCTTTTTATGAAGATCCACTTCTCAATTATTTAATTTATAAATAAATAGAAAGTGGAGGGACTATCTGTATTGGGAAAAAAACTAAATTTATATCAAAGACGGCGTGGCATGACACATGGATTAGTCATATGGTCAAAACACAATAATAGATTAAGAGGCATGAGTAGCGACAGATACGGGATGAGAAAGTTAAACAAGCATGAAATGTAGTTCCAATACGAGTCTCGTACCAATTCAAGTCATTTAAAGCCAACGGAGCAGAAGGCATTGAAGACATGGATCTTATGACAAAAAGGAGGCGAAATTTATTATTAAATATTCAATACGTTATAAAATTGGTATTAAATAGGAATGATGGTGTAACGGCTTATTCAATGTCATTTATTGCTCATTATTATCTCATTAAGACTGAAGCTTCACTCCTCTTCCTAGAATCAACTATAAAAGGATGATGTCTCATCATTTGCAAGGACACGAAATATCATTGATATTATACTGAAATACAAACTTGTTTACTCCCTTATTTACATTCTCAAAAAGTTTATTATTCTTTTTGTCTCTTGATTATCAGTAACACGACTTTTTATCTTAAATTCTAGTTTTGACCGAAATATTATTTTTTGGTTAAACAATTATAATTAACCATGAGGCACGAGCAACAACAGATACAGGAGAAGATACTTAATGAGGCACGGGTTGTTATTCAAATTACACAAAGCTCATACCTATTCAAGTCATTTAAAACTCGAGAATCAAGAAGAATAAAGGAAATGAATCTGACAACGCAGAATAGGCCAAATTCATCATTAAATGCCAAATACGTTAGAGGATTTATATTTAATATAAATGATTGAGTAACGTTTCTTTTAATGTCATAATTCTGTCATTAAGACAAAGGCAATATACATTTCCCTAGAATTTACTATAAAATGGGGGAGTTAAAACATTTGTAGGGACACGAAATACTATTGAGACACTATTGAAATACAATATGATTTCTTTGCTTTATGTGTGTTCTCAAAGTATTTCATTATTTTTTTCTTGATTATCAGTAATACGTATTCTTCTTAATTTCTAGCTTTGACCAAAGTTCCAGTTTTTTGGTTAATCAAATTGGTTCCGTTACAGGGAATCTGATAATCAATTTCTTTCTACTATGGCAAACAACAACGACAACACCTTGGGAAACCAGGAAAATCAAATGCAACAAGATCAAAGAGATTTACAAAACACTCACCTGGTTTCTTCCCTCATGGTTCACTACGACAATCTCGTGAAGGCAATTTTGCTCCGGAGTCTCATGCTTGTGAACAGGAGCAATCTGAACATTTCAAAGGAAGAGATGAGTCCTTACAAAAAGCAATTGATGCACGGTTTAACAAAGCTCATTAGGCTCTAGTTAGTCGATTACCTGTTGTACCACCCACACATACACCCAATAACAATAGATTGGAGAATCACCATTCTGGACTTGTTAATTCTGGATATGGAGGAACCCCTAGGGTATCACAGGAGGGACAACCAGATAATTCAACTAATTCTCATTTGCAAAATTTAGTACTAACCTTGCAGAAACAACTCAAGGAACAAAATGACTGCATAGAGTAAATCCCCAGAGTTCCACCTGTAATCAAAGGAGTGGATATGGATAAATATTCACAAATTCCAAAAAAAATTCAAAACGCCTGATGTCCCAAAGTATGATGGAACAACAGATCCACGAGTCCACGTGACAGCATTCACAACTGCCGTGAAGGGCAATGATTTGATGAAACAAGAGATTGAATAAGTCTTTGTAAACATATTTGGTGAAACACTCACCAAAGGGGTGTTAACTTGGTATTCTCTCTTACCCAAAAATTTTATAAATTCTTTTGCTGAGCTTGCAGATTCTTCCGTTAAAACATATTCGGGAGCCCACAAAGTAGAGAAAAGAATGGAGGATATCTTCATAAACAAGTAAGGAGATTCACAATTACTTCGAGATATCATTGATAGATTTCAAAGTGAAAGAATGACTTTACCACACGTACCTGACGATTGGGCAGTTATAGCATTCACGAGTAATTTGAATGAAAGAAGTTCGAAGGCCACGAGAAGATTCAAAGAAAGTCTTCGAGAATTACCAGCTATAACGTGGAATGATGTCTAAAACAGGTATAGTACGAAGCTGCGGATTGAAAAGGATACCGTTCCAAAATTCCAAAAAGAGGAAAAAGTAAGTTCGAGACGTGTTGAAAATGAAATGAGGTACAGTAAAAATAGGTACGAGCCATACATGGGACCGGCGGAAAAAGAGTCACGGTCAAGATCATATAATCAAAGGTACAATCACAAATCTAGAAACAATGATTCAAGTTCCTCATCTAGAGTTAGGAACGAGAGAAAAAAAACAAGAGTCACGAGATGATGATAGAAGTTTAAAAGCAAGATTCGGTTGTTATAATTGCAACGTCACTACCTCCGAGCTCGTAGCTGTTTTGAGAAGTACGGGAGATAAGGTCTGATGGTCAAAAGAGATGAGGTCAAACCCAAACTGGCGTAACCCTGAACACTAGTGCGAATTCCATAATGATCATGGCCACAAAACATTTGAGTGTATATTTTTACAAAGTGAAGTCGATCATTTGTTGAAATAAGGGTATCTTACTGAGATGTTCAGTGAAAAGGGCATGGAGGCTTACATGAAAAACAGGCAGGTGCCCCTAAAACCACCATCTCCTAAAAGAACTGTCAACGTCATAAGCGGGGGAGAAGATATCAATGGTGTAATGTATACCGCATCTAATAAAGTTTCTAATGTCATTATCACCTACAGGAAGCGGATACGACAAGTTTGGAAGAAAGTATTACCTTCGATGATGCAAATGCAGATGGCGTGTTATCTTCACATAATGATGCACTAGTAATATCTCTACTTGTATATGATACTAATGTGAAATGAGTTTTGATTGATCCAGGGGGTTCTATTAATATTATCCTACTAAAGGTATTGTGTGAAATGCAAGCTGATGAAAAAATTATTCCAAAGGCGCATACCTTATCTGGATTCGACAATTCTAGCGTGTTAACAAAAACAGAGGTAATATAACAAATTTTGCAGAATGTGTTACTAAAGAAACTAAATTTCAAGTAGTAGATATGGAAATAACTTATAACATGATCATTGGGAAACCATGGATCCATAACATGGATCTTGTACCATCAACTCTACATCAAGTTATTAAATTCCCATCACCTTGGGGAATTTTCCTAATTCGTGGAGATCAACATGCGGCCAGGAGTATTAATGTTATGACATATGCAAGCATCGTAAATGAATAGAAATAGCAATAACAGAGAACAGTAGAGGACATCATAGTTCAAACCTCAACTGAACAGGAACGAACAGACATAGACTCGAGACCTGACACAATTCAAGAGCCAGATGAAAATAAAAATATCAAAACAACAATTGAAGAATAGGAAGCTATTATATTATTTGAACAATGGCCCAATCAGAAGGTTTACGTTAGAGCAAACCTGAAACCAGACATGAGAGGTATGATAGTTAAATTTATAAAAGTTAACGTGGACTATTGTTCTTGGTCCCATGCTGATATGACAGGTATACCACTAGAGGTAATGACTCACAAGTTAAATGATCATACACACTAATAAAGCAAAAGAAAAGAAAGCAAGGAGCTTTCAAAAATCAAGTGATTCAAGATGATGTCCAAAAATTGTTAAAAATCAGGTCTATCCGTGAGGTAAAGTATCTTAATTGGTTAGCTCACACAGTTGTGTGCCTAAAAAGAATGGTAAGTGGAGAGTATGTGTAGATTATATAGATCTCAACAAAGCTTGCCCAAAAGATTCTTCCCTTTACCGCATATGGATCAGCTAATTGATGCTACTGCAAGGCATGAGTTATTAAGTTTTTTAGATGCATATTCAGGTTACAACCAAATTAAGATGGATCCAAGTGATAAAGAGAAAATCTCTTTCATCACAGACAGGGGAACTTACTGTTATAAAGTATGCCATTTGGTCTCAGAAATGCAAGGGCAACCTATCAAAGGTTGGTTACAAAAATGTTCCAGGAATATTTAGGAAAAACCATGGAGGTATATATAGACGATATGCTCATCAAAACTCAGCATTCAAACGATCATATATCACATTTGCCTGAAACATTTTCAAATTTTGCGAAAATTTAATATGAAACTTAATCCAGAAAAATGTGCATTTGGGGTCGCATCAGTAAGTTTTTGGGTTTTCATGTTTCTAACCGCGGCATTGAAGTAAACCCTACACAGATAAAAACAATAGAGTAAATCCCTGACGTGCTTACAAGTAAAAAAGAGGTCCAAAGACTAACGAGAAAAATTGCAGCTTTGGGGAGATTAATTTCCAAATCTTCAAAAAAGTGTTTCAAATTTTTATCAGTACTTAAAAAAGCAAGATCATTTCGAATGGAACAACAACTATCAAAAAGCACTTAGAAATTTGAAAGCATAATTGTCAAATCCAAAGCCAAAGGCAGGGGAGAAATTACTTGTTTATCTAGCTGTATGAAAAGTTGTGGTAAGTGTTGTTTTAGTTTGAGAGGACCAAGGTAAACAATCCCCTATCTATTATGTTAGTAAGTTTTTGTTAGATGCAGAAACACGGTATCCACTATTAAAAAATTAGCACTTGCTTTAATGATGGCATCTAGAAAATTAAGACCTTACTTTCAATGGCATCACATTGCTGTAGTAACTGTTTTCCCGTTACGTAACATTTTGCATAAGCATGAAGTACCAGGGAGGTAAGCAAAATGAGCTATTGAATTAAGTAATTAAGAAATCACTTATTAACCTAGAACTGCTGTAAAGTCTCAAGTCTTAGCTAATTTCGTGGCTGATTTAGCCAAGGGATGCAATTAGAAGAGCAAAAAGAGTTACAAGTGTTTAATGGTGCAAACCAGGGGACTTGGATTTTATTTACTGATGGTTCATCCAATATAAAAGGTGCGGATTTAGGAATCATTCTTGTACCACCTACGGGCGAAACCATTAGACAAGCTATAAAATATCATTCTATAACTAACAATGAAGCAGCGTATGAAGATGTGATTGTAGGTTTGGAACTGGCACGAGAACTCGGCATAACCCAAATCATAATCAAAAGTGATTCACAACTCGTGGTTAATCAAATGCTGGGGACTTACACAGCCAGGGAAACAAGAATGCAGCAATACTTAGAGAGAATAGATGAATTGATAAGGCAATTTCAAAACTGGTAGGCTGTACAAATACCAAGAGATGAAAATGTTGAAGCGGATGCTTTGGCCTATCTTGCATCTGCAGCTGACGTGGCAAACAATGCAAATGCTTTAGTTATACATTTATTTCATTCCGTTCTCGAACCTGATAAGAACGAGGTAAATTTTAATAATTTGACTTGGGATTGGAAAAACGAAATTATTGCTTTTTTGCAGTACGGTACCGTAACTTATGATAAAAGGAAAGCACATGTGTTTCATAAAAAGACTTCCCGTTACTGTTTAAATCAAGGAATCTTTATCGAAAAATGCTTGGTGAACCTTTGGCAAGATGTCTCGGACCTTCCCAAATGGAATACTTAATGAGGGAAATACATGAGGGACATTGCAGGAATCATGCAGGAGGAAAATTGTTGGTAAGAACTTTAATTAGGGCAAGATATTATTGGCCAAAGATGGAAGAGGAAGCAGAAAATTTTGTATCTAAATGCGACAAATGTCAGAGGTACGGTAATAATATGCATTACCAGCGGAGCTGTTGCATACAGTCATATCATCGTGGCCCTTTATTAAATGGGGCATGGATATTGTGGGTCCATTACTGCAAGCAAAAGGTCAGGTAAAGTTTCTACTTGTACTCACTGATCATTTCCCTAAATGGGTAAAAGTAGAAGCGTTTAAACAGGTACGAGAAAAAGAAGTTAAAGACTTCATTTGGAGGAACATAACATACCATTTTGGAGTACCAAAGGCAATTGTATGTGATAATGGACTACAATTCATAGGAGCTCAAATCACAGAGTTTTTTCAAAGTTAGCAAATCAAACGGATAACGTCCACACCATACTATCCAGTAGGTAATGGGCAAGCGGAATCCACAAACAAAGTCATTATCAATAATTTAATGAAGCAGTTACAAGAGTCAAAAGGTAACTGGCCTGTGGTATTACCTGCGGTTCTGTGGGCTTATCGTACAACTACAAAAACGAGCACGGGAGAAATTCCATTTTCATTGGTTTATGGTGCTGAAGCTTTGATTCCAGTCGAGATAGGAGAACCAAGCACATGGTTTATACAGGTAACTGAGGAATCGAGTAATGAAGAGATGCGGGTTAACCTTGATTTACTCAAGGGAAGGAGAGAAGCTGCCTAAATAAGAATGGCAGCACAAAAGTACGTCATTAAATAGCATTACAACCGGAGAGAGCGCCTCAGATTCTTCGAAATTGGGGACTTCGTGCTTAAAAGGATTTTTCAGTCTACAAAAGCTGCTAATTTAGGAAAGTCCAATATGGGAGGGACCCTATCGAATTTGAGATATTGCAGGAAAGGAGCATACGAGTTGGAGATGATGGATGGGAAAGATCTACCTTCACACTGGAATGTTGTTCATTTGAAGAGATATTACTTCTAAGGAAATACCCACGGTCAGGTATCACCATGTTAAATTTTATTTTTGAATTATTAAAATTTTACTACCGATTTTAGATGCTAGGCAAAACGCTAACCCGTACTAAATGATGAGTCACGACCTATACGGAAAAGTGGTATACACTAAAATTCCTGGCCCAAGGTTATAATTATTCTGATAGAAACACAAACAGGTTAAGCAGTCTTCATTTATAATCACACCCCCGAGTCCCGTATGTTTTTTCTTTTCAGGAAAAGAACCAAGTGCAAGAAATTAACAATTGCTCGAGGTCTTATACTTCAATGCTCAAACACTTGGGGGACTATAGATACATGGAGAAAATCAACCAAGATTTAAAAGAAAGATCAAATCTTAGAAGAAGCAAGTACATGATATTCATCATAGTGTTCTTCCCCATCAAAACACTCATCATAGTGTTCTTTCCCATGAGAATAATGAAGTCACTTCTCAAACCCTTCCTAATATTTCGAAGCTAAAAGGATCTAATGTATCCTCAAAATAGTTAGGGTAAAGACTATTTACCAAAACGGGTTATAAAAAGAAAACCCACTTTCCATTGTTCTTCTTTTGTAAAAAATCTGTTACAAGAAAAATAGTTATGAGAAAGCTATGCATGTAATTCAAATACATGTAAAGTGTTATTCAAAAATTTGACAAGGTTCATAAATAAAAACCTGTCAAAGTTATTTCAAAAAAAATATGTGTGTTCATATTTCTTTCATCGTATTATAACACCATTATGAAGTTGAGACGTCTTATTCATTAAGTGTCGGTATATAAAAGGGCACTATTTTATAAAACTCATGTCATGAGATTAATCATAAAGCATTTTTTCAAAGGATAAAAATACAAAATTATTCTCTAAGTCCTCAAGTATAAAAAGGCAAGAACAAAATGTATATAATTACTAAAAATTTGTCAATATATTTAAAAAGACTAAGTATAAACTTAGTCGCCAAAACAGTTTATTCAAATGCCCCATTATGAGAATTGGGGACTTTAACCAAAAATCCCTTAAAACGAACTAAGGGATTAGCCATCATTTTCCAAAAAAGAAAATAAAAATAAGTTAAAAGGTATAAACTGGTACTGGGAGGCAGGAGCATCAGAATTAACGGTGTGAACTTCATAAGAGGTAGTCATAGGCACGGTTTCAACTTCAGAAAGGGGAAGCCACAGGCACGGTGTCAACTTGAATCGAAGAAGTAGGTTCAACGAGGGGAGCAAAAATTATGGAAGTTTCAGCTTCTGAAGCTTGAGCCATGGTTACTTCACCCTCGGGAGCTTGAGCCACAATATTTTCAACTTCGAGAGCTTCAGCCTCGGCTACTTCATTTGCAAAATTTTTAGCCACGGGAGCCTCAATAGCAGGAGAAGGGACGTCCAGTGGATGTTGAGTCTTTTCTATAGCCTCCAAGACTTTGGCCAATTCTGACTCTAAGTCAAAGTTTCCTTGGCTGGCCTCTGTTATAGCATCTGGACGGGAGTTCAGAAAAGTCCATCTTACCTCCATATCCAACTTTTCTTCAAGTAATTTGTAGTCTCTTTCCCAAATAGCAAGTTCACTTTTTAGATCTTCATACTCAGTTAAAGTTGAATCAAAGGAGGCTTGGAAAGAGGCATGAGAACTTTCCAAGGCACTTACCTTGTCAGAAGAGTTTCTTAAATCTTCTTGAGCTTGAGTCAAACTTTGCACCAGCTCTCCTGCGTACTCTTCATTTTTGCCCAGAAGTTCCCTAAATTCTCTAATTTCTTCACTTGACTTCGACAATTGTTCCGAGAAAGAACACTCAAGGTGCTCTTTGTCCATCTCTGCTTGACTTGTAGAAGCCTTGGCAACTGCTAGCTCTGAGGTCAGTGTACGCTTCTGCTGCTCCAAATTATCTTTGCTTACCTGCAAGTCTTTAGTCATTTGAGCATTTTCAAACTGCTCCTTCCAATTAGCGGCTTCTAACTCATCTTCATGAGCCACTTTTTGGGCTTCAAAAATAGTTTGCTCAGACTCACGGGCTACTTTCTCTAGTAGGGAAATCCTACCCATTAACTTTGTGCTAATGAGGTTAGCCTGAAAATAATAAGGCACGAAAGTTAGAATTTAAAGGTAAAAAAGAAAGCTTTCAAATAAGTAAAGGAAATACCTTCAAAGTACTGAATGGTGTCATTCATCAAGGTCAAGTAGCTATGGTTGTTCATCTTCTCTTTTTCAATGTCACCAATCAAAAGTTCAAGCCAAACGTCTGCTTGACCAGATTTCCTCAAGAGACTGCTATTAGCAGGAACTTCGATGGTCACACTCCTCATAGCCATACTTCTGGTTGTAGAACCCGCTTCTCTGTGCTGATCAGTAGAAGGGGAAACTATGGAAGGAGGATCGATAGAAGAAGTGAAAAAAGCCAGAGGGGGAGTTAAAGCAGTTGAAGTAGGTAAGGAAGAATGGAAGGAACAGGAGTTGAAAAAGAGGAAAGATTAAGCTCATCTAAAACCAGACCCAACTCACCACTCTCAAAACCGTCAAAACAAAGTTGTTGACTGGACTCACCAATATCCTCAAGGGTAGTGTCATCATCAGAGACAAGGTGAATGAGCTCATTAGGTGAGGTACGAGAAGGCAAAATCTCAGTCTCATCTTTAGATATAATGCGCCTCCTGGCTCTTGGTCTAGCTATTGATGAGTCGCCCTCGTCCCTCTCCTCTTCAGAATCTTCTTAAATGATTTTTCTCTTTGTTGAAGTATCTTGAGCTCTCTCCAAAGAAAGTTGAGTTCCTAAAGAAGCTCGAGTGGCTATAACAGATTCAGCTGAAACCCCTCGAATTGGAAATCCTGATAAAAAGAAGGATGAGAATCAAAACAGAAATGAAAGAATTTACATACGAGAAAGTATAAAAAGTTCTTAACGTGAGTTTTCACCTTCCAACCATAGTAACTGGAAATATACTTCTAGGTTCTATCCTCCATAGGCACAACTCTCAATATTAATTCTACCAAACCACGGAAACTAGGAATGGGATCCACAACTCCTATGGTTGCTACAAAAAAGCAAAAGAGAGTAAAATCAGATAAGGTGTTAAAACTGTAGAAAAGAGGTTCGAAAAAAGAAAAAACACTTACGTGCAAGATTCCACTTTTTAGGAAAATGCATATTTTCTCTACCCACCAAATTAATTGTGGATACCACAACAAAACAGGCATACCACTCACGGCCTTTGTCATCTTCAGGGATCACGAAAACCCTATTACTCCTTGCTGCTAAGGTAAATACATCATTGCAAAATAGCTTGGGGGAGTAAAGATGAATAAGGTGGGGAAAGCTAAAATCAACACTTGCCTGACAAATGCCTCAAACAAGCCACTGCTCTCCAAATGAGTGGGCCAATTTGTGCTAAACAAACCTTGAAAAAAATGACGAAATCAAGGATCACAGGGTCAATTGCTTGTATGAATCCCAAAGTAAAAGGATAAGTGTAAACAAAGGAAAATCCAGTTTTATAAAAAGAAATTCTTTGGTTTGGATTGGGAATTTCAATACGAATACTCCAATGACAGTCTCTACAAACCACATGAATTAAAACTTTTGTAATCAAGGTGGGAGAAATATCGGCATGATTTAAGCCAATAACTTATTTTTTAAGAGATTCTCTATCATGGTCAAAGGATAGATCGTTGGGCACTATCTCATATATCGTAGGTTCTTGTAGGGTTTTTGAGGTTCTTTACCTTTGGAAGAAGATTGTTGCGTGAAACAACCTCTAGCTCTAGAGATAGCACCAAAACTAGAAGAAGGTAAAGAAGAACCAGCAGAAGTGCTTCCACCACGGGTGAATCCAAGACTATGAAGCCTACCACCTCTACCCCTTCTATGTCTGACGGCATTGGGGAAATTATCCGAGATCGAAACTCTTATAGGGTTAGGATTTGAAGACGACATGGTAAAAAAACGGCGAATTAAGGAAGAAGTGAATAGTGCTGAAGAATAAAGTACTGGGTAAAACTTCATGAAGAAGAAGATAAGAGAAAAATGCTTGAATTTATATATAAAAACAACCGTCAAAAGCAAGAAGTGTAATGATGCAAAGCCTAAAATAAAGGCAACTAACTCTTCGTGAATAGTGGAGTCGTAAAATCCTTGAAAAATGCTGTAAAACTGAAAAATCGGAGGGAGAATGACACGTGTGTAGAAGCATTAAATGGAAAAGACAATTGAAGCGTCAATGTTGTCATAATATTAATGATGGTTAAAATTTCCTTTTTAATGAGATCCACTTCCGAAATATTTAATTGATAAATAAATGGAAAGTGGGGGACTATCTATATTGGGGAAAAACTGAATTTACATATTGAAAGTGACGTGTCATGACACATGTATCAGTTAAATGATCAAGGCATTATAATTAGCCACGAGGCACGAGCAACAACAGATATGGGAGAAGATACTTAAAGAGGCACGGGTTGTTATTCAAATGACACAAAGCTCATACATATTCAAGTCATTTAAAGCTGGAGGATCAAGAAGAATAAAGGAAATGAATCTGACAATGCAGAAGAGGCCAAATTCATCATTAAATGCTAAATACGTTAGAGGATTTATATTTAATGTAAATGATTGAGTAACGTTTCTTTTAATGTCATAATTGCCTTATTAAGATAAAGGCAATATATATTTCCCTAGAATTTACTATAAAAGGGGGGAGTTAGAACATTTGTAGGGACACGAAATACTAATGAGGCACTATTGAAATACAATCTGATTTCTGCTTTCTTTTATATTTTTTCTCAAAGTCTTTCATTATTTTTTTTCTTGATTGTCAGTAACTCATATTCTTCTTTATTTCTAGCTTTGACCAAAGTTTCAGTTTTTTTGGTTAAACAATTATGGTGGCGCATGTGAAGGGGATAAATATTTTGAAGAACCATGTTTGTTTTTTCACTTTGGAAAATCAAATTCAACCAGATAAATTTGGACAAACCAACTTTGAACTGCCGATCTTTCTTGCCTACTAAACCATACAGTGGTATTATGATGTTGGTGTGTTGGTTATTGTATACAGTAAAATGTGTTGCGTCAAGTGGCCACTTAAAAGAATGACACGTGAAACCTAAAGCAATAGATAGTCGGAATCAAAGGCAATTATCTTATTTGTTACTAGAAGAAACGACTTTGATAAAGAGGCAATAAATACCTCCGTTCGATAGTATTTAATGAAGAACATTCTACAACATTTTGTATACTGCATGTTACAAAGAGATATGGCATTCATGCAAGTTGTTACACATTCTTAATTGACATTGAATAGGGGCTTGATCCTAGTTCATTATTCCCTAGTTGTAATTATAAATAGTGAATTCTATTACCTTTACAAGGACATGATGTTTTTGGCAAACCAATAATATAATCTACTCCATGCTTTATACAATCTTATTTTCTTGTTCCTTAGTCTCATCATTGTTGGGCCTGTATGCTCTTGTCCCCGGGGTTACTATTACACGTAAATTCACTTATCTTTTCCCTTTTAATTTGCTTTAAGCTTTTACCCAGCGTGAGAGCCATATTGAAAATGTAAAAAATAATAGTATTATAGTATGATATGTAAGGAGAAAAGAAAAAAAAAGAAAAAAGAAAAGAAAAGAAGCATAGAAATAAAAAAAATATAAAGAAAAAATTCCCCACGAAACCTACTATGGGTAGGAAATATAATTAGTTTATGGGTAGAAAAAAAATTGATAGACAAGAGTAAATAGTTTTGTTTTGGGAAACTTACACAAATGTCTCAAATAAATCTCAACTTGCTAACCTCTAACCATTAGTTATAGATTTACCAAAACTAGCCAACAAAAATTGAAAAATCAAATAATAGGGTTCTTTCTATCAAAGAATCACATGGAAAAACTACCTTTCATATTTTTAAGCGCGATTAGCAACATTAAATACAAGACGGAAAGGATCACATGATAAAATATAAAAATCTATGCAATATTCCAAAAATCTAAACAAAAAAGAAACTTTTTCAATGGGTATAGTTGAAATTCATTGAAAATATATAGATAAGTCAATAAACAAAATTTGAGGAAGATTGAAGGTGATTTGGAGTGATTTTGTATTAAAATTCATAATTAAATCGAGTTCAAAAAAGTCTTATGTGACATAAGTATCAAACATGTATCTCACATACACGTATATATGGATAAACATGTGATACATAATTGATACAAATATGATACATATGTGATACACAAATGACACACAGTGTGATACACATATCATTTTTTCTCATGTTCAGCTTTTACTTTGAATTTTTAATTCAAAACACCTCAAAACTTCACCGAATCATCCCAAAACTGAGATTGAAGCTCCTTAAGTTGTGTCCAATCAATTTTAGTAACATCCACTCAAAACAAAGCAAAACTTTGATATTTTTTTGCTATAGATAGCTAATTGGCTAATTTTGTTAATATTAGTAATATTTTACCAATTGGCCAATTTACGTAATGAACTACTTATCAATAGACATAACTGGTAATTTCCTTTTATTTTTGTGGTAACTGTGTCAAAACTTCCCATTATTAACTTAACCCGATTTGATCTGCTTAAATTCAACCTAACACGTCCATTTGACACCCCTAGTTTTAACAAAATAAAGACCGATCTCTCCACCCGTTTTCCTTTGCATACTTAGCCAAACTTTGTTTAAACATATGTTGAACCAATTTTCAATTAAGCCCCTTTTGCACAATAATCTACTCACCTAAATTACAAGTAATTACCTATTAAACTACCATTTATTTCCATCCACAAACTAATTATGCAATTAATAAATCCTAAAATGTAAAGATGAAAGAAAAAAAACAAATGCATTTTTTGTGATTTTTGTATTGTAAAGTGCCACTAAATGCAACAAATGTAATTAAAATGAGATGATGCAATTAGAAATGCAAACACAGCACATAAAAATCTACAATCATCAATTACTAGCTTAAAGTCCTATGGTTACTGATTATAATTTATGGGGTAATTGAGTTTGATTCGCCTGAGAGAAGTTGTGCATCCTTGTTATCTATTAGTACATTTGATTTCTTGGATCAATATAGTTTACTTAAATTCACATCTTGTGAGTGTGCTACAGAGTTTGGGCAATTATGCAAACCACTCTTCAAAAGCAACTAGATCATGTTCAAAGGAGATATATCTGAGATTTCTGTGAATTGAGAAAATTTTGTATCAATATCAAGCTCCCAATATGCCTGGATCATGAAATGATTCAGCAGAAGTGCCGTCCACCTGAATTGGTGATGTCGCACGCTGTAAGGGACTGGTATTTTAGCAGAAGTCAAAAATATATTTTGGGTTAGTTTGATTCGGGTACAAGTGATGTTTAGATTCTAAAATGTGGAGTTCAAAACCGAAATGATGTAAAATTGGACTCAAAATTTATTTTTAATGTTAAAAAAAAAAGTTACTTTCGCAGTATTTTACTGCGAATTGGGTTAACAAAATTTTTATCGTTAACTTAATTCGCAGTAAAATACTGCGAAATATTAAAAAATTATTTTTTTATGTAATTCGCAGTATTATACTGCGAATAACGTAAAATGATAAATCTAATTAAGCATCTGTGTCAGGCCAAAAATAAGGAGGTAATTCGTAGTGCAATTCGCAGTAATATACTGCGAAATACCTCTTTATTTTTGGCCCCACCTAAATATTTTAACTGACCCAACAATAATAATTTAAAAATATAAAATACAGTATTTTATTGCAAATTTCTTTGAAAAATTCTACGCCCCGAGCTCGGATTTGCCTTATTTATAGGCGTTTCATTTTCATGAACATTCATTCAATAAATTTCTCTCTTCTTCTTATCAATCTTTTTTTACAATGTCTGAAGTATAAAAAGTAAGGGTTTACTATATTGAGGTGGTGAGATTGTGCTGGAGAATAATTCTGTGAGGTATAACTCACATCCACAGTGTCACGTTAAATTGCCTCATAATATGGAGTACAATACATTGGTAATGTTGTTACGTAAAAAAAAGAGTGAGCGGAGGAGTTCGGTTAACTTTAAAGTAACCGGTAGATTTCCGTATTCAGTGAATTAGAGAGAATAATTATGTATGGGTTCCAGGCTTGGTTCTTTTAGGGCCGGTAGCACCGAGTTATCCTTAAGTATTATGCTTTTCAATTTCAATATTTTAAGAATTTTCTAACCTTATATTATAAATTTTTGAAATTAGAGAGAATAATATGTATGGATTCCATGCTTGATTTTTTTAGGGCCGGTAGCTCCGAGTTATCCTTAAGTATTATGCTTCTCAATTTCAACATTTTTAGAATTTTCTTATCTTATTATAAATTTTTAAATTGGAGAGAATAATTATGTATGGGTTCCAGCCTTGATTTTTTAGGCCCGGTAGCACGGAGTTATCCTTAATTATTATGCTTCTCAATTCAACATTTATAGAATTTTCTTACCTTATTATAAATTTTTGAATTGGAGAGAATAAATATGTATGAGGAGTTCTAGGCTTGATTTTTTATGCCCGTAGCACCAAGTTATCCTTAATTATTATGCTTCTTAATTTCAACAGTTTTAGAATTTTCAAGAATAATTATGTATGGGTTCCAAGCTTGATTTTTTACGCCCGGTAGCACCGAGTTATCCTTAATAATTATGCTTCTCAATTTCAACATTTTTAGAATTTTCTTACCTTATTATAAATTTTTGAATTAGAGAGAATATTATGTATGAGTTCCAGGCTTCATTTTTTAGATCCGGTTGCACAGAGTTATCCTTAATTATTATGCTTCTCAATCAATATTTTTAGAATTTTCTTACCTTATTGTAAATTTTCTTCCTTAATTTCAATAATTATATATGGGTTTTCAGACTTTATTTTTAGGTCTGGTAGCACCGAGTTATCCTTACTATGCTACAAGGCTCTATATTTTACTATAGTACAAGGCTCTATATTTTGCTACGCTAAAAGGCACTACATTTTTACTATGCTAAAAGACTATATTTTGCTTCGCTAAAAGGCTATATTTCACTAAAAGGCACTACATTTTTACAGTATTTTACTACACTACAAGGCTCTATATTTATCACATTTTAAGCATTTGTTTTCACAAAAAATAATATATTTCGGGTATATAAATCAAATATAACACAAACAATCCGGCAACATTTTTGGTCACACACATAACATAAATTCTGGTAAATAAAAAAAATCACAAAAACAATCTGGTATAAATTTTTTTCACAAGCATAACATAAATTCGGATATATTAAAGAACACAAACATAACATAAATTCACATGTAAATATATTAAATAATATTAATATGCATGAATATACGAGTTTCGCCATAAAATAAATTGAAATATCTCGATGTAAATTTTCTTGAATATTTTTGGATTCGAAATTTTGCACCCGAAATACGGAATCGAAACCTTCTTATGTGTGTGAGACCTACACTCCTTGTTCATTATGGGACTGGTAGGGCCGAAATTTGTTTTAATCAACGGACTTGGGGTTGGGGGGACCAGAATGGGAGCAATTATTTGTTTAATGGAGAGACTTCAGTTTTTGTCTTTGAGGAAGATGACCATGCCTTTTTTAAATATGCATTTCGCAGTATAATATTTCGAATTAGGGTAATTCGCAATAATATACTGCGAAATGCATATATTTAAAAACGGTCTGGGCCCAGAATTTAATGAGACGTCTCGTTTATCTGTAACTCCCAGTATAATACTGCGAATTACATTTAAAAAAATTATTTTTTAGTATTTCGTAATATTATTATACTGCGAATTGAGTTAACGGTAAAAATTCCGTTAACTCATTTCTTAGTAAAATACTACAAGATACGTATAAAAGTAATTTTTTTCAACATCATTTACGAATTTTGAGTCCAATTTTACATCATTTCGGTTTCGGAATCCTAAAATGTGGATAGATGACGTGTATAACATAAAACATAAAATATTTGTCGGAAATTTTTTTCACTTCTTTTAAATTTAAACACCCTTGGAGAAATTTCTAGCTTCACCACTAGATAGTTAGTTGTATACCAGATTGTCATTGCCCCCTGACGCGAGCTCTCGATCATCATGAGACCATTTTAGTCCACATACCTGATAGGTATATTCATATTTAGCTCAGAATATATTATCGATAATAATCTCTCAAGTTGTGGAAATTTACCTCAGACTTGTACCAACAAACTTGCTCACAAAGTCACTAGGAACGCGAATGTCATGCTGAAGCATGTTTCTGTCTCTGCTACCAGAAGATAAGATGCGCGAAACTCCATGCAAGAACTCCTGTTGTCTGATGTCCACCCAAGGTTCTAACCTTCTTGCATTGTGTGGCATCCCAAACCTGTAAGAAAGAAAGTATTCATACAGGTTCTCTCTCTATACAGGACTGATATATATAAGACAATCTAATCTCTACCTGAACTTGCCCAAGACTTGTACCAATAGATATGTAAGACCCCCCCCCCCCCCCTGGTCCACTGGACTGAGCAGACACTATCGGTGGGTCCTAAGTCGCACAGCTTTGTCACCTTGACAACAAATATTCATATTCTGAAAGTTTCAGATAGTTGTTAATTACTATGATATAAGTTGAAAAGCATTTCCCAAGCTAGATACACACTCTACTATTTGAAGATGTCCATAAATAAACACATCTTCCTAGCCCAACAGCAAGAACATTCTGAGAGGACCAATCAACTAGGTTCAAGTAGAAGTCATCTTGAAGTGCTGGTGCATCTAGAACCTGTCATTGTAGCCATGAAAATCAGATACTACTTTGCAACAAAAACCAGTTTCAAATAACCTAGTTTTATTGCTCATAAAAGATACAATTGAATGATACTCACTCCAATTGAAAACCACAAGATAGTGTTTTGAATTTTTTTTTTTTTAAATGCATGTGTATATATATATATATATATATATATATATATATATATATATATATATATATATATATATATATATACCTTGTGGGGTGTCTTGGGCACTTTCCTAGGGGGTTTAGGAGGGGTAGAAACCTCGTTAGAGAGGGAAGTGTCGTGCCCCAAAACGGAAGGCGAGTAAGGAGAATTAGGCCCTGAATTTTCAGTCTTGAACCTCAGCATATTCTTGCTGGGGCTCATTGGGAACCACCTGCAGGAGAAGAAAAGCAACCAAAATCAGACCCAAAAAGCTCAGATTTCAACAATCTGGAGTAAGCATCGTTGTTGGTTCCTCCTGATCCCTCCTTGACAGGAGACGCCTTCTCTACCAGCCCAAAAGTATGTAGCCTCGACGAAGATCTACAAGGGATGAACCTATCACTGCAAGTAGCAGATTTGGATGACGGGGATGATGACAGGTTTGATATAGTCGAAGGTGACCTGTTGGACATTGGGGATCCCAAGTTACTAGTTCTACATCGAAGCTTTGAGCTGGGAGGAGAAGAAAAGGCGTCAAGCCGAAGACTCGTTTCCGACATTGTTGGTGGAAGGTTAATTCCACTCTTTCTTCTTGACTCCATGATTGTTGTTGTTCTTTTTCTGACCTTCAAAAATTCGACAGACAGTAGAGAATAAACCTAAAACCACAGAGGAGTGAAGGAAGAGAGGTGGTAACGGATAGTTTTGTGATCTTAGGGAAAGAGGATTTTGATGAAATATTAGGAGGAGCGCTCTAACGGTCACTTGTGTTGCCCAACATTTTATTATTTTATATTTTATTATGTCTGTGTTGATCTTAATAACTCTACTAGCCGTTGCTTAGATTTCAGCTGAAATTAGTTTTTTCTTTAATATTGTATATTATTTGCGTTTGGTCAAGTTCCTGCAAATATAGTTTTTACAAACTCAGTTTTCTAGTATTCAAATTAATGTTTGTTTTTGACCTATTTTATTTAAGGAAGAAAAGTTTTTTTTATTTTTAATTCCAGATTCATATGTTTGTTTTAGAGTTTGCAACCACTTTTTTCCAAAAATTCAAAAATACAGCTTGCTTGCAACTAATATTTCTGTTATAAAATCTCCTATTTTAGGTGAATATTCATATTTAGAGAGATTCTAGGGTTTACTTCTTGGTGGCTAAGTCACCACCTCCCTATAAATATAGGGGTTCTATTCTATTGTAAACCATCCCAAAGTATCAATAAGAATACTCCTCTCTCTACTTTTCTCTCTATTGTTCTTGTTCTTGTATTATTGTTCTTGTTCTTATATTATTTCATAACACATTATCAGCACGAGACTCTACCGTCTCAAGAATCGTTCTCGAGAAAAACTAAGGTATTTCTCTCTTCCTAATTTGATTCTCGATTATGTCTGACATTATGAAAAGAAAGTTCGATGCCCTTGAAATTTCGGGCAAGAACTATATGACATGGGTGTTGGATGCTGAAATCCACTTAGATGCTATGGGTCTTGGAGACGCCATTAAAGATAGAGATAAAGCATCCACCCAAGACTGTGCTAAGGCCTTGATTTTCTTGCGCCATCGCCTTGATGAAGGTTTGAAGATTGAATATCTCACCGTCAAGGATCCACTCATCTTGTGGAAAGGCTTAAAGGAGAGATATGACAACCTGAAGTTGGTCACTCTGCCACAAGCACGATATGATTGGGCTCATCTGAGGCTCCAAGACTTTAAGTCTGTTTCTGAATATAATTCTGCAATGTTCAGAATTACTTCTAAATTGAAGCTATGTGGAGATAAATCTCCGATTATGATATGCTTAAGAAAATATTTACAACGTTTCATGCCTCCAATATGGTACTGCAACAACAGTACAGAGAGAAAGGCTTCACAAAGTACTCTGAACTGATTTCTCTTCTACTTGTGGCTGAGCGAAATAATGACCTGCTCATGAGAAATCACGAAAATCGACCCACTGGGTCTACACCACTGCCTGTTGCAGATAAGGTGTATTCTCATTATGCCAATCATGAAAAAGGCCATGGATCTAACCATGGTCGTGGTCGTAATCGGGGTCATAGCCGTGGACGTAGAGAAGGAAGAAATCTCCATGATGTCCGTCACCCCCCGAGGAGAGATAACCGCCGAAAGCAGAAACGGGATTATGAGGATCCTAAGGCAAATAGTTCAGAAACTATATGTTATCGTTGCGGTGGAAAAGGGCACTGGTCAAAAGCTTGCTGTATACCAAGACATTGGTTGACCTTTATCAAGCATCTCGAAAGAGTAAAGGCCCTGAAACAAATTTTGTCTCTGACGACAATTTTGACATCACCCACTTGGATGTGGCAGATTTCTTTGAGCAACCCGATGGGAAAATAGACCACCTAATCGGTGATGGATCTGTGATGAAAGAAGATGGAGTTGTTTGATTTTATTTCACTTATTTGTAATAGTTAGTGAATAAACTAATAGTCATTAGTATCAGCTCGTATTAGTTAGTTTATGATATAATGTTAGTATTACTTCTTTATAATGTTTCAATATGCTCAGATTTCAATAATATTTTTATTTTCCAGTAGCGGTAATCGACTAACCTAACAGTTAGTCGATTATCTAATATTTTGCATTAAAACTGCATAACAATCGATTGTGTATGTTCAACAATCGATTGTCAATGTTCAACAATCGATTGTCTATGTTTAACAATCGATTGTCTTAAGACAGTGTGATCTGAAGTATTTCAAAATAGCAAATAATCGATTGTGTATGTTTAACAATCGATTGTCAACGTTCAACAATCGATTGTCTATGTTTAACAATCGATTAAGACTGTGATCTGAAGTTTTTCAAAATAGCAAATAATCGATTGTGTGTGTTTAACAATCGATTGTCAATGTTCAACAATCGATTGTGTATGTTTAACAATCGATTGTTTTAAGAAAATGCTTAAACTGAATTTTTCAAACTGCAAAGTAATCGATTATGGAAAACATATAGTCGACTATCTGATTTAGTTAGTCAACTGACCTCAGCAGATTTTGAAAATATTGTTTAAATGTGAGACAAACGAATTGAATTTGTTTATTCTTATGTTCGTGTATTTCTTTTGTATGTCGAACTATGGGAAAGCAAATATGGATATCTCACAAAGCAAGCTTGGATCAACGTCGAGTTGTAAAAATATTTGTTTAGTTGATTCATGTACTACACATACGATACTCAAAGAAAAGGAATATTTCTCTCAACTAAATATGTGTAAGGAAAATGTTACTACAATCTCTGGTAGTAGTAAATTGATTGAAGGCTCCGGAAGAGCAACTGTAACTCTGCCCAAAGGCACGATGTTTATCATAGAGAATGCAATGTTCTCCTCCAAGTCTAAGAGAAACTTGTTGAGTTTTAAAGATATACGCCGGAATGGCTATCATATTGAGACAATAGATGAAGATAATCTTGAATATCTCATCATTACAAAGAATGTCTCCGGCCAAAAGAGGGTTATTGAGAAATTCCCATCTTTATCTTGTGGCCTGTATTGGACAAGAATTAGTGCAATTGAGGCACATTCAACAGTAAACCAAAAGGTTACTGATTCCAATACTTTCGTACTTTGGCATGATCGATTGGGACACCCGGGATCGATCATGATGAGACGGATTATAGAAAGCTCATATGGACATCCGTTAAAGAATTTCAAAATTCTTTCAAATAATGAATATCCTTGCACTTCTTGTTATCAAGGCAAGTTGATTATCAGACCATCACCAACAAAGGTTGGGACTGAGTCACCCACCTTTTTGGAACGTATACAAGGGGACATTTGTGGACCTATTCACCCACCCAGTGGGTCCTTTAGGTATTTTATGGTCTTGATAGACGCATCCTGTAGATGGTCTCATGTGTGCCTGTTGTCATCACGCAACCTTGCGTTTGCGAAATTAATGGCACAAATAATTCGACTACGAGCACAATTTCCTGATAATCCAATCAAGTCTATTAGACTGGATAATGCTGCTGAGTTTTCATCCCAAGCATTTAATGATTACTGCTTATCAATTGGGATAAAAGTGGAACATTCTGTAGCTCATGTTCACACTCAAAACGGTCTTGCAGAATCGTTAATTAAACGCCTGCAGTTGATTGCAAGGCCATTACTCATGAAAACGAGGCTGCCCACTTCGGTATGGGGTCACGCCATTTTGCATGCAGCAATGCTAATTCGTCTCAGACCGACGAATTATCACAAATATTCCCCGTTGCAATTGGTTTTGGGTCATGAACCCAATATATCCCATTTAAGAATCTTTGGATGCGCAGTATATGTGCCTATAGCACCGCCATCCCGCACCAAAATGGGTCCGCAAAGAAGGTTAGGAATATATGTTGGGTTTGAATCGCCCTCCATCATTCGCTACCTCGAAACATTGACAAGGGACTTGTTCACTGCACGATTTGCAGACTGTCGATTCGATGAGACACTTTTCCCAAAATTAGGGGGAGAAGTTGGTGAAACCAAACGGGAAATTTTGTGGAAAAATGCATCATTATCTCATCTTGATCCACATACCTCTATTTGTGAAAGAGAGGTACAAAAGATTATCCATTTGCAAAGAATAGCAAATCAAATGCCTGACGCATTTACGGACTTGAAAAGGATAACGAAATCCCACATCCCCGCGGAAAATGTTCCAATCCGTATTGATGTCCCTGTTGGACAATCATCTAGTGTCATAACCAATGAGTCGAATGCACGCCTAAAGCGTGGCAGGCCATTAGGTTCTAAAGATCGAAATCCTAGAAAGAGGAAAGCAAATGATAAAAATGACACTACGAAAGAATCTCATGAGGAAATTCATGATTTAACAAATTCTGAGATTCATGAAGAATCCATTGAGCCCGAGACTCTGGAAAATACGGAACTATCCATAAATCCAATCAATATTGAGGCAAATTTTGATCGAGTGGATATAGTGGTGGATAATGTCTTTGCTTATAATGTCGCATCTAGCATTATGCAAGAATGTGAGGATCTCGAACCTCAATCTGTTGAAGAATGTCGAAAAAGACATGATTGGCCAAAATGGCAAGAAGCAATTCAATCAGAATTGAATTCGCTGGCAAAACGTGAAGTTTTTGGCCCTATAGTTGAAACACCTAATAGTGTTAAGCCCGTTGGCTATAAATGGGTCTTTGTACGCAAGAGAAATGAGAAAAACGAGGTACAAAGATATAAGGCACGCCTTGTTGCGCAAGGTTTTTCTCAAAGGCCTGGTGTCGATTATGAAGAGACATATTCGCCTGTAATGGATGCTATAACCTTTCGTTATCTCATCAGTTTTGCTGTCCTTGAAAAGCTTGACATGCAATTAATGGATGTGGTTACTGCCTATCTTTATGGCTCACTTGATAATGAGATATACATGAAAATTCCCGATGGACTCAAAGTGCCAAACGCTCATAATTCAAAGTCTCGAGAAATGTTTTCAATTAAACTGAAAAGATCTTTGTATGGTCTAAAGCAATCAGGACGAAGGTGGTATAATCGTCTTAGTTAGTATTTGTTAAAAGAAGGCTATATAAATGACGCCATTTGCCCGTGTTTTTTTATAAAGAAAACAACATCGGAATTTGTTGTACTTGCCGTATATGTCGATGACATAAACCTTATTGGAACCCCCATAGAACTCCAAAAGGCAATTGATTATCTAAAGGATGAATTCGAGATGAAAGATCTCGGAAAGACAAAATTATGTCTTGGTTTGCAAATTGAATATATGGCAAACGGAATTTTTGTCCATCAATCTACCTATATAGAAAAGGTACTGAAACGGTTTTACATGGATGGAGCACATCCTTTAAGTACACCGATGGTTGTTCGATCACTTGATGTGAATATAGATCCATTCCGACCGCAAGAAAGGAATGAAGAGCTACTTGGTCCTGAAGTACCATATCTTAGTGCAATTGGCGCACGAATGTATCTTGCAAATACTACAAGGCCTGACATATCCTTTTCAGTTAATGTCTTAGCAAGATTTAGCTCGGCTCCTACAAGGAGACATTGGAATGGGATCAAACACATATTGTGGTACCTAAAGGGGACTACCGATATGGGCTTATTTTATGGCAAGAATTGCAGTCCTGATCTTGTTGGTTATGCTGATGCTGGATATTTATCCGACCCACACAAGGCTCGATCTCAAACGGGTTATGTGTTTACCTGTGGAGGCACCGCCATATCTTGGCGATCGACTAAGCAATCAATTGTGGCTACTTCATCTAATCATGCCGAGATAATTGCTATTCATGAAGCAAGTCGGGAGTGTGTGTGGTTGAGGTCTATAATACATCATATTCAAGACAAATGTGGTTTGAAGTGTAATAAACTACCCACGACTTTGTATGAAGACAATGCAGCATGTATAGCTCAATTGAAGGGAGGATTCATAAAAGGAGATAGAACAAAGCATATTTCACCAAAGTTATTTTTCACACATGATCTTCAAAAGAATGGTGATATCAATGTGCAACAGATTCGTTCAAGCGATAATATGGCTGATTTGTTCACAAAATCTCTACCAACGTCAACCTTCAAGAAGCTAGTTCACAAGATCGGAATGCGAAGACTTAAGGATATGAATTGATGTTCTTATCAGGGGGAGTTAATGCGCGTTGCACTCTTTTTCCCTTACAAGGTTTTGTCCCACTGGGTTTTCCTTGCAAGGTTTTTAACGAGGCAACCAATAGGCGCATATTCAAACATGTGTACTCTTTTTCCTTTTCTTTAATTTTTCCCATTGGGTTTTGTTTTAGTTAAGGTTTTAACGAGGCACATCATTGAATAGACATTCAAGAGGGAGTGTTATAAAATCTCCTATTTTAGGTGAATGTCCATATTTAGAGAGATTCTAGGGTTTACTTCTTGGTGGCTAAGTCACCACCTCCCTATAAATATAGGGGTTCTATTCTATTGTAAACCAACCCAAAGTATCAATAAGAATACTCCTCTCTCTACTTTTCTCTCTATTGTTCTTGTTCTTATATTATTTCATAACAATTTCCACCTTACATTATTTATTTCTGTTGGCAAAAAACTTCTCAAACAAACACTTCAAAACTCTCTGTAAAAACTCAAACTAACGCCATATTCCTCCGTCACACTTTACACTTTTGCCCATAAAAAAATCCCACTAGTGGCAGAGACGAGCAAAAGCAACTCTTGAAGGTCTTTTTTCTTTTAGCAAATATATGACTAGTCTGGAGATCTAGTGGCTAATATATAAATAATAATTCAAAATTGGAATTCAACGTTTACAATTTTGTCCAAAATCAAATATGAAAACTGCTAATCTAAGAAAGCTATAAATGCTAACTATTACATATGTAAAACTAGCAACTCCTAACGGTGCCTCATCGAGGTAGAGGTTCTTTTGGTAGAGGCAATCCTCCCAAGCCGATTCAGTCAGCTCTCCAGGCATCCTACGGTACTTTAGGCAGTCGCAATTCATATGGGCATCGTCTAGAGCAGTTTGCTCCCATTAGTGCACCACCGATATAGAGCTATCACAGTGAGTATCCAGGCCGTGAGGTTCAGTCTCAGCTTCAGCAGCCACAACAACCAAGGGCTTGCTATACATATGGAGACCTTAGGCACGTCGCGAGATTTTGCCCTAGGTCACAGGGCGGCATGCCACAACAGTGTTCTTGTTCCATGGTTCCGGCACCGGTTGCTTCACTACCCGCTTAGCAGCTAGAGGCAGGGGTCAGGCTGCTAGAGGTGGAGATCAAGCGGCTTGAGGTGGTGTCAGGCCATTATAGGTGGAGGCAGCTAGTTTGAGGTCGACTGAGGGGAGGAGGTCATAGTGGTGGGCCCATCCCCATTTTTTTGCATTCCCAACCAGTCCTAAGATAGAGTCATTTGATATCATCATCACAAGTATTGTTACAATTTGCTATAGAGATGCCTCGGTTTTATTTGATCTGGGCTCTACTTATTCATACGTGTTATCCTATTTTTCTTCATATCTAGTCATGCCTCGTGATTATTTTAGTGCTCATGTCTATGTGTCCATGCCTATGGGGGATTGTATTGTAGTAGATCGTGTTTATTATTCGTGTGTGGTTTGTATCGGGAGCCTTGAGACTAGTATAGATATTCTACTTCTTGATATGGTAGAATTTGATGTTATCTTGGGTATGGGTTGGCTGTCACCTTATCATGTTATGTTGGATTGCTACGCCAAGATGGTGACATTAGTCATATCGGGGTTGTCTTGATTAGAGTAGAGAGGGACTCTTGACCATTCTACTAGCAGGGCTACTTCTTATGTGAATGCTCGGTGTATGGTCGAGAAGGGATGCCTAACATATTTGGCTTATATCCATGATCCTAGTGCAGAGGTTCCTTCCATGGATTCAGTACTAGTTGTGTGTGAGTTTCCAGCGGTGTTTCCCACCGATTTGTCGGGGATGCCACCCGACAGAGATATCGACTTCTGTATTGACTTGGCTCCGGGAACTCAGGCCATTTCTATTCCACTATATCGTATGTCCCCAGTTGAGTTGAAGGAATTGAAGGAGCAATTACAAGACTTTCTTGAGAAGGACCTAAAGTCTCGCCTTGGGGTGCACCAGTGTTGTTTGTGGAGAAGAAGGATGGAACAATGAGGTTGTGTATTGACTATCAGCAGTTGTACAAAGTCACTGTCAAGAACAAGTATCCTTTGCCAAGGATTGATGACTTATTTGACCAGCTTCTAGGTGCCAAAGTATTTCGAAAGATTAATTTGAGATCTGGCTACTATCATGTGAAAATTAGGCCATCGGCTGTCCCTATGGTAGCTTTTCAAACTCGATACTGTCGCTGTGAGTTCTTTGTGATGTCATTTGGCTTAAAAAATACCCCAACAACATTTATGGATTTGATGAAGCGGGTGTTCAAGCCCTATGTGGATTCTTTTGTGATTGTTTCATTGATGATATTTTGGTCTACCCACGTGGTCGAGAGGAGCATGAGTAGCATCTACGGGTTGTACTTTCGACCTTGAGGGATAGTCAGTTATATGCCAAGTTTTCAAAGTGTGAGTTCTGGTTGAACTCAGTTGCCTTTTTGGTACATGTTATATCTTCCGAGTGTATAAAGGTGGATCCTAAGAAGATTGAGGAAGTTCAGACCTACTTCAGCTACAGAGATTCGGAGCTTTCTTGGTTTGGCATGTTATTATCATCGGTTCGTGGAGGGTTTTCATCTATGTCAGCCTTATTGACCAAGTTGACCCAAAAGGGTGATCTTTTCAGATGGTCTGATGAGTGTGATTTGGGCTTCCAGAAGTTTAAGACCGCTTTGACTACAGCCCCAGTGTTGGTTTTGCCAACAAAATTAGGGTCTTACACCATGTATTGTGATGTATCGCGTATTAGGCTTACCACAGTATTGATGTAGGATGTAAGGGTGATTGCTTATGTGTCTCGATAGTTGAAGGTTCATGAGAAAAATTACATTGTTCATTACTTAGATTGGTATCCATTATTCACGCGTCTGAAGATTTGAAGGCACTATCTATACGGCATTAATTGTGAGGTATATACCGACCATCGGAGTCTCCAGCACATGTTCAAGCAGAAAGATCTTAATTTGCAGCAGTGGAGATGGTTAGAGTTGTTGAAAGACTATGATATTACTATACTATACCATCCGGGGAAGGCCAATATAGTGGTCGATGCATTGAGTAGGAAGATGGAGAGTATGGGCATTTTGGCATATTTATTGGTAGCTGAGAGGCCACTAGCCATGGATATTCAGGCTTTAGCCATCTAGTTTGTGAAATTAGATATTTCGGAGCCCAGTCATGTTCATGCTTGTATTGAAGTACAGTCTTCGTTGTTGGAGTGTATCAAAACTCGCCAGTTTGATGATCCTCACTTGTTGGTGTTGAAGGATACATTACAACGGGATAGTGCCAAAGATATTGTGATTGGTGATTATGGTTTTATACGGCTTCAATAGATTTGTGTTCCAAATATGATGGTTCAGACATTTGATCCTTGAGAAGGCACAAAATTTGTGCTATTCTATTCACCCAGGTGTCATGATGGTGTACCGAGAGTTGAAACACCACTATTGGTGGTAGAGAATGAAGAAAGACATCGTTTTTGTTGGCCCAAGAACCGGTGAAGTTTTGAAGAATGACGAATGAACTCAGTCATGGACCAGGTCCATCTTGTGAATCACAGTCCTGATCAACCTATACATGTGAGATGTACGTGAAGGAGATAAGTCCTACTGATGAAGTAGTAATATCTCCTTATATGATAAAAAATGTTGCATATTGGATAAGGGGAGAAACTCTCCATATATGAAGAGAACACAATCCAAGATAAAGATAGTGTTGGAGTTATATCTTTAAGAACTCTTCAACGATAGAAGATCAGCAATTGAGTCCCAATGAGACTCTGATTACTAACCTATTAAATAGCAACGATTGTTCTCTTTTACAGGTATTGCACAAACACATAAGTTAAACTAAATTGAGAGCAAAAGAGCAAGGTGATTTTGCAAGCAGTTTATGTGAGATTTAAGTGTGCATTCTTGAAGCTACTTGAACGAGATAGAAGAACCAGTTCCATTGAGTCTATCTTTTATTCTAGTTTAATTATAGTAGGTGATTTAAAGTTGTAGCTTTTAGCTTTCATAGAATCAATTGTATTAGGTACCTAGAGTATTCAAGTTATCACTAACTTGAAGTTGTCTCAATAGTTGAGGTTGTGTGCCACAATGGGATTAGAGTTAATCCTTAGGTTTACAAAGAGTTTTTGTAAATGTTTTTTTGGCTCAGTAATTTTAGTAGAAGTTTGGAAAAATCCTACTGAGTAGTAGGTCACGGTTTTTTCACTTTTTGAGCCAGGTGTTTTCCACATAAAAATCTCTGTGTTCTTTATATTATGTACTTATTATTCCGAAAATAGTAGTAGTTAGACCCCTAGAAGAATCAGGTTCTTCTTTAGCAAAAATTAGGTACCACACAAATCACCCCTCCCCCCTTGTGTGGTATTTACGCTTAAAACATCAATTGGTATCAGAGAGGATTATCCTTTAAGAGGCTAACGCCTTAGGGAAAGATCAAAATGAGTGCACCACCTAGGAACTGGGAAGGGCAATCCCCTGCTAGGCCTCCACTTATTAATGGTCAGCACTATTCTTGGTGGAAGAACAGGATGAAGGATCTCATCATAGAAGAAGACTATGCACTCTAAGACATAGTCATTGATGGTCTTCTAGCAACTACGAAGAAGAATGTTGAAGGAGTGGATGTGCCAAAGACAAGAGCTAATTGCACTGCTGAAGACTTGAAGGATGGGAGAAGAATGCAAAGGCCAAGAAATGGCTTGTGTGTGGACTGGGTCCAGAAGAGTACAGTAGAATTCAAAGTTGTACTGCTGCTAAGGAAATTTGGGACGTTTTGCAAGTGGTCCATTAAGGAACACCTCAAGTAAAGAGGTCCAGAGGAACACTGCAATACTCTCAATATGATAATTTCACCATGAAGGAAGGAAAAACCATCTAAGAGATGCATACAAGGTTCACCATACTGACAAATGAATTTAAGTCTCTTGGAAGGATTATTCTTGAAGAAGACAAAGTTGAGAAAATTTCGACAAGGGTTCTGCCAGTCTCATGGGAATGTAAAATCACTTATTTTCAGGAACCAAAGAATATTTCTACCCTTAAGATGGATGAACTAATTGGAAAGCTTACTACCTATGAACTAAGAAGGCAAACCATGAAAATGGATGCACCCGAGAAGGAAAGAAGTCTGGCTCTCAGAATTGCTGAAGTTTTAGATCTGGAGGATGATGAAATGGCTATAATCACAAGAGATTTCAAAAATTACTTGATGAGAGGAAAGGGTTCTTCAAGATGTACAACCTTCAATAAACTAAGGGCTCCTGAGAAACAGACTAATGAGGGTTGCTACAAATATGGTAAGACTGATCACATGATCAAGAATTGTCCTCAATAGGAAATTGAATGGAAGAAGGAAAGAGCTGAACGAAGAAACAGGAAGAAGGAACATGTTCAACCAGAAAAGAACAAAGGATTAACAAAGGCTATGGTTTCTTCCTGATGAAAAACATCATATGAGGACTCAGATGATTAAGCTGGAGATGAACAAGCACTTATGGCCACCGGAGAATCAGATGATGAACAAGAGGTAAGTATCATTCATCTCAAAGACAAGATTAAATTCTCGTCTTAAGAAAGGTTGTCCGAGATACTGCTAGACTTCATTGATGAGTCTTAAATAATTGACAATGAGAAGGAAGATCAGTCTAGGGAATGCGTGATCCTAAACTCCAAATGCAAAAATCTAGAGTCTATGGAGAATGAGAGTGAAATTTTCCTCTAATTCACAAACAATTTGCACAAATCTTAAATCTAAGATTTGCGATACACTGTAGCATCAGTTTTGGCTTTAAACTTTCGATCGCTACCATATTTGTGATCGACTGCAGCTGATGTATAAAGCATCGATGGAAGATGCATACTCTCCCCAGCATTGTGATGGGGGAGAGGATTCTCAAAAGAAAAATGCAAATCAAACCTGTATAGGCGACAAACCAAGTTTTGCATCGTTGTTAAATGGAAACCATTCTGCCGAGCCAGTTTCGAAACTGGAACTCTGTCCAGTTTTTGTTGAAAATGGAACTCCTACTGTTGAATTTACAGTAGACAGAGTAAATCAATTCACCCGGGAAGAAGGACTTCATCAAGCTGTTGTAATCAAATTTTCATACGGAAAACCTGCGCTTCAAGATCTGAGACAGATCTTGCCGAATCATTTCGACGTCAAAGGTAAGTGTAATGTTGGACAGTTAGAATATCGACATATTCTGGTAAGATTAGATTTATTTGAAGATTTTGTTAATGTCGTATCAAGAACATCTGGTTATGTTCAGTCGAAAGGAGATGAGTTCTTCTTTAGGACATTCCCATGGACTATGGGATTTAACCCTCGCGAAGAAACGTCAAAAGCAGTCGTTTGGAATTCATTCCCAGATCTGCCAGCAAACTTTTTCGCAAGGAAGTCACTAATGTCCATTGCATCTGCTGTCGGGAAACCTCCTGCTGTAGATAAGGCTACTAAAGATCAAACGCGTCCTAGCACGGCACGAGTTAAAGTCTTGATTAACTTACTCGACAAACATCCGAAGAGAATTAAGATCAAGATTATTGATATAAAATCTGGAAAATTGCTTGAATATGACCAACTGATCGTTATCGATAACCTCCCAAAATACTGCATTTTTTGTAAACATCAAGGACATGACGAAAAATCGTGTCATTGGAATACAAAAGAAAGTAAAGCAGTTCAGGATAGTGAATCCGAAGACAGCGGCAGTATGGTTAAACCAGGTCGTGATGCCAGGGAAATTTTGAATGAGATTTGTGCCAGTCGACGGATGGAAAACTTTCAACAAATTGAGAAGGTAGATCCCACCAAAAAGAACAGTTCTGTCGAAAATGCTGATGTTGCAGAACCTCTGCCTGGGATATTTCGAGTTGTTACTCGAGTCGAACAGCATCCTAAGCAGTTAAAATACAAAGAAGTCTCAGTATCAAACTCTACATATGAAAAAGGATCTGTCTCTGGTGTCAAAGGTGCACAGCAGAATCTAGTATTGTTTGGTAATCTGGTTTCTGTATATCCTATAAAAC
Organism: Nicotiana benthamiana; assembly: GCA_034376525.1. Lineage (NCBI taxonomy): Eukaryota > Viridiplantae > Streptophyta > Magnoliopsida > Solanales > Solanaceae > Nicotiana > Nicotiana benthamiana. Next base: position 79,479,943 of record CM067337.1, on the reverse strand, counting down.
AGTTACAGAATGTTCAACCTTCTGGGACAAGTTTAAAGGTTGTACGTGAAAACAAGGATCAAAATGTGGATAATGCAGGCACAATGCAATCCTATGCACATCACATCTCTAATGCACAAGCTGGACATGTAGAAGAACAGCAGCTCAGTTGCAAAGTGCATCAGTTAACAGCTAAAAATAAGGCAACATCTGCAAAAGAGCTTCCAAAGCCAAAGGGGGATCCAAAGCCAAAAGGTGATCCTGCTCAATTTAATCAAATGCGTAGCACTGTTCCATTACAGACTGGGACAAGCTTGAAGATTGTAGGTGAAAACATGGTATCAAATGTGGTTATTGCAGGAAAAATGCAAGCTTATAAACATCACATTCATTCTGGACATGTAGATGAATAGCATATCAGTAGCAATATGCATCAGTTAACTGATTCAATTACTAAGTTTATAGCTGCTAAAGATCTTCCAAATTCAAAGGGGAATGCAAAGGTCTCTGCCAGTGTAACTACAGATACATCTGGTATGCCATAAAATGACAACGCAATTTCCAATGAAGAGAAGAAGATCGACCAGCAGCAAATCAACTCTAATGAAGCAGTAACTCATAAAGCTACTAAACAATCTGCCGAGAATGCTCATCACTCTGCAGTTAACAGCTCTTCGAAGTCCAGCAGAAAATCAACTCCAAAACTCAAAATCACTCACTGTGCAGATTTGAGGCCAGCTAGAAGCTGCACTGGATAGAACCTGCTCATGACCAACAATCACTTTTCTCCATTAAATGAAAACAATGCATTGTCTGGGCAAAGAAATGTTGTTATGAGTCCTGATGATGTAACTGGATATAATGTCCAGGATAATGTGACTGAAATCCTCCAAACAACACCAAAGCCTCATATAGTAAAACCACAACACAATGTGGATACTTCTAAAGGTATAGCAGCTATCGATGCTTCTAATGGTGTCTTATCTAACTTGAAGCTGTGGAAACATCAAAGACATTTTTGCACAAATGTGAAAAGAGAGCAAGAAAATGCGCTTAATCAACGCTTTCTTTTCGAAAATCAGCGAGTAGAAAGGGTAATCAAGGATGCAATTCAAACTCCATCTGTTGAATACAATTTAACTGGAAAGTTAAAGACCAAGTGGGAGGCTCCAGATTTCATTCCAAGTAAGCCTCCTTATTGCACATGCATTCATTTCCTAGATACACCACCAAACACTGTGGATGGCCACATTGGAACGAGTAAGTCAGGTGCTATCTTGATGAAAAATGTAACATGCTCCAACAAGAAACCAACTTTTAGGCAAATTCCAATGAGAGCGGCCAAACAAAAGCAAGCTGCTACAACAGCGTCATCAAAATCCAACCGGTCAAAAAACAAAAGATGAATTTGAATTCTTCTTATTTATTGATATCCTCTTTTGTAACCTCATCACAGAGTTGATTATAAACTTTGTGATGATCTTAAAAGGTTAGTCGTGTCAAGCTATTTGGCACGACCATGTTTTTAATGTTTTTAATGTTTTATGTTGTATTTTAATTTCTGTTATTAATAAAATCTCAACCCTAGGCTTCGCCTAGCGGTTTTATTTAAAAAAAAAAGGTTCTTGAACTTGACACTAGTTTCCTAGAACTTAGGTCTGAAAACTTAAAACTGAAACTAGGAATAGGTAAAAAGAAAACTGACCATACACATCTCACTCTAGAATAAATATTAGGAAAAATGAAGGATGATTTGTACAGGAAGGATGAGCAGATAAAAGTCTTAAAAGAAGATCTAGGGAAGGTAAAACATGAACTAGACAGAACTTGCAAATGGAACAAGGCTTCTAATGCACTTTCCTGGCTACAAGAACAACACAGCAGCAACAAAAAAGGACTTGGATATGGGACTCAAGAACCTAAGTGGGATCCTAAAAGCAAGTACCTCACTCTTCCTGAGAACAAAATCTGTACACAATGTGGCAAGATTGGCCTTTACAATAGTGAATGTAATGCAAAAGAAAAGTCCAGACAAAAGAACAAAGATTTTGTTCAAGGAAAAAAATAGGATGCCTGGGTTGGCTAAAAGGGATTTGATTTATCCCTTTGCCTATATAAAGTGACTCAAACTAGTTTGGGTTCCTACGAAAAAAACCCTTGATTTCATTTTGGAGGTACAAGTGAAGAGAAGTAGCCAAATATCGTACATGGAGAGTGGATGCTCAAAACATATGACTGGAAGCAAGAACCAGTTCCTTTCGTTTGAGGACTTAAAGGGAGGTAATGTCTCCTTTGAAAATGGGAAGAGAGGTGAGATTATTGGAGCTGGAAAGGTAGGTAAGACAGGCTCTCACTCCATTGAGAATGTCTACTTGATAGATAGCTTGAAATATAGCATGATCAGTGTGTCACAACTGTGTGATAGAGGTAACCTTGTAGCATTCACCTCTACTAAATGCTTTGTGATTAACCTTACCACTAATAAGATTTTTTTGCAGGGGAAAAGAGTTAACAATATTTACATTAGATTTGTCTACTCTTTTAGAAAATGAACTTACCTGCATAAGTATGTTGGATGATCCCCTCCCGTGGCACAAAAGACTTGGTCATGCCAGTCTGAATCAGCTAAACAAATTAGTCTCTAAGGACTTGGTGATAGGTTTACCTAATATCAAGTTCAGGGAAGAGAAATTTTGTAAGGACTGTACAAGGGAGAAGCAGGTAAGATCATCCTTCAAAAGCAAGAAAATGGTAAGCACAACCAAGTCGTTGGAACTGGTCCAAATGGATCTCTGTGGTCCAATGAGAACCATGAGCAGAGGTGGAAAGAAATATGTAATGGTACTTGTTGATGATTATTCTAGATTTACCTGGGTAATATTTCTAATATCTAAAGATGAAGCATTTGACGTGTTTACTGCTTTTGTTAGAAAGACTCAGAAACAATTAGGAAATCAACTTGCATCCATTAAGTCTGATCATGGAACTGAATTTGAAAATACTAAGTTTGTTGAATTCTGTGATGAGAATGGTATAGATCATAATTTCTCTGCCCCTAGGACTCCTCTACAAAATGGAGAAGTTGAAAGAAAGAACAAGACTCTTGAAGACATGGCTAGGACTATGCTTCTTTCTAGTAAAATACCCCATAGCTTATGGACAGAGGGTGTAAACACTGCATGTTACATTATCAATAAATGCATGACTAGAGCTCTTGCTGAGAAGACTCCCTATGAGTTACTTAAAGGGGGAAACCCAAATATATCCCGTCTTAGGGAATTTGGATGCAAATTCTTTGTGCACAATAATGGAAAAGACTCACTAGGTAAGTTTGATCCCAAAGTTATAAGGGAATATTCTTGGGATATTCTTCACTTAGCAAGCATATAAAGTGTTCAATACAAGATTCTTGTGTGCATAAGAAAGTCTACATGTAGTTTTGATGAAACTAATATTCTTTCTGAGAGATAGGAACATAAAGATAAAGCCTTTGGATTGGTAAAGGATTTGACTGAAGCCTCAGCACAAGTTAAAGTGGCACCGAAAGAAGGAACCGGTAATGGAATAGGTTCTTCCATTCGGGGCAACCTGACAGGGGGAACTGATGAAAGGGGAATTGAAACAAATCCCCTAAAAGAACATGTTCATGACTCTGTTTCTCAGTAACAGAACATGGGAGAAACATCTAAAAGAAACCAGTTGGTTGTGAAACCTCACAAGTATCAAAATTCTCATCCTATAGAGAACATTATCATTGATCCAACATCTGGAGTCAAAACTAGATCACAATTAAAGAATCTATGTGTTTTTGATACCTTTTTATCTCTTATTTAACCTAAAAATATTGTTACGGCTTTGCAGAATGCAAGATGAACTCAAACTTGAGAGAATACAAGTTTGGCATCAAGTCCCAAGACCCACAGACATATCAGTTATTGGTACAAAATGGGTCTTCAGAAATAAACTTGATGAAGATGGAACAGTTACAAGAAACAAGGAAAAACTAGCGGTCCAAGGTTACAGCCAAGAGGAAGGCATAGATTATGATGAGACTTTGCTTTAGTTCCAAGGCTAGATGCAATAAGAATCCCTATAGCCTTTGCATTACACATGGAATTCACTCTTAATCAAATGGATGTCAAAAGTGCCTTCCTGAATGGCTAGCTGAAAGAAGAAGTGTTTGTGAAACAACCTACAGGGTTTGAGAGCAAGGAATGTCCTCAGCATGTGTACAAATTAGACAAGGCTCTCTATGGACTCAAGTAGGATCCAAGAGCATGGTATGAACGACTATCCAAATTTCTATTTGAGCATGGCTACAAAAGAGGTAAAACTGACAGTACCTTATTCTTAAGGGAAAAAGGTAAGGATCCCCTTGTGGTACAAATATATGTTGATGACATAATCTATAGGGCCACCACGGATAAGCTAAGTAAGGATTTTACAAAATTAATGGGGAGTGAGTTTGAAATGAGTATGATGGGTGAGCTTAACTTCTTCTTCGGCTTACAGATCAAACAAAGCCCTAATAGAACCATGATCCATCGATTGAAGTACGCAAAAGAGCTTATCAAAAAGTTTAAAATGGAATAATCAAAAGAAATAGACACACCCATTGAAACTAACACTAAATTAGACATCGATGAACCCGGTTCATCAATTGATCAAAAGTTGTATAGGGGTATGATTGGTTCACTTTTGTATCTTACTGCCAGTAGAACTGACATTGTTTTCAGTGTAGGGCTTTGTGCTCGCTTTCAGGCTAATCCAAAAGAGTCCCACTTGACTATTGTCAAGAGGATACTAAGATATTTTAAAGGCACCATTGATATGTGTCTTTGGTATCCTGAAGGAAGTAATCTAGTAGAATATCCTGGTGAATAGGTTTCCAAGTGCAGTTTGATGCAGAGAAACTGGGAGAGATCTTGGACATACCCTCTAAAGGGTTTGATGACTATAAAAGGAAAAGGCGGCCATGTCTAGACTCCCTCCCTACTGCCCCTGAAATCAACAAGAGTTTTTGTGATTCAGAAGAAGTGGTTGAAGTTAGGGCTGTGCAAAAAAGTGAAATGCGGCCTGAGCAAAAGGTTGTGTTTGAATTTATCAACAAGTGCTCATGACCGGACAGGAGAGAAAGCACACTGCCAACTACATGGATCTGATTCTTATAGAGTGCCTGGAGAGAGGAAAGCAAATCAACTGGTCTGCCTTCATAATCAAATTGCCAGACATGGTCATAAATGGATCTAAAGCTCATGCTATTCCATATGGCTTTATTCTAACCACAGTTCAGGACAGGCTAACTGTGCCTCTGAAGAAATGGGAAATGGTCTTGAGCAAGGAACACTTTGGCATCAAAACTATTATTGCATGTGACTATCCAGTCAATGCCATCCCTATTAAATCTGGTTCATCCAGAAGACACCCATCAATAGATAAAAATAGGATTCTGGTTTAGGAATGTGTAGCCAAGGATGCTGAAATTGCTAGGCTCAAGGATCTTGTGGTTGAAGTGGAAATTGAGAGGGATGGTCTCAGAATTGAGCTTGCCAAAGAAAATGAGAAGAATGATGGAATTCTTCAGAACATGCTGAATCTTCTCCAAACTCAAACCCAACCCTCCAGTTAATCCAAGCCTTAGGACTCCTAGCTTCTATCTCCTGAACTTGTTTTTATACCCCTAGTGACCCAGATTAGGGATTTTTCTATTTTTTGCTCATGGTTTGAATGTTTTTCTTTCTTTTTGTGGATTGTAGGTGGTAACATATCTCTATAAATGATAACTGTTGTTTTTCTCTTGTTCAATGATTAACTTGTCCTTTATAGTTTACATATGTTTGTTTGATTACTGGTGATTGCACCATGATTGCACTTGCAGTTGCCTCAGTGTCCATGAGTACTTATTAAAATCTGGGATTCATATTTTGTTTGCAACTTTTTGATGATGCCAAAAGGGGAAAGAGATATTGTGTTTTACACATTCTGAAGTAAGTGATATTTATAACCTAATTAACCTGGTCCTTGATGATAAGTAAATTTTCTAAGTCTAGTGTTGATGGTTAAGCTGAGTTCTTACAGGTTCCAAATCAGTAAAAAGCATAGAGTCTGTCATCATCGAAAAGGGAAAATTTGTTGGCCCAAGAACAGGTGTAGTTTTGAAGAATGACAAATGAACTCAATCATTGACCAGGTCTATCTTGTGAAGCACAGTCCTGATCAACCTATACATGTGAGATGCACGTTAAGGAGATAAGTCCTACTGATCAAGCAGCCTTATCTCCTGATCTGATAAAAAATGTTGCATATTGGATAAAGGGAGAAAGTCTCCTGATATGAAGAGAACACAATCCAAGATAAAGATAGTGTTGGAGTTTGAGATCTTCAAGAACTCTTATACAATAGAAAATCATCTATTCAGTCCCAATCAAACTCTGATTACTAACCTATTAAATGACAGTGATTGTTCTCTTTTACACGTATTGCACAAACGTATAAGTTAAACTAAATTGAGAGCAAAAGAGCAAGGCAATTTTGCAAGCAATATATGTGAGATTTGAGTGTGTACTCTTGAAGCTACTTGAATGAGATAGAAGAACCAGTTCCATTGTGTCTATCTTTTATTCTAGGTCAATTGAACTAGGTTGTTTAAAGTTGTACCTTTCAGCTTTTATCGAAGCAATTGTATTAGGTACCTAAAGCATTCAAGTTATGGCTTACTTGATTGTCACAATAGTTGAGGATGTGTGCCACAACAGGATTAGAGTTAATCTTGAGGTTTACAAAGAGTTTTTGTAAATGTTGTTTTGGCTCAGTGATTTTAGTGGATGTTTGGGGAAATCCTACTAAGTAGTAGGTCGTGATTTTTTCACCTTTTGAGCCAGGTATTTTCCACGTAAAAATCTCTGTATTTTTTATTTTATGTATTTATTTTTTCGCAAACAGTAGTAGTTAGAACACCTAGAAGAACCGGGTTCTTCTATAGCAAAACTTGGGTACCACACAAATTAAACCCCCCTCCTATGCGGTATTGACGCTTAAAACACCAGTTTCTTTTGTATCTCGGTACTTGAATTGTCAATAGATGAATTATGAACATTACTAATCGGATGAAATTATTTGGATATTAGAGATAACAGAGTGGAAGTGGGAGCGCATTATTATGGACTTTTTGGTAGGCTTGCCGCGGACCTGGAAGAATTATGATGCAGTATTGGCTATTGTAGACCAGTTGACTATGTCAGTGCACTTCATTCCGGTGGCGGCCACTTAGTCTTCAGAGAGGTTAGCTCAAATTTATATTTAGGAGATTGTTTGGCTGCACAACGTGCCTATTTTCATCTTCATATGGATATCACGAGATCCGTGCGGCATGAGTTGGGAACGCGAGTTGAGTTGAGCACAACGTTTCATTCTCAAACGAACGAGTCTGAGTGCACTATTTAGGTCTTGGAGGACATGTTACGTGCTTGTGTTATGGATTTTCGAAGGTTCATGGAACCACTTCTTACCTCTTGCAGAGTTTGCCTACAACTACAGCTACCAGTCGAGTATTTTGATGATGCTGTATAAGGCCTTATATGGGAGGCAATGTCATTCACTGATTGGTTTGTTTGAGGCCGACGAGGCTAGGTTATTGGGCACCGATTTGGTTCGTGATGCTATAGAGAAGGTTAAGTTGATTCAAAATCGACTTTGTACAGCTCAGTCTAGGCAGAAGAGTTATGCTTACCGAAAGGTTCGTGATGTAGCTTATATGGTGGGAGAGATGGTTTTGCTCAGAGTTTCACATATGAAGGGTGTGAAGCAGTTTGGGAAGGAGGACAAGTTGCGCCCTAAGTATATTGGGCCTTTTTTTTTATCCTTGAGCGAGTTGGGGAGGTTGCCTACAAACTTGCATTGCCTCCTAGTTTATCAGGAGTACATTCGGTATTTCATGTTTCAAACGTATCATAAGGATAGATTGAATGTTTTGGACTCCAGAACAGTTCAGCTTGATGAGAATCTAGCCTATGTAGAGGAGTCGGTGGCTATTCTAGCCCAACAGATTCGGCAGTTGAGGTCAAAGAGTTTTCCTTATGTGAAAGTTCAATGGAGGGGTCAACTTATTATGGCATCCATGTGGAGTTTGAGTTTGATATGCAGAGTAGATACCTACACCTTTTCACCAGTCCATGTGCTTTTCTATGTCCATTCGAGGACGAACGTTTCTTTTAAAGATGGAGAATGTGATGACCCGATAGGTCATTTTGAGTAATAGACCTTATTTCCCCAATAGGTCATTTTGAGTAATAGACCTTATTTCTAAGTTCTAAGACATATATTAGCTCTATTTTATATTCCTCTATTTTGCATGCACAGTCCGTGTCTTTTTTCCAGCAAGTTTTAACGTAAAAATTTGAAGAAGATATGATTTTTGGCTTTAAAAACAAATTGGGTTGACTATGGTCAATATTTTGTGTAACACGCGCCAGATTGATATTTTGATGATCCCGGTGGCTCCATATCACGATTTTAGACTTGGGAATATGCCCGAAATTGAATTCGGAGGTCCCTAGGTTAATTTGACTTGTTTTGTTGAAAGCTAGTAACTTGAAGGTTTGGAAATTTTTTAGATTTGACTGTAGGTTGACTTTATTGTTATCGGGTTCAGATTTTAGTTTCGGAACTTGGTATAGATCCATTTTCTTATATGAAATTTGTCTGTAAAATTTGGTGCAAATCAGAGTTTGTTTGATAGGATTCGGACGCTCGGTTGTGATTTTAGTGTTTCTTGAGTTTTCTTTGATATTTTATGCATTTTGATGTCCGATTCGTAGTTCTATATGTTATTTTGGTATTTTGATTGCAAGAGAGAGTTCGTATGATGTTATTACACTTGTGTGCATGATTGATTTGTATCACAAAGGGCCCGGTGAGTTTCAGATAGGCTATGGACCATTTTTTGACTTAAAAGATTGTTGGTTCAGCTATTTCTGGTGTCTGAGGTATTGTGCTTCGCGATCGTGAAACTACCCTTGCGATCGCAAAAGGGAAGTTGCAATGGCCTGGAATTTCTTCTTCGTGAATGCGGGGATTGGGTCGCGAACGCGAAGTAGTGGGGGGTTTACCCTTTGCGGACGCGACCGTCTTCTCGTGAATGTGAAGGGTTGTGGGAATCTTAGGGTGGTTTGTCCCTTACTCTTCGCGAATGCATTCTTTGCCTCGCGAACTCAAAGTCAGGTGGATTAAGCCTTCACGAATATAAAGCCTTTTGGTCACTGAAGAATGCCTGACGCCCAGGTATTAAAACATTCCAAAGTGAGGATTTGAACCAATTTTCAAGTTAGAGCTTGGCCTAGAGGCGACTGTGAAGAGGTTTTTAGAGGTGTCAACCGGGCCGGGTTGACCCGGGACCGGCACGGACCGGCCCGGTCAAACCCGGCCCAGACCGGACGGGTGTCTTGGGGGGGGGGGGGGGGGGGGGGGGGTGTGGGGGGGGAGGGGCCGGGCTGGGTTAGGGGGAGGAAAGGGGTTAGGACGTTAGGCGATTCCGTCCAATTGACCCGGACCGGACCGGCCCGGGAAGGAAAATTCCGGGCGAACCGGTCAACCCGGACCGGCCCGGACCGGTCCAACGGTAAAATTTTTTTTTTTTTTTTTTAAAAAATTTTCTGAAAACATGGGGCCCACTTGACCGTTGGCAACGGTCCAGCACCGTTGCCCAACGGGACTTTTTGCATTTTTGGCCAATTTTGAGTTTTTTTTTGTTTTTTTTAAATTACATTATTAACCCTTCTTAAAATCTATAAATACCCTCCCCTCTTCTTCATTTCCTCACTCAAAATTATCTATCTCTCTCTCAATTCTCAAATTAGCAAATATCAATCACTCTCTTCTCTTCAATTTTCAAGAATTCATATTCTACTTTCATAATTTTATTGTCTTTATTTTCCCGAATTTAATTTATCGTAATTTCTTATTTGGAAATCGGCATTCGAAGCTTGATTCTTGAAGTTCAAGTGTTCAACATTGAAATACTTGCTTGACGTTTGTTCGTGGTAACACCGGATTTGCGTAATCAAGTGCTCAATTTATTGTCGAATTCGGTGCACTCTCTCCAACTCTTTCTCTTATTTAATATTTTAATTGCATATTTGATTTTCGCTTATATATTAATTTTTCCAATATGTTGAATGCTGCTAAAAGAGCGTGTAGAAAAGTTACTGGTAGGAGTGGAAGTGGAAGTGGAAGTGGAAGTAGTAAAAAAAGTCCTATAGCTTCTGGTAGTAATAGTAATAATGAACCAATAACACATGTTTCTGAATCATCGCCTAATTTGCAAGATGTAAATATTGATTATGAACAATTACACCAAGATTTCGGAATAGAAGATAACGAAATTGGAATAGAAGATGAGATACCACCTACACCTACTAGTGGAAATGTTGGTAGTATTGGAGTTGGAGTTGCTAGTGCAACAAGGGGTAGAAGACCACCAGTCGCTCAAACTTCTAAATCTAATCGTAGAAAAAGAAGTCCTGTTTGGCAATTTTTTGATGAGATACAAGATAGTGATAGAGTTAAGTGTAGACTTTGTAATGAAACGTTTAAACATTTGACCGGAGGTAATTTAGGGGGGACTGGCACACTTATTAGACATATGCAAAATTATCATCCTATAGAATGGGGAAATAATGGGGATGGAAGTGCAACAACACTTAACCCTACTACTGCAGGTCTCCTAAAATATGATAAAATGAGGGATCGAGAGGAATTAGCGAAAATGATTGCTTTGGGTTGTCTACCTTTTTCATTTGCTTCTTCCTCTTATCTTGTTACGTATATTCAAAGGATATACAATCCTATGTTTAAAGGTATCCCTAGAAGTACCTGTAGATCAGATATCTTTAGACTTCACAGCCAATATCAAACATACATACGTTATTTGTTTAGTCACCTTCCTTCTAGAGTATGTCTAACTTCTGATATTGGCCATGCTGTAAATGGAAATGATTATTTAACAATTACATGTCATTGGATAGATGACAATACTTGTATGCAAAAACGTAATGTAGTAGCAGGAATATAGATGAACTTCAATTTTACTTGCAGAAGCAAAAGGAGCCTCGCACCAAGGAATTTTCACCGTTAGGCTGGTGGCATGAAAATTCAAAGCAATTTCCCGTTCTTTTCGCTATGGCGCGGGATGTCCTGAATGTCCCAATTTCCACTGTTGCATCCGAGAGTGCATTTAGCCAAGCAAGACAACAACTTGGAGACACACGGCACTCATTGGGAAGCAATGCTTTGGAAGTCTTAGTGTGTCTAAGAGATTGGATAAGATCTGAACGAAGAAATCAAGGAAAGGAAGATCTTGATAGCCCGGAAGACGAAGAACTTGGAGATATATTAACGCACGGAAACCCATCCGAATTTAACTCTCCAGAAGAAGGTCATTCGGTTCATATTAATTTTGAAGAACTTTCTATTGCAATGCAAACCATTTGATGTAAATTGTAAACTAATTATGATACATTTTAGTTTTGAAATTTTGAATTTAAGAAATAAAGTAGCACTTGCAATAAGTGCAATTTTTTCCCCATCTTTTGTTGTGTTCATTCAATTATTACAAAGTATTAATATAACTTAATATTTATACTATACGTAATTCAAAAAAAAAAAACCCCGGCCCGGCCCGGCCCGACCCGGATCAACCCAGCCCGTTAACAACCCACCTCTAATTGAACCCGGCCCGGACCCGGACGGGTCAGAAAAATTGGACCCGGACCCGGCCCGGCCCACCCGTTGGTCACCTCTAGAGGTTTTCCATCCCAACTTCATTGGTTAGTAGATTTAAACTTGTTTAATTACATTTCCATAAACATCCATTGCTTTTAATCTTTAATTTAAGATTTTTTATGGTAGAAATTAGGGATTTAGGTAGAAATGGGGGATATAGAGAAATTTCAAAACAAATCACATAACCGTACTCGAGGGGGGGGTGGATAATTGCATTTTGATCTGAATCTTGGGTTTTGACCAAGCTATCCCGGGGGTTGACTTTTGTTGGCTTTTTTCTAAAATCATTAAAGATTAAATCTTTTTCACTCGTGGATAATTTCTAAAGCCTAATTTGAACTATATTTTGCTAGATTTGATTGGTGTGGAGGCTAATTCAAAAGGAAAAGCCGCTGTTGTGCCTTGATTTGGTTTCCGAGTGAGGTAAGTGTCGTAGTTAACCTTGACTTGAGGGATTATGACTGGTTGGTCTATTTGCTAGGGGCAACGTATATATGAGGTGACAAGTATATATGCATTGTTATTTGGTTAAAGGATGCGGGTAGAAACTTTTTCTTTGTACTAGGTTATTTCATTGATTATGTACATGCTTAGATTACTTATTACTTTTTAAATCATCTGTCTCGTATTTATTGTTTATTTTGAAGATGTTGGGAATATTGAAAGTTGAGTTTGTTATCATGGAACTATAATTAAAGTGAAATTGCTTCCCCTCCCCCCTGCATTGTTAATTCAAATTTGTAATGTTGCGTGGTGAGGAAAAGTGAAAAATATGAGTGTGATGTCGTGCCTTATTTGCATACATTATCATCTATTTGAGAAATTGTGAGGATTAAAGCACAATGAGTGATGTCGTGAAGTTGATTTCTTATCATCATTTATCATATCACGTGAGGTTGAGAGTAAAAGCATGAAGGGTGATGTCGTGCCATTTTATTTGATATTACATGGTGAGGACGAGAGTAAAAGCACGAAGGGTGATACCATACTATTTTTATTTCATTTCCTTATTTAATTCATGGATTGGTGATCGACTTGGTTACAATGTTGCTCATTTCGAAGAGATATTATTTGGTAATTTCATATTTGTTGTTCTTATGATATTCTCCCTTTTGCATGTCCCCTCCCAATTAATATTTTAATTGTTCTACTTGTTATTTTGTTGCTTTATGTATATATTTGTACATGATTTTACATAGATGTCTTGTCATAGCCTCCCCATTACCTCGTCGAGGTTAGGCTCGACACTTACGGAGTATATTGAATCAAATGTACTCATGATACACTTCTGCACTTCTTATGTAGATACTAGTGTTGATCCATGTGGCGTCTAGTGGTGTTCTGCCCGGATTCAGCTACATTTGGAGACTAAGGTATAGCTGCATGCCATTCGCAACCCTGAAGCCCCCTTCTTTCTCCATTATATTGTTTATCTAGTCTCAAACGGTTATCTTTTATTTCAGACCATATATGTAGTATTCTAGTTTGTCATACAATGGTGGCTTCGAATTTCTGGGAGTAGTTAGCATCGCATTATTTCTGTTAACGGTGTGTTAAATTCTGAGTTTATTTATCGTTAAATATCATTACCCTATGTTAATTGTTAAAAACTAAATAATTAGTTTAATAATGGTGGCTTGCCTAGCAAGTAAATGTTAGGCGCCATTACTGCCTCGAGGTTGGGAATTTCGGGCCATGACAGTATGAATGATCCTTATTGAAAGCAGTTAAAACAAAGAGTGCAGGAGGCATAAAATGTATTGGACTGTACTGCAATTGGACTTCAGAAGGAGTTAAGCTCATGTCATGTTTAGCCAGTACGTCTGCTACACCAATTGCCTCCCGGGTAGATGTGATCAAGTGTGGTTGTCCACAGTTGGCAGAGTAAGGTCTTGCAATCACAAATAAGTTGTAAGTATCCATCATTCCCATTATGGATTAGCGAGATGAGTACTTGTGAGTCTGTTTAAATCTGTAAGGGAAGAAGAAGTAAGTCATTAGCAGTCTGGAGACCTAAGAGTAGGGCGCGTAGTTCAGCTTCTAAAGCAGTAGAGCAAATAATGGGCATAGTGAATCCTCTTATCCACTGTCCAGTGTGGTTACAAATAATTCCTCCAGCAAAATCTCATCACATTTGAGAATGGAAAGAACCGTCAGTATTAAGCTTAAAGAAGGGAAGGTCAAGGGGGTGCCATTTGATGTGTTGGACATAAGTAAGATGAGGTAGCGGTAGTGTAGGAGATTAAGAAGTAAAATTCAATAACGTGGAATAGGAGGGTTGGGGGTGCAGTGGGTTGTGTAGGTTGGCGAAAAGGTTCTCACTTCTAATTTTCCAAATATGCCAAAAGATAAAAGGAACTAGGACCGAGGTAGGAACATTGATATCCTAGTAGGTAAAATATTCTTGTAGGGGTGGCGTAATGAAGCTTGATTCAGGCTGGGAAATTGGTATTTGGTGGGGGGTGTTGAAGAATGACCAAATGTGGTGCACATTCGCACAATTGAAGAATAGGTGGGATAGTGTCTCAGGGAGCTGGGACAGGAATGCCAGTTTGGTATAGGAAGAATGTTAATGGATACTAGATAGGATGTTGTGGGGAGTCGGTGTAATAGAAGAAGCCAGTGTAATAGAAGAAGCCAGAGTACTAAATACCAATTGGTATTTGGTGGGGGAATGTTTAAGTTCCAGGTCCAGTGTAAGTCTGGTGTGACCGATTGGTCAGGGAAGACAGTGAGGAGATAAAGGTTGTATGTTGATGTAGTAGAGAAGCTGTTATGGGGAAAAACCAAAGATAGTGTATCGTTGCAGTTTCGGGATTGGGGGAAGTATGCATTATGGATTAGGCGGAGAATGGTGGAGAGAAATTGGAATGAGATATTCCATTGGCCTTGGGCGAGAAGTGTGTGTCGTTAGGGCCGATTCTGAAGAAGTTAGTGGACCTTGAATAAAACTACGATTTGGTAGCCAGATGTCAGTCGATACATTGATGAGGCGATCCATTACCTATCTGCCATCTGACAGCTCGTGTGGGGAGGTGTAGGTCCGAAGGACCAGCACGGTTAAAAGAAAGATCAAGACGTCAGGCAACAGAAAGATTGCTTAAAAAGCATGTCGTGAAACACATTCATTACGAATACAGCACAATATTTCCTGTATAAAATGGTCTTAATGGTCCACTATTCATATATAACATAGCCCGCTGAGTGTACTAAACCTATGTAAATCTATCAGTTTCACTTGAACAATTAGATCCTGTATCTGAACTTATATCTACGAAGCCAATCTTCACCTTTTTCATAGTAATCCATTCTACTGAATGTTTGCTGTGGGAATTGCATAGCAGCAGCATACGTTGAAGCACCTCGCCATGCATCCATAATTGGATCTGTTGCTCTGAGAACCTTTATAGGAGTTCCACATGGCCTGATCATCCGAATTCCTGCTTCCAAGCGCTCAGCCATACCTGGGTAGAGACAACTCCCGCCAGTCATAAGTATTGAAGTTGTCATTTTATCCCCCAAGCCTTGTCCCCAAGTAGGCAATCTTCTCAAAGACACTCCAGCCATTTCATCCAACCCTGACTGGTCAGTTCCAATTAGGTTGGGATTGAATAGAACTTCAGGACATCTAAATCTTTCAACCCCAAGTATAATTTGAAAATCCTCCTTTGTTAGAGGACGGAAACGTGGCACCTCTGAGGCAGAGGCTCCAGACTCTGATCCTGGGAAAAACGAAGGGTCGATTTCCTGTGCAGATATGTCTTATCAGGATACATCTATTAAAGAACAACCCAACGTAGACCAAGCACTGCATGAAGTATCAGGAAATGTACTGACCTGAAGCCTAGAGGAGATGCGAGCCAACTCCGTTTCATCCTGATCTGGCTTATCATCGTCGTCGTCATCATTATCTCTACTCATTAGCTTGTAGAGTTGCCAATCTTCATCCCTTTGACCAAAAGTATCTTCACCTTTCCCTCGATCAAATGCTGCCGTGGTTAACAAGCGCATCCTCTCCCTTTGGGCAGCATTCAACCTCTCCCCACGACCGACACCTCCAGAAACATTATTATTGCCATTTGCATGGTTCCCATTTGTCTTCAATCGCTTTCGCTGCTCAAGTTTTTCCGACAGCTCTTTGTATTTGGCTCGCAACTGCTCCATATAGCGTTCTGGGTTTTCCCTACACAAGTTAAGATGAATGCAGCAAAACTGTAATTATAAAATATTAGTTTTTACCTCATCAATATAAATAACTATATCCATTTTGAGAAGAAACATAGATATTATAGCACATCATTGTAAACAAGTTTAATAATGCCACAATAAACAACAAGTATTATCTAACAAGAAATACAACATACAGGCGCCTTTGTTCCTCAAGTTTCTTTTCCTTCTCCTTTTCTAACTCCTCCTCCAAACGCTTTTGTTTAGCTCGCTGCCGTGCTTCAGTTGTGGACTTCAGAAAGACTTGCCTTCTCTTCTCCTTGAGCTATTAATAAGTTTCAACATTTTCATTTGTCAGTTAAAAAGTCCAACATAGAAAATGAACGAGAAAATAAGTGGAAGATGATTTTGCACAAAGCTGGCCAAGAATGAGGTGGAAGAGACAAGCAACAATAAATTAGTAGCAGCAGCTCTACAATTAACAAGTTCAAGTATTATTTGACAAGAAATACAACTACCAATATGGAGATTTACGTGCATACCTGCTCTGCTGAAAGTTCTTCATCAGGTATATCAATAAGATAATACTTCTCAGCTGCAGAAGCATCTGCTTTCTCGTCACTAGGAACTTGCTCACCCTTGGCCTTCCGAAGTGTTTGAGTAACTTTTGCAAAAGCAGCTTCCACTTCACGTTTCGAAGCATAACCTCTACTTGCAAGGAACGACACAATTTGGTCATCCTCAGTGTCCTTGAGCTCCTCTAAGAGGAATTCCAAACCTTTTAATTCATTTTCAAGTTCATTTATTTTTGAGGATCTTTTCACTTCAGCCATCTCACGCAATCTTTGACTTTGTTTTTCCTTCAAAGCCGCCTTTCTAGCAAGTTCTTCTTCTGATGGAGGCTCATCGGCTGGTGATGGAGTCCAAGGAAGCTGCCAACATCTGGTCTTTTCTTCAGCTTCCTTATCTCCCCTCTGTCACAATAGAATCAAATATTTTACCTCTGGAAACCAGAAGGACCAGAGAAAAGTGCTAATTACCTGAAATAATTGAACCTTTGAAGCATAGTCTGCGGCTATGTAACAGTATTCCATCTTCAGTTCTTCAACCTTTTCCCATGTAAGCTTTGATCTGTTTAAGCATTCAAGGATGAAGCCTGAAAAGCAGGCAAGAGTATAGCAACGTCATGAATTCAAAAAACTATTAACACCTACATGTGATGAGGGTGCTTGAGTGAAAGAAGCTGCTTCAGATAATCAGTGACATGGTATCCACCAACATTAGTTCGACAGCACGCTTCATAGACAGGTTCTCCGTTAATAAACTGAAAATGCAACAAATTTTGTCATATATTAGTAGCATATAATGAGAAATGACAGCCTACCGCTAGCAAAAACTGCATCATTATATGTCAAACAGAAATTAGCCTGAAAGTGTATAAGGTCTTAACATTGATCTCTTTCACATACTGGGACCTGCACCAATCGAAAAATCTTTCAAAGATGACACTTAATTGTATTACATTGGCATCACCAGACAGGGGCATGGTTGACACCTTTTAACATGTGATAACCTACCAGTTGAAAATATAATTAAGTAAATAAATCTGTGTTCTCTCTAACAATTTAAACTTTCAGAAGAGATGGTCACACGCCGAAAATATCACTACTTACCAGCGACTAGCAAGAAAAACTCGAAACCATGCAACTTTCCCGTGACTTAAGGAGCTGTTCATGTCAAAATCTTTTTTCCATCGGTATTGTACAAAAATCACCACCACAGGGTTGCTCAGCCTCCAGTGACTCACCCCAGCAGACGCTCCGCCCAATACTGCAGCGCGTGCCGCCATACGCCACTGGCAGTTCCAATTCCCACGACGTGTCAATCTCACGCGCCGGTGGGTAAATCCTTTTCCGGCCACTTTTTGAGGAAGAATTCTATTCCTTAGGGTTCATCCACCCATCTAAATTCCTGCAATTTCCGACCATCAGACGTAGGGTTCCGGCTTTCCAGAATGTTTACTAGCCAGATATCTCTTCTCTGGCAACTTTTCTGCAGATTTCTGTCAGTGTGGAAGTCGCCTGTAGCCACTGCATCCTCCCATTCAGTTTACAGAATTTCTCATTGATTCTCCAGCCAGTTTCACACAGAAAAGCAGCTCTTCGGTCGTTTACCGACGAGTTTTCCCAGCAAATCTTATACCATTCTCTGAAATATACTCTCTGATCAACATTTAAACTATATTTTGTGGTATGTTACTTTGGTTAGAACTCTCTTCAATCCAACATTATGTCGCTTTGTTTTGACGTTTTTGGTTCCAAAAAGGGAATTCGGAAACTCGAGTCAAATGATTAATTCGGACCCGTTACTCGGAGGTTCTAACTACTTAGTTTGGGAGACACAGGAGATACAAGAGATAAGTTGAGAAATTGAACTATCTCAGATTCTCAGTTACAACCTGATATCTCTTTTTCACCGAGTATTATCATTCAGTTTCTCCTTTTTATTTTTTATAACAGTGGTATCTAGACCAGAACGTCAGTTTCTAGATCATTATTCAAAGGAAGTTTTACGTGCTGACTTTTTAATACAAATATCTTTTTATGATAAAAAAGAATTCTTACGTGCTTGGTTCAATAAAAAGAAGGAATCAAGCCCGCATGTGAGGGCATGTTGAAGGCATAATTAAGTAAATAAGCGTGTTCTCACTTCTCTTAAACTTTTAGGCGAGGTATTTACACCGCTAACACTACCCATAACTGCTTAGTTTTCCTTCTAAATTGATAAGGTACAATGCAATTTTATCCTTAAATCAACTTTTACCATGCAATTATCCTAATACCACCTCTAATTCATAAAAGCTGCATAATAGGCCTCTAAAGCATACCGGAATGACATGACTTGTAGTAAATCCTGAGCTTATTGCAAGACCTATATCTTTACAAATTCCAAGCTGTTGGTTGTATTTATAGCTGAATGCAGCATCTACACCAAATGCTGCAATATAAAAAAAATGCGACTATTGTGAGCAAAAAGTGCACATAAACGCCACAGAAAGTTATGTTCTTAATTATCAAATCCACGAACTGTTGTTTGGTGAGAAGTGAACCAAGTGAATATTGTCATACATGAAGAACTTTCAAGAAGATCAAGATAAACAAAGAATCTTTAGGATGACAACAAAATGATATGACTGCAAGTGCGCCACAAAAGTTTAACATTAGAATCCAAACCAATGCAAACAGCTCCAGGCAACCGATATAGGTGTTCATACCTACTGAAGGAACTCCATATGACTCAAAAAGAAGCTCAGCCATTTTGCCACGAGACTGAACTGGATTGCAAGCACATTCAGTAATTAAGATAGGATGGTCAATCTGTCCTGCCACCAAATTGGAATAAGAATTGGTTTAAGGGACTACAAGCTGAAGTTTAATAACAGGACATATGCAGCAGAAAGTAAATGTGCAAAATCAGATGGACATGATATGTTTGAAGAAAAGGGGCAAAAAGTGAAAGGTCTGTTTTTCACCATATCTTAAACATCTTAGCTTTGCCGCTCCAACTTATTTTGTTCTCAACAAAGGTAATGGTTCTACTGATATGATAGGAAAACTGTGGATTATACATAGAGAATTCTACCAAAGAGACGATTCTTTAGAAAGAGCATTTAGTCATGCTCACTGGAATATCATATGGGCTCCAGAACTTCACACTGTAAAACAGGAAAGTTACGTCCATGTGTACAAAAGAATATTCAACAGCCTTACACTCTATATATATATATATATATATATTGTACACATAAGCGCCAGAGGAGTCCAGTCCTGTTTTCTCCTTATCTTAGGTTAGTAACTCTCTGACCGTCCCTCAGATCACCCACTGAATCCCAAATATACATGCTATGCACCATAATCTATGCCGTAATAACCAGTTTGGAAGTATAAAAATGGATTTTAGGCAAATTAGCTCAAGTAGTGGTATCTCTGTGCATATATGTATGTACGCCTTATGAGAAACAAAGGTATGCAAACTGAAGTGCATCTCTTCATTTACATATATGCAATACATATGCAACATATATCATCACCCAATTGTTTAAGCCAATGACATCGAGAAAACCTACAAATGGAAGCACATCAATTGACACGGAATCTCTTGCAAGAGGGAATGAAAGAAAGAAGAGAAAGAGGATAGTGTCAGAGAATCTCCTTTAACAAAAATTGTGTCACCCCATACAACAACAACAACAACAACCCAGTATAATCCCACTTAATAGTGTGTACGCAGACCTTACCCCTACCCCAGGGTAGAGAGGCTGTTTCCAAATAGACCACCGGCATCTTTCCCTCCAAGAACTTCCCCCCTTGCTCTTTGGGAGACTCGAACTCACAACCTCTCAGTTGGAAGTGGGGGTTGCTTACCATCAGAGCAACCCCTCTTGTCACCCCATACAATTTACTTTAATGTGTAAACTGATTATATTGATATCATAAGGTCAGTAAAAATTATAAGGACTTATATGATGCTTGCTTAGCCCGTGTTTCTTCTAATTCTTTTTATTTTTGTTTTAAGAAAGTAACATTTGTATTAAAATCGCAGCACAAAGATTGTGCTTGTATCCATGTACAGTTTCCAAAAAAGGGTAGCAAAAACCTATCCTTGCTCTTCTCACAAGGATCCTATCATGTCTAATATGGGTTCTACATCATTTATGCAACTTCCTTCACATCAAAACATAAACAGTAAGATACAATTCATCATTAGCTTCTGAGTAGAGCTGTTTCTTCTATTTCTTTTCTGTTTTAGCATATTAATTTGCATCCTGTACACGATTCCCTGAAATTACAGTTGGATAAAAATTCTGCGGGAAAAAATAGAAGATAGAATAATTTGACAATTGACAAGGATCAAAACATCAACGATCGACATTAACAGTTTATATCAAATAATCAAAGAGAAGCAATAGTCAAAGGCCACAACAAGGATTTTAAAGCTTCACTTGGGACAGCAAGCACCAAGAAAATCTTAATAAACCAAGCTAAATGTAATAGCATCAGATCCGTCTATAATCCCGAGTAACAGTTGAATGAAAGCAGACATACCTGTGACTGATCGGCACCTAATCGATCAAACCCAAAGTCCAGTATCTACATACAGCAAACCGTGAAAATAATGGTAATGAGTATCATTGCAGGAAAAAAAAAGATAATAAGAATAATGGTAAGATGATTAATGCAAACAAGACAAAGCAGAAAGACAAGTTAATCCACAATCATCAATTTTTCATATGTCAGACTCTGCTTAGCAACATAGCATCACAGAAACAAAAATATATGATCCAACTATCACTTACACCAAGAGTACCATGTATGGCATCAGTGCCGGCCAAAAGGAGGAAAACGAGTCATTATCGAGAAGCTTTCCGCTACAATTGGCCGCGCAACAATATCTTAGTCAGATTGCACTGTCTTGACACTCCAAAATAACATCGTGAATTTGCCTTGCCCCCTTGGCCTTACATCCCAAAGAGGTTATAGTTAAAATCCAGAGAGGGTATTCTCTCTTGAAAATAGGAATAAAAACATAGAACACAGTAGTTAGACCTAAAGTCTAGATAAATTGTCAGCTCAACTAGTTTTCATGCTCCGGTAGGTCGTTGATATTTCTTTCTCTGTTTTGGGGGAAAGAGTTGGGAGTAAAGTTTACTCATCACAAATTTCATGGTCAAGCTTACAAACTCAACAAAACCCATTTACTCAGAAACTGAATCCCACCAAATAGAAGTCTTACATATTCCATTATCTCAAACTGATAAACAACATTGCTCTCAAATGCTGAACGAGGTCCTGAACGCGTGCAATCAAAGTACTTCAGTAGTGCAGGATTGTGATCACCGACAACTGTTACCGTTTCACCTACAATATGACAAGAACATAACAAAACTTGAAGCCAATATTCACCAATCAAATGATGATGCATTATATGCATTCGCTATTTAAAAACATGTTTACATGGTCATAAGATGTGTTGTTTAGTAATTTTAATCATTTCTTCACCAAACTTTTCTACAATCCGATTGTTGTAGAATTTTTTTATTTTTAATAAGATAGTGTTCAGATCAGCTTGCTCGCACCTCAACAAATTTACCAAGTGCCTATTGTTGGAAATCATGTATATCTATAATATGTGCGCTTTGGTTGTATGAGCATGATTTTCAGGTATAGGTTTTGATGAATGACAAACAATGAAGTCAAGTGTCAAACAACGATATAATATGACAATCAATCAAATGGCGAGAAGCATACTGATGACGGAATTGCATGAACAAGCCAAAGAGTTCAAGACCGAAGACCCAAGACGTAGGTCGTTTGGTAGAACCATTGTAAGGACAATATTTAAGTTATCTTATCCTTTGGCTCAACCTTAGGTCATCATAAACATGCATAAAATATTTTATTAAATCATATTTATCATAAACATGCATAAAATATTTTTATCATAAATATGCATCTTTGTGCTAAACCAAAATGATTTGTATTTTAGTCAAAATGATTTTTAAACATGCCTCTAAAATCTGGACTAAGATAATCGATTATGTACTTATGATAATCGATTATGTTTAAGTCAGCTGCTGGACAATCGATTGTGAACTTATGACAATCGATTGTGTTAAGGCAGTAAGCATCAGATTTTTCAAATCTGCATGACAATCGATTGTGAACCTTATGACAATCGATTGTGATGAGGCAGTGTCCATCAAAGTTTTTCAAAGCTCAAAATAATCGATCGTGAAGCTAATGACAATCGATTGTGAAGAGACAGTGTCCATCAGATTTTTCAAAGTCACAAAATAATCAATTGTGAACTTATGACAATCGATTGTGTTGAGGCAGTGTCTTCCAGACTTTTTCAAAGTTATTAAATAATCGATTGTGAACCTATAACAATCGATTGTCAAGAGGCAGTGTCTAAATTGATTTTTCAAGACTGATATATAATCGATTGTTAACTTAATATAATCGATTGTATAACTGACCGTTGCCAAAATATTTTCAAATACTGTCAGGTAATCGATTATTGATTTCCTATAATCGATTGTTTTAATTAAAATCTGGAAAGGATTTTTTGAACGTTGCTGAGTAATCGATTGTAGATTTCTGACAATCGATTGTTTTAAGTAAAATCTGGAAATGATTTTTTGAACGTTGCCAGTAATCGATTGTGAGTCTTAAACAATCGATTGTTATGCGTAAAATCTCGGATTGATTTTTGGAAGATCTGGCAAACAATCGATTGTGGTAATTTGACAATCGATTGTCACAGAGTAAAATCAGCAATTCTTAATTGGCAATTAGGCAACGGTAATACAAGGTTTTTCACCTATAAAAAGAGGTCTTTTGAGCTGTTTTTAAATACACAACTCTTGCATATATTGATATACATATTGATCATTTTCAAGCATCATTTTAGAGCTTTTGTTGAGCCATTTGATAGACAACTTTGTGTTGTTCATAGAGCTTATTTTGTTTCTCTTTATCCACTCTATTGAGAGAGTATTTGTTGTAAAAGAGAGTTGTTTTGAGAAGAACATATCTTCTCATTTGTCGGGTTTGCTAAGTACCCAAAGTCTTAGTGGTTGAAGTCTTGGGGTGAGGTATCCTCAAGCAAGTGAAGTCTTAAGGTGTGGTATCCTTGAGCAACTGTAACGGTTTGTTAAGCACCCGTAAGCTTGACGAAGATAGTGGAAATCTCGAGAGAGTCTCTCGGGGACTGGACTAGCCACGGGTTGTGGTGAACCAGGATACATCGGTGCGTTCGTTCTTTATTGCATTTAATTTCCGCACTTATTTTTCCTGCAATTTTTAAATTCCGCAAGTTACGCTAATTTTTATTATAACACTATTCACCCCCCCCTCTAGCGTTAAGCGTATTATCTAACAATTGGTATCAGAGCCTAACTCTCTGAAAGCCTTAACCGGTTGAGAGCAATATATATTTTTTTCTGTTGAGATTATTGAACGCAGGAACGATGAATGAAGGACAATCCACCACTTGCCCTCCATTTTTCGATGGAACGAATTACTCATATTGGAAGGAGCGAATGATAATCTTCGTCAAATCAAACAACTTTCGTATATGGCAAATCATCATGCATGGTGAACAAATGACGACAAAAGTTGGGAAAGCCATGGTAAGTGAATACAACACCAAGGCAATCAATATGTTGTATAGCGCTTTGAATCAGGAAGACTATCGGAAAATTTTCCACTGTAAAACTGCCAAAAAGAGATGTGGGATAAGCTTGAGGTAACGTATGAAAGCATGTCTCAAAAAGCGGACAGCTCATGTGATGAATCGACTGCCCGATGCCTCATGGCCAACAAAGAAGAAGAGGTAAGTACTTCCAACTCTTACTCATTTGAAGAAATGCAAAATGCTTATAATGAATTATACAGTGAGTTTGTTAATATTTCCAAAACTCTTAAAGATTTGCAGAAAACACTTTCTTTGCAAGAAACAGATTTTCAGAAAACACTTTCTTTGCAAGAAAAAGAGTTTGAAAAATTGACTTGTGAAAATGAGAAGCTGAAAGAAGAAAATAAGTGTTTTAAAAATGACAATGGTTTTCTGAAAAATAAGATTGAAGTTTTGGAAAAAGAAAATAAATTTTTGAAAAATGACATTGTTGATTTCAAAATTAAAATCAAGGAATTGAATGAAGTCTCTTCAATTGATAAATGTTCCAGTTGTTCTTCTTGTAGTTCTTTAAAATTAGAGAACATAGAAATTAGGAACGCACTAGAAAAACGTAGTGTTGATAGTCCTAAAATTGAAGTTATCAAAAAGGATGATAGTAATGAGGTCGGACCACCTAGAAAGAATTCTAGGAACCTCGCTAATGAGTCTAAGATTAATTGTTTTAGACCACCTAGACACAATTCTAGGAATTTTATGAATGAGTCTAGAAGGAATAATTTTAGACCACCTAGACACAATTCTAGGATGTTTATAAATGAGTCTAGAATAAATGATTTTAGACCACCTAGAAATGATTCTAGGAATTTCTACGATTCTAGGAAAAACAAATTTAGATCACTTAGAACGCATTTGGTTCAACCTAGACATATGCATAATCCTAATGTTATATGTCACTATTGTAATCGGGTAGGACACATTGCACCCGTTTGTTTTGCTAAACATAGAGATTTATGTGTTGATTATAATTGTTATTATCCTAACCCCCAAGGACCCAAAAGAAGTTGGGTACCAAAAACCTATTTTTAGGTTCTTTTTGCAGGAGTGCTTGAAGACTACAATATTGTAGTGGATGCACCAAGCACGAAACCTTAATGCATTGAGGGGGAACATCGGTTAGTTATCATATTTTGAATAAAAATGCAAATAGTTGATATGTGCTAATAATCAATATCTTTTTATCGATGCATGCCTTAATAAGTTCTTTTTAAATAACAATTAGTATCAATTTAGGTATAATAAATGATTGATTCATGTTTTGATGAACATTCTTAGTTTAAAATAACAATTGGCTTTGTTGAGAAAAATGACCGTTATCATTAGTATGCCATTTACTAACATTTGATATGATCTTGTTTATAACGTTTGGTATCGTCAATGGTTTAAATTTTTTTTGGTATAGTCTTTTTGCTAATGCCAAAAGGGGGAAGAATAATATGGGCGATATGCATGCCTTAATTGAGGGGGAATTATATTGATTTCTATGAATTGATTATATTGAATTGGTTGCATAAATTGTATGTTGAGATATAGCATGAATTTAGGGGGAATTCAATATGCATATCTTCCGTTGTTTGTCATTATCAAAAAGGGGGAAATTGTTGGAAATCATGTATATCTATGATATGTGCGCTTTGGTTGTATGAGCATGATTTTCAGGTATAGGTTTTGATGAATGACAAACAATGAAGTCAAGTGTCAAACAACGATATAATATGACAATCAATCAAATGGCGAGAAGCATACTGATGACGAAATTGCATGAACAAGCCAAAGAGTTCAAGACCGAAGACCCAAGACGTAGGTCGTTTGGTAGAACCATTGTAAGGACAATATTTAAGTTATCTTATCCTTTGGCTCAACATTAGGTCATCATAAACATGCATAAAATATTTTATTAAATCATATTTATCATAAACATGCATAAAACATTTTTATCATAAATATGCATCTTTGTGCTAAACCAAAATGATTTGTATTTTAGTCAAAATGATTTTTAAACATGCCTCTAAAACCTGGACTAAGATAATCGATTATGTACTTATGATAATCGATTATGTTTAAGTCAGCTGTTGGACAATCGATTGTGAACTTATGACAATCGATTGTGTTAAGGCAGTAAGCATCAGATTTTTCAAATCTGCATGACAATCGATTGTGAACCTTATGACAATCGATTGTGATGAGGCAGTGTCCATCAAAATTTTCCAAAGCTCAAAATAATCGATTGTGAAGCTAATGACAATCGATTGTGAAGAGACAGTGTCCATCAGATTTTTCAAAGTCACAAAATAATCGATTGTGAACTTATGACAATCGATTGTGTTGAGGCTGTGTCTTCCAGACTTTTTCAAAGTTATTAAATAATCGATTGTGAACCTATAACAATCGATTGTCAAGAGGCAGTGTCTAAATTGATTTTTCAAGACTGATATATAATCGATTGTTAACTTAATATAATCAATTGTATAACTGACCGTTGCCAACATATTTTCAAATACCGTCAGGTAATCGATTATTGATTTCCTATAATCGATTGTTTTAATTAAAATCTGGAAAGGATTTTTTGAACGTTGCTGAGTAATCGATTGTAGATTTCTGACAATCGATTGTTTTAAGTAAAATCTGGAAATGATTTTTCGAATGTTGCCAGTAATCGATTGTGAGTCTTAAACAATCGATTGTTATGCGTAAAATCTGGGATTGATTTTTGGAAGATCTGGCAAACAATCGATTGTGGTAATTTGACAATCGATTGTCACAGAGTAAAATCAGCAATTCTTAATTGGCAATTAGGCAACGGTAATACAAGGTTTTTCACCTATAAAAAGAGGTCTTTTGAGCTGTTTTTAAATACACAACTCTTGCATATATTGATATACATATTGATCATTTTCAAGCATCATTTTAGAGCTTTTGTTGAGCCATTTGATAGACAACTTTGTGTTGTTCATAGAGCTTATTTTGTTTCTCTTTATCCACTCTATTGAGAGAGTATTTGTTGTAAAAGAGAGTTGTTTCGAGAAGAACATATCTTCTCATTTGTCGGGTTTGCTAAGTACCCAAAGTCTTGGTGGTTGAAGTCTTGGGGTGAGGTATCCTCAAGCAAGTGAAGTCTTAAGGTGTGGTATCCTTGAGCAACTGTAAAGGTTTGTTAAGCACCCGTAAGCTTGACGAAGATAGTGAAAATCTCGAGAGAGTCTCTCGGGGACTGGACTAGCCACGGGTTGTGGTGAACCAGGATACATCGGTGCGTTCGTTCTTTATTGCATTTAATTTCCGCACTTATTTTTCCTGCAATTTTTAAATTCCGCAAGTTTACGCTAATTTTTATTATTACGCTATTCACCCCCCCCCCTCTAGCGTTAAGCGTATTATCTAACACCTATTACCTCCCACCACCAAAGGTATAACCGGGTAGCTCTATGGGGATTTGAACCCTGGTCTCCCTTGGTCCATTTCAACTACATTGACCTCTAAGCCATAATCTGATGTGCTTAGTTAGGGATTATTTTTAATCATAAATGGATTATTAAGCACTTGTCAAATTACAAATTATAGTATTGGGAGGGCAACATTTGGAGCCCATCTTTGAGAAGGCACCTGCACGATTGGGAAATTGATGACCTAATGGCTCTTCCTGGAAGTTTGGAGTCTCATCCAGTGAACAACCAAGCAGCAGATAGATTGAAGTGGAGTAATACTAGAGATGGAGTATACTCAGTTAAATCAGCCTATGCAGAGAGCTCCAACAAAGTTCTAATAGATTTATGGCCTTGGAGTAGTTACTGTATGATATTATTGCATGCTATCTTATTTATGGTTCTTATGTTTAGATAATTATTTACGCTATTTCTACTGGAGTTAATAATGCTCTTTTGTTTTTGTTTTTGTTTTTCCTTTCCTTCACTGAGCCGAGGGTCGATTGGAAACAGCCTCTCTGCCCTTTCGGGTAGGGGTAAGGCTCGTCTACATATTACCCTCCCTAGACCCCACTTTGTGGGACTATACTGGGTAGTTGTTGTTGTTGTTAAACTTCCCACAAAGGTTAAGTGCTTTTGCTGGATAGTATTAAATGGAGCTTGCCTAACCTTGCACAGTAGCAGCAGATATCTGGAACATGTTCTTAACCATTTTTGGACTGAACTGGTCTATGCCTAATTCAGTCAGAGAGCTCTATGAAGCATGGGGTCTCCGGAGAGTTGACAAAGCCATCAAGCACATCTGGCTAATGGTGCCTGCCTGTATCTTTTGGTGCATTTGGATTGAACGAAACCACAGATGTTTTGATGGTATTTCAACTCCTAGAAGCTATCTAAAAGCTAGATGTTTGATTAACCTATTTAGTTGGGTGAATCTTTCTCCTGTAAATAACTATGATATGTTTCCGGACTTTGTCAGCTCCTAAGCCTTATAATAGTCTTTTTGTATTAGAGCTGACATTTTCCTTTTTTTTGTAATCTTTGCATCTTCTTGATGTCTTTAATGACATTTCACTTACCTAGTTATCTTATCAAAAACAAGGGTACAGGTAAGCCCCGATATGCAATTTTCAGCAGTTTAGAGTCTATTCTGAAGGACCTAAGCAGAGCACCAATACACATAGTGCATTAATGCAAATGAAAAGTCAATGCCACATCGGAAAGACCATGTACCAGAAAACCCTGGTCTACCTAGGGATGGGGCGGGGCAGGGCAGGGAAAACTCTTAGTGGGGCAGGGCAGGGAAAAATCTAAATGGGGCAAGGCGGGGCGGGGCAGGGCAAAAGTTTTTTTTTTAAATCTTAATAGGGCAGGGCAGGGGCAAATTCCAAGTCAATAACTGGGTTAAATTATTTTTGTTCCTTTTCCCCAATTCCTATTTTGAATATACACATTATAATGCATTTCATTTCATGTATAAGTTAACTGCTGCCGTAGAGTTCACCTTTCCAATTATTTTCCACTAATTATTAAAAAATATTTTCTTTATCTCCCAGAAAGAAGTTAAATGACTGATAATTAAAATTTGTTCCAGATAAAATGACTAGGATGAACTCTTTAAATGCCAAAATCGTTGATGTCCTCCAAACTGAAAGGAAATTTGTCATCATTTGATTTCTTCGAATACAAACTATTTCATTAATTTGATTTGTAATCTCCATACATATTTCATTGCATCATTTTATTCACGAATGTTTTAGTTTTTCCCTTTTACCTTATTTCAAATATATCATAATAAAGATATGAGAAAATCTTCTTTTGATTTCCTTTTGCTCTAATAATCCTACATTTCTGTAAAATGTTTTAAAAAATTAAATAGAATATTACAAAATAAAAAAAATGAAGAAGAATTTAAACTGGGCGGGGCAGGGTGGGGCGGGGCGGGGCAAATTTCTGAAAAATGCTAAATAGGGCAGGGCGGGGCGGGTTAAAAACTTATTAGGCCAAAGCTTGCCCTGCCCCGCCTTAACCTGCCCCAACTGCCATCCCTAGGTCTACCAATTTCTTTGGATAACCAAAACTGGGACTACCATTTCTCCTAATTAATAAACTTTCTCTTAGACAAGAGGGGTTGCTCTGATGGTAAGCAACCCCCTCCAACCGAGAGGTTGTGAGTTCGAGTCTCCCAAGAGCAAGGTGGGAAGTTCTTGGAGGGAAGGATGCCGGGGGTCTATTTGGAAACAGCATCTCTACCCTAGGGTAGGGGTAAGTGGGATTATACTGGGTTGTTGTTGTTGTTATTGTTGTTGTTGTAATAAACTTTCTCTTACTTTTCCTCCTTCGTAGTATTCTTTTGTGAAGGAGGAGGCATCTGCCCCTGTTAACCGACTCCTCGTTATACCATGGCCTTGAGTCTCTTGACTTTTCTGTTTTCCGAATATTATGAGCTGCTATCTTGATACTGCTCCCTCATCACCTTGCTGCATGACACTTAATCAAGTTTGTTTGCTCCCCCTCCCCCCCGAACACACACTCCACCCCCAAAAAAAAACAAATTGGGCTTATGCAGCTTTTAGAATGACCAGAGTACAACATAGTTATGCTCTCAATCACAACCTCCATGTATAATGGCATAGGAACCAAGCAATTATATCTGGGTTGTGCATTCGCCTTTGAGTATTGAGCACTCAGAAAAGAAATCAAAAGAGGAAAATGAAATCAAAGTACATGAATTCATACTGTAAAGTATTCCAAAAAAGAAAAATGATTTCTTTTCATGGCAAAAAAGTTTTTGAAAATTTTAGAAGAGGTGTTAAGTTAACCTTCTGAATGTTCCTTTCACCTATCAATAGAAAGTAATGGCCACAGGGTTAACATTTAACAAGATAGAAGTTTAGAGGCAATCCAAACAGGTGAAAATGCTAACATATCTATGGAGACAACCGGCCAACACATTCTGAAGTTAAGAAGTTAAATGCAAATCCGTCCTTCTCAATCAGCTATCATAATAAAAAACATACCAGTCGTTTTGTGGCGAGGCCTCTGAACAATGTTTCGAAAGATTACACGAGGGTCATTCTCTCCTGCCCACCTGTCAATTGACAAATCCGAAGCTAAATAAACAGAAAAAGGAAGAAACTCAAGCACAGAGAGAATTTGGGAATTTAGGGACGAATACCCAATGCGGAAATAGGAAGCGCCGTTATCAATGACAATGGGGCAACTAGAGCTGAAGGAACTGTAATCTGATTGCCTCTCTATTTTCGAAAGGAACGGCATTTTTTTGCTCTCTTTGCACTTCGTCTGTGTGCCCTAGAACAATGTCTTAATGGAGTGCCATCCATGGTAGAAAACAAGTGTCAGCGGGTTATTCGTGTCTATTTTTCGGATCACCTGTACCCGTTTATTCTACCCAAGTATTATTACTCAATACCTCAACCCATTCAAATGTCATATACTCGATTGAGATTTCACTGCCCTCCCGATTTTCGTGCATTCGATTTATCGATTCGATTTTGACCATTATCGATAATTATTTATTGATTATCGATTTGAACATATGCTTATCGTTATCGTTTCAATAAAATTTTGATTTTTTCGATTTCGATTTATCGATTTTTGGAACTTATCGATTCAGTTATCAATTACACCAATAAGAAAATTTTCGTAATTCCATGAAAAGTATATCGCTACAAACACGTCTAACTAATATGGACAAAAAAAGCTAAAATAAGAAGAGCACCATTTATAACATAAATATTGTGTCAACAAGCACATGAACTAAAGTAAGGGATCAAATATATGCCACCAACACTTCAACGGTATAAAAAATAAAATACATCTTCACGGCTAATTCTGTTTTCCATTAATTTGAACTTCATTCCCTTGAGCTTTAAATATGATCATTCCTTAAATGTGGTAGAGGAAATAATAGGGCTAGGGACTTAGGGTAAAGGAAAGGGTATTATAAAATAAGGGTAAAAAAAATTTTTAAAAATATTTTTAAAAAAATAGTGTATCTTACCGATTTATCAATAAACCGATAAATCGAAAATGACAGAATCGAAATTGAAATCGATAACTCGATAAGGAAAATTTCGAAATCGAAATCGATATATCGATAAACCGATAATAAATAATCGATTCGATTTATCGATAAACCGATTCGAATGCACACCCGTACCATATATCCTCCCCGTTATAATAAATGAAATTTTTAAAAAGCTTTCTAGCAACAAACATGCAAGCGAAAAATTTGGAGTAACCCAATAGGGGGCGGAACTAAAATGTGGTTCTTTTGGATTCAAAGAACTAAAATATATGGGGGAAAAACATAATGACCAAATTATATAGAGTCTTTTGAAAGATGATATACCTTAACAGTCCTTTGGCCGGTTAAGTATAAAAACATGCTATATTTGAATTGTTTACCTTGAAAATGTTTTAAAAATTATATTTGATTTTGTAGCTCTAAAAATATGTGATTTATTTCAATACTAGTTGCTAGACAATAGATGTTAAG
This sequence comes from Nicotiana benthamiana, assembly GCA_034376525.1. Taxonomy (NCBI): domain Eukaryota; kingdom Viridiplantae; phylum Streptophyta; class Magnoliopsida; order Solanales; family Solanaceae; genus Nicotiana; species Nicotiana benthamiana. Next base: position 79,447,816 of record CM067337.1, on the reverse strand, counting down.
AGTAAATGAAGAGAATAAGATATGCAAACCAACGATGTTGGAAGACTAGACCTCGAGCTGGCTGGAACAAGGGGCCTCGAGGTCTAGTTAAGGCAGTTAGTAATGAACAATTGACGAGGAAACAATGATATCGAAGGCCTCGAAGATATACTTTTGCCGTTAATAATGGGCAATAAATGAAAAACAATTAATGAACGATAAATGAATAGGTGATAAATATGTATAGTAATTGTTGAGCAAATTTAGGCAAGAAAAGCACAGAATGTTCTATTGTATTCAAAATTCAAATCCCTTACAAAATGACAAGGGTCCCCTTTATATAGGAGGGGGAATCCCAACATAGTACATGTCTAATAATGACGAGGAAATGCTATTGGTACAGCTGTATAATATCCTAGTATGGATTTGTACTATTTCTCGCAGACTTTTGTCAGTTCTAATCACGTTTCTTTGGGAGTTTTCCCGCCTTTCCATGCGGGTCATCGATTTTATACTGCCTCGAGGTAGGCCGCGATAATCCTTCGACATGCTTTCTCGAGGTATGCATTACGGGGTCGAACTTCAGTTTTTACTCTGAGCCCCTCAAGATTGGGCTTGACATGCCATAGAGGCCTCAATATCGGGGCCCTCGGTATCGACCACATACAAATAGTCTCTGCGTTTCTTAGAATGAAATGATAAGAAACGCTTTGAATTCTTTGACTGTTCGATGTCCCTATCATGATGCATCCACATGAGATCAGTGATTGATGCGATAGAAAATACGTGCAAAAATCATGCATGTACGTTTCTCGAAAAGCTTTAAATCGAAATTGGAGGTTGGCCATCCGTTTACCTTCTTCAACACGCACGAGTTATCCCTATAAATACCTCGGCCCTTCGTTCCTTAAACCTTCACCTTTCAAAACATCTTTTTATCTTTACCAACTGTGTTTATATGCTCACTTCTTCCTTGTGTTCATCTCTCAACCAATTTCTTCTTCTCCTTCTGAGATTTTACAGCAAGAATGGAAAAAAACTCTAAAATTGTTCCCCAAAAGGAGAAAGCCCCTTCGTCATCACGCTCTTCTAAAAGCAAAACGCTAGTACCACCTCGTATTGAGGAGTGTATTCCCAGGCCTAGTGAAACATCTTCTGATTTCTAGGTCGAAAAACATTCCTCTATTTCGGGACAATGCGAACCTATGTCTCGATACATCAGCCTAATAATTGAAATTGAGAAAGTGAAGGTTGACTGCCATTGGGGGAAGGCGGTACAAGTAGAGATCCCTTCATGCGAAGAAGACATAACCAAACACAAAGCCAGTTTCCTTAGTGTATATGCATATCCTTTCACCTTAGGCCCGGTAGAAGCCTCTTTGCCACCGATAGACCCAGTGATCCTCGATTTATACAGACAATATCAGGTGACACTTAGGCAAATCTATCCATCATTCTGGCGCATCATTTATCTGATTAGATATTTCTCGAACATGATCGAGGGGATTTCTTTTACCCTTGATCATCTGATTAGACTGTATAGCCCCTGACTTATCAAGGTGGCCTGATTAAATTAAAAAGTCGATCCCCGAAGGCTTTTTTTGCTAGCATTTATGAGGAAAAGAACCGATGATGGATGAGCCATTTTGTCCGAGACAGGACCTCGGACCTGATCCCTGCTGAGAAAATTCCATTTCTTGAGGAATGGAATATGAAACGTAGGTAAACATATTTTGCTAACCGAATATATTTTCTTGCCTTTGAATTAACTCCCTTCGATGATGTAGTCATCGAGTGGTACCCCGGTGCTGTTAAGAATCTCTTGAGCTGAGTCCGACAACTCGATTCGACTTGCCCATATGTGAAACGCCTGTGGTGTGATCTGGCGAAGACCCGTTGGGAGGCCAAAACCATGGTGAGTTCTTAATTATGTCATACTCGAGCTCCTTAAAGAAGATCTCTTGATATTAATCTCATTATTTGTGCTTATCCAGACCATGGAGAGGTCGTTTTGATGAGGGAACCCCACCTGGGGAAGCAGATACCCCGAAGTCGTCTAAGGAGAAAAAGAGATATAAGGAATCACCAGCTGAGTCCCTGAAGCCAAAGAAGGCTAAAGTTTAAAATCCTAAGGTCGATTCAGAGGCCTTAACTTTGGAAGTAGCAGAGAGCCCCCGAGTTGTGGGCTAAGAGAAAATGACTCCCTGCTAGCAAAGGGAAAAGGAAACGTGACTACTTCAAACCTTGCTGAGCCGATGGCTGTTTAGCCAAAGGCTTCTGAATCAGAAGTTTCTGATACTACCCCACCTCGGGCAGAAGAGGCTCTCGAGGATGGGTCAAATGATGTCCCTGAGTCCCTCGATGGTCAAAATATTTCCCGAGCTGAGGGGCATTAGATAGATGAGTTAAGGGAACCCAGTTCTAAGGCTCCTCGGAGGCATGAGAAGGCCCTGCTCGATCCAACCGGAGTTATTGATATGGGTGATTCCCTGCTGGGTCCGGCATTTTCTCCGAGGGAAATATGGGATGCCCATAATAGAGAGACTTTTGATGTAGGGGCATCCCTTGGGAGAATGACGTGTTTGAAGGATTCTTCACTAGGGTCGAAGAAAACCTCGATCTTAATGCTTCACTCATTTTTAGGAAGTCGAGAGGCTACGCAAATAGGTAATCATTCATCGACTATGCTCTGATCCCTATCTTCTTAATTTTGTTCTTTTACGCTTTCAGGCTATAGTGTTTTATAATCAGGCCTTATCTAAGTCCCAAGCTGAGTTGACCCACTATGAGGAAGAGTATAGGAGGCTTTCATCAGATGCTGGCGACCTCAGAGCTCTTTTTACCAAAAAGGAGGAAGAACTCCGTGACCTTCGAACTCGTTTGGAGACGGTGTCTCAAGAGTGGACTGATCTTACCGAGCAGGTAATACAGTCTTCGTATGTTTTTATTATCATGCTTCTCCGACTTTAGCATTTAACACCTTTGGGTTAATTTTTACATCATGAGAAGAAATATGTCCTGATAAGGGAGAGGCTCAGAGCTAGGGATATGATTTTCTTAGACTCAAGCAGCACGTGGACGAGATAGCCTCCGAGAGAGATACCCTCCAGGGGAAGTGGACCTCGGTTGAGCATCATCTTCAATATGCAAGGGCAGATAGTAGTAAGTATAAGGATCTCAATGTTGAATCGATCTCCGTTCTATCTAGGGCCAATTCCGAAGCCGGTGTGCTCATATCCTTGTACCGAGAAAATGTTGTTGTAGCAAATGCTCAAGACAACAAGGTATTTGAAGAGGCCGAGCTTGAACCGACCCAAGCCTTGGAGCGTGCTCAATTAATATCTCGAAGATAGGCTCTCGAGGATGTACATGCATGGGGCATCGATTTTTCTGCTGAGATCGAGGGGTGAAGGCCCTAGATAAAGAATAGGCAACTTTGCTTTCTTCTGATGTTGGTTCAACCATCGGCTCGGAGGATGATGGATATGAAGGTGAAGTCCCCGAGGGGAAGGAGGTCGTTGATATTTCAGGGGTCAAGGGCTAAGCCGTTGAAGGCACAACCTCCGAGGGAGCTTCGTCCAGTCAAGTGACCTCGATGGTAGATTAGGTTTTTATTTGTTCATTTTTTGTGTAAGGGCTCCAAGCGTGAGCCTTGCAAATATGTCTTTGTGAACCTTTATTATATATAAGGATCTTTTCTTTTCGTTATTTCTTATCTCCCCTTTGCCTTTTTGGAATAAACTTTTATTCTTGTTGATAACCAGTCTGATGTGTCGGATTTATAATATAAACCCCTTAAGTTTTCATGCTCGATGAATGATCGATAATAGTTGACCATTTTGGGTTCGATCCTTGAGTCAAATTTCGACCTGGGGCTATCGACCCTCAAGTTATTAACACCTTGGCCCTTAAGCTCTTTAGATCGTCCCTTAGGATTTTTAGGTTGGCCCATAGGCTCTTACAAACCCTTAGGCTCTTTAGGCTGGTCCTTAGGCTCTTTTTGATTGGGTTGATGTGACCTCTAATATGGCTATTGTTTTCCCTCTTGGCTGAAGACTTTTGAAGTTCTGATTATGCATTGGCATGTTTTATGTTCGTTCAACCCTTCGATGGCTCAAACGAGAACCTAGATTATGAGTCGATATATGACGATAGTTGAATACTTCAGGCTGAGTTTTTGAGACCTTTTCATTGAAGGTTGATTGTTTTCGAAGCCTTTTTATTGTTCGGAACTGATATTACCGAAGCTCTTTTGCTTATGCCAAGGGTAGCTTGATTAACCGGTTCTTTTTGAAGTATTTGAAGGCCTTTAGTTTTATTGCAGTGGTCACATGTCTCCGAGCCGCGTTAATTCGGTCGTAGCCTTTTAGTTTGACCGTAGTCTTTATGTTTGGTCATAGCCTTTATCCCCCGGGTACGGATACCTTAGCATCTATATTGTGTATATGCCTTTTAGGGATCTTACAAGTTCGAATATATAGGCTTGGCCTTCATATCGGGGTTATACCTTTTAAGGTCTTATAAATTTGAGTGCGCCTCATTAAGGTCTTATAAGCTTGGTATTGCCTCATTGTGGTCTTATAATTTTGGGCATGCCTCATTGAGGTCTTACAAATTCAATGATGCCTCACTTAGGGCGTACGAGCTCGAAGTTACTTGATCGAGCTCTTACGAATTCGAGTTTTCAATGGCTTGATGAGTTGACTATCGATGACAGTCCCCGAATGTTCAAAAGTTTTTGGCCCTTGAGCCATCTTATGAGAAAGTAGTAACTTCTTCGAGGAACAAAATGTTCCTTAATTACTGGATATATATTGCATTTTTTTGCCTTTGGAGGCTCGATTATTCTACATGGACATGCTCGATTTGACCGTTTGGCCTAGTACAACATTCTTCCATCGAGGTCCTCCTAGTCATAGTTCAATTTCTGTGAAGAGGTAACCTCTCGGGGTGATGCTCCTCTCCCAATATTTGAGATTGATCAAAAAGAAGCCTTGAATGCTTGATGAGTTCTCCTTAGGTAGCATATGGATGTTGCCTCATTAAAAACCTCGCCGGTAAACCCATTTAGGATAAAACTCGATCGAAGGGAAAAAGAGTGCAATGCTTGCTTTAAAATCCGAGGTCTTTGAGTCGAAGAGTTCTTCGGCGTCTTTTATCGAACACCTATAAGAAATTAGTATGAGACATATTATACCTTAGGAATATAGGGTTTGATCATCGATATGTTCCAATTGCTTGGAAGTTGCTCACCTTCGATGGTACCAAGATTGTAGGACCCTTTGCATATTACTCTGAAGACACGGTAAGGTCCTTCCTAGCTTAGGCCTAGCTTCC